>OZ038492.1:95450547-95453047 GCA_964036315.1 Acanthosepion esculentum
CATTGCTAGCTTGTTCTTCACTGAACAAATGGAAATTACAGATGGTACCTCCTCCTTTGTTAACATCACTTCCACCAGCGATAAGATTGAGCACTTTACTCCATATATCACCTATCTTCATGTCTATCTCAGTTTGGATCTATCTATCTATCTATCTATCTATCTATGAAACTAAAATATCTCACTCAAAGCAAATTAAAGACTTTCTGTCTTTCTCTCTGTCTCTCTCTTTCTATCTATCTATTACAGTCTGTTTCTATCTATTTCTCCATCTCATTTTCTATCTATCTATTTATCTATGAAATTAAAATATCTCTCTCAATGCAAATTAAAGACTCTCTGTCTCTCTGTCTCTATCTATCTATCTATCTATCTATCTATCTATCTATCTATCTATCTATCTATCTTGTTGTTTAGAAAATAATGTCCGATTTTAAAATCAATTTTTATTCCTATATTAATGTATTTAAACTCGGTACCTCCTCGAAAATGCTAAAAAATCAGCGTGCCGTGAGAAAAAAAATACTCCAAGCGTAATGAAAACAAAGTTTTATCGTCAAAATCTTTATGTTATTATTAAGAGGAAGGATCATAGTATTCTTGAATAACTAATTAAATTTTTTATTCCTTTTTAGAACATTTGAAATTTTGATGAAAATTTGTTTTTCTTGCGTCAGCAGTTGAACTAACTTTTGGCATACCAAATTTTAGCCTCTTTTTTCGGTGACAGGCCCATTAATTTAGAAATTCTTAGAAAAATCAAACAATTGTTGGATTTTAATGAAATTTTCAGGACTTATTGTTGTGAGGAACTCCCCTTTTACACAAGATGGACTCGTCTAAAGTATACTTATACTGACAGAGTTGGAGATACGTAGAGATACGTTGAGACAAGGTTGAGATACGTAGAGTCCAGAGAGAGAGAGAGAGAGAGAGAGAGAGAGAGAGAGAGAGAGAGAGAGAGAGAGAGAGAGAGAATTACGGCTTCACTTACAGAGACTTGCACATATACTTTCTACTAACCCGCATTCCTGGACTACTAATCTTCATTTCAAGTTTGTATTCTTACGTTCAATACACTTATTTTCCTATTTCAATTACTGGCGTTGTTATTTATTTGTGCAGGATTCCATCCCAGGAATCCACAACACTTATTAAAAATGAATTAAATTATTTTTAAAACGATTTTGCCCTTTATGACTTCATCAGAAGAATAGCACGAAAAAGATTTTTCATTTTGTCATAGATATTCCTAAAATTATTCTGACATATCAAAAAATTTATATATCTTTTCCCCATATATATATATATATATATATATATATATATATATATATATATATATATATACCGCGTGCAATAGCAAAATTGTCAAATTGTGTAACAATATAAGTGTCTATCCCACGTAATGTTTAATATCTAAAAAAACACTAAACTAATTGAGTTTCTTTTATCCAGGTTTTCAGATAAGACGTTTAGCCATCTTGACGCCATTTGTCGTAAGAATCCCAGAAAAACCTTTTGAGTTATTCAGCTAGAAAGAGAACAGGTTAGAATCGTTTAATCTATGTCTTCCCAAGTGAGCAATGGTGAAAAAAGATAATTCAGGCCTTCAGTAATCGTACTAACATTCATACTCTGGCTTCCATCTTCAAAGTTCATTCAAGAACCATCAAGTGAATGGTGAATGTTTAAAAAAGAGGGAACAGTAGAGAGGAAAACTGGATCAGGAGGTCACAACAGCAAGAGGGATCATCATTTCAACTTAGAGCTAAAGAGATCAATTAGAAAAGATCCAACTCAGTCCATAAGACGTTTGGCACGTGGGAGAAGTGTTTCAGCTGTGGCTGTACCAAAAGCAATGAAAAAAAGACTTGAAAATGAAATCGTACGTGAAACCTGTGAGGCAACTTGTTACTCAAGAACATAAAGTTAGAAGGTTAAAGAGGGTAAAGATCAACTTGAATAAATTGTAAAATGATCCTGGAATAATCTTCTACACAGATGAGATGAATTTTACGCATGTGCGTACACAAACAGACGTAATGGCGGTATTCTGGCTTCAGATCCATCCAAGAGAGACAAGAATGTCACTTTTAAGTGCAATAACCCTGCCAACGTTTTTTGCCTGTGTGGCCTCTGATGGCAAGGAGACGCCATTGATCATGTTTGAGAGGGATGAGAGACTGACAGGAGTTTACTATGTTAAATTTTTGAAAATGGTAAAGACCTACATTCTTTCTGAATATCCTGAGGCCAGAGACAATCAAAACCCTAACAAGATCAATAAAGCTTTCAAATTTACATTCCAGCAGGATGGAGCTCCTTGTCATACGAGTGTAGTTGCTCAAAAATGTCTCAGGGATGAGTTCGCGAACAGGTTTGGGGGTTAGGAAACTTAGCCTCCTTCATCGCCTGATGTGAACCCCTCAGAATTTGGCGTGAACGGGCCAGAAAAGGTTGTGAGCTGCCCCACAGTAGCCTGCAATCCCTAAAATAA
>OZ038492.1:95458047-95475547 GCA_964036315.1 Acanthosepion esculentum
TTGGTCTGGGAAGGTGATTATAGCTATTTTCTCCTCCAGACAAAGTTTACAGTTTTTGGATTTATTGTTGTAGGCTGATACTGTTTTCCTTATTTTCAATGATATTTCTGATATGATTTGGTTTTGTTTTTAATTTCCCTATATGTTTAGAAAGTATTGGGCTGTTCGCGTATTTACTATTTGTAAAAGATGTTTCGTATACGTAGTTTCTTTATTTCTAGGATCCTTTAATTACTCCTATGTATTCTTTGTTATATGCTGATTTTACAGTGGCTTGGTATATTACAGTGTGCTGCAAGCAATTGCCGTTTAAACTCATACACAAACACCCACCATCAAGCACTCTCCAGGAGATATTTAACATAAACAAAGTAATAATCAGGTACAGTTGCACCGAGAACATAACACAAATAATAAAAAAAACTCAAGAAAACAAGCAACAAACCACACGGACAAATCAAATTCACGTGTAACTGCAGAGCAAAGAACGAATATCCCTTACTCTTACAGCCCACCTAATAACCGTTAGAATAATACAATGGACCTACCCATAATGCACCGCTGATCAGAATATATAAATAGTCGAACCAAAGCGTAATGCACATGGCTGCGTTTAAGCAAAAAAAAGACTGTTGCTACTGGACGTTGACCAGAATATCCACTTATATATATATATATATATATATATATATATATATATATATATATATGTGTGTGTGTGTGTGTGTGTGTGTGTGTGTGTGTGTGTGTGTGTGGGTAAATTGTATGATAAAGTGGAACAAGGTTCCACTACTCTACAAAGATGCATATTTTCGATGCCTAATATAAGCATCTCATCAGGTGGTGAACAAAGATCAAACCTGATGAGATGCTTATGTTAGGCATCGAAAATAATGATTACTTGTATGTTCGTATGTAATAACTATTGTTCTACTTTTTGTAGTGAACCCTTTTTAAATTAATGTTATGAACCTTCTTTTTGTTCTCATTACACACACACACACACACACACACACGCACACATATATATATATATATATATATATGATAGGATTAGGAACAAATAGGAGACATTTATAAATTTATAAACGTTTCCTATTTGTTCCTTATCCTATCATTCTGCTGGATTCTAATCCTTACCTCTCTCACTCACTCTCTCTTTCTCTCCCATTCACTATCTCTCTCTCTCTCCCTCTCTCTCTCTCTCTCTCACACACACACACGCACACACATACAAAAATAATGAAAAATTATGTGATTGTAGAAACCCTGAAGACTGCCCGTTGGAAAATAAATGCCGCATAGAATCTGTGATATACCAATGCACTATCTCATCCATTGAGAATCCTAACATTGAAATGATATATATAGGATCCACGAAGAATGATTTTAAAACTAGGTGGAGACAACACAAAACCTTCAATAATATTAGAAATAGAAATCAGACATCCCTATCCAAATATTTTTGACATTTAAAAGAAACGAATAAAACACCAAAAGTAAAATGGAAAATAATAAATAGAACAAGAACTTGTAAAACCTGGGATGACCCATGGCCTTTAAGCCTACATGAAAAACTGCACATTATTAAGTTTCTAAAAAACGAAAATTTATTAAATCATAGACATGAGTTAACGGTTTTTTGCCGACATCAACAAATTTTCGCCTTAAATAATTATCTTAATAATTTTAAAATTTCATAGTCTATAAACAATTACAATTAAAGCAATAGGTTTAACAGCTTAACCCAATCATAAGATAAAAAAACCCTTTATGAAGTCGTCAAAAAAACAAATTGTAGTTCAGTACGACGTATTTATATACAAACAACCCTTTTAGAAAAAAAAATCTTTAGGTATACAAATACGAATTTAACGGCGTAACAAAAAATGCCAATAACTCTCTGTCGTTGAAATAGACCAGACAATATGCGTCAAACAGATGTCATCGTTCGCTTAAAAATAGGCACCCCGACCCTACATTGACTTAACGTCTTTCCAAAAGTAACTAATATGTTGATACAATAGTTGTCAGTGATTATGTAAAACCTTACGCTCCTTATTAATATAATTGGTTTCGCCGTTTCCATAGTATTTAATATTACAAATATATATGCTTATAAAGCTCTGTAAATTTCAAGATTAGTTATTCCAAAATTCGTTTGATGATGAAACAGAGCTGGGCACCTTAATTCAATTTAATTTTTATAATTAAATTGAAGTTTTTAGTTTCTGTTTTTGAAACATGAAAACTCTTATGTAGCGATGGAATCATATTTTAAAAAAATAATTATAATTATATATATATATATATATATATATATATATATATATATATATATATATATATATGAATTGGGGTCAAATATATATTAGAATCCGACAGAATGATAGGATAAAGAACAACTAGGAAACGTTTATAAATTTATAAAAGTTTCGCTTTTATTTAAAAGTTAATGAAATATGGAGGAAAATGGAAAATTCTGCTTTTTATCTTTATTTTTGTGTTATTTTTTATCATTGGTTAAGTAAACCTCAAGTCTATTTGTCTTCTCAGGTAACGTTCGTGTGTATAATTCTTGTATGTTTGTGCGTGTGCATATGCGCGCATCGTAGGCATTTTTATTTCTCTCTGGTAGAATCTTATTAAAGAAAAAAAAAATGCAACCTCCGAAAGGATTCGAACAAGCTTCCCATTTTTCATGAGAAACCGTCGTTAGGTCCGACTGGATTAACGACGTTTTCTCCTGCAAATAGATTCTCCCTGTCGGAGGGCGCATTTTTTTCTTTAATAATATTCCTTGAATATTCAGGCCAGTATACGAAATAAAGTACTGTTTTAAAAGTAAACGGGGCCTTTATTCAACAAATATGAGTATCCACTAAAAATAGCCTTTAAAGTGATAAAAATATATATATGAGACGAGAACTTCACTGCTTTTAGCATTTACAAATCAACCCATCAGTCTATGTATCTCTGCGAACAAACCTTTCTTTTTCGCACCCACGTATGCGCCCAATAGACAGTCAACTCGAAACAAGATACTGACTACTTGTTTTCCTCTTTCTGATTGCGTTGTATCGTGTGATATTTACAGCAGTCATGATGTCATTGTAGAAATCGTGGCGACATGTGATATGTTTGACAATGGTTTGTATGTCAGACACGACATCTGATCTGCACTTGATCTGACCGGCTGATACTGAAAAATTAGCCATTCCTCTACTCGTTACTATTGCTGTTAGGCAAAATCCGCCAGAGTGAAAGACACGCATCATATCTACCGTCCACTCACTGTCAATTGTTCTATCTTGGGAAACTCTATTAAAAATGAAGAACTTTCCGTCCCGCCACGCACATATAGTTGCATGGATTACTTTGTGTAGATTCTCTTTTAATTTATTTTTGCTTTTCTTTATATATATATTTGGTCTCTGTATTATCTCTCTCTCTCTCTCTCTCTCTCTCTCTCTCTCTCTCTCTCTCTCTATATATATATATATATATATATATATATATATATATATATATATATATCCTCTATTATATGCCATCTTCTTTCACATCACGACTCTCCACAATTTATGTTTTGTTGCTGTAACCTTTGCCCATTTATCACCCCTCTTTGTCCTTGTTCTGTCAGCCATTCATTCCTCGCTTTCTCGCAATTGCCTCACTTGCCTTCACTATATTCCGTGTGTGTTAAATTTGCCAAGTCTTCTTTCCTCATTATGTATCCCAGAAATCTCACTCCTCTCTGATTGCCAACAGCGGTTTCCTTGTGGTTCCTATTTTCTGTAAAACTTAATCTCTACTCATGTTTATTTATCCCTATTTCGAGTTTTACGAAGATTGCATCCACTCGTCAGGAGACTTAACTGTAAAATTTTAGAAGCACGAGAATTTTTTTGCAACCCGCTAAGACGTGATGAAATCCTCACAGTATTTAGTATTGTTAAAGTTATTGCTAACATTTTTTGTCGAGATTTACAAACTCTACGTTTCATTCAATGTTGCAAAACAAACGATGAAATTTGAATACGCTGATTTGTTTAGTAAATACTTTGACAAAAACCCTACTTCGCGTACCCTAGTAAAACCAACTGTAATTTTTAACCCTTTACCTGTTTGCGCTTCTCCCAAAAATTAGGTTTCAATCGGTCAATGTATGGCTATTTTAGAGGGTGTGACGGACTAACGGAAGTCACAGAATTTTATATATAAAAGTCTCCTGGCGATTGGATATAATTTTCGTAAAACTCATAAAAAGGATAAGTAAACATTATGCGCGTGCGCGCGCGCACACACACACACACACACACACACACACACACACACACACACACACACACATATACTTTATTTAGGAATTTCAATAAATTGTCTTCTTACCATTTATTTACTAATGCCTGATGAGATATGCTAATACACATCGAAACGTGATTGTATTTGTGTAGCGTTTTTACATCTTTTTGATGTAATAACTTAAAATAAAGAATACTGATCGACATTTGTATTGAGCCCTCTTTTAAATTGAATGTCACGAACGTTTAAATTGCATTCTATTCGTTCTTATTCCACACACACACACACACACACACACATATATAGGAATAAAGACAAAAAGGAAAACTTTTTTTATTTATAGCTGAAATTTGGCACACATAGATATATATATTTGAAAGTTTAATTAAAAATACATGAAACCTTAGACATAGCATATTAAATATAAAATCTCTCGCGGGACTACGCGAAATGCGATAAGAGCCAAAAAGCGCAACTGAAACATCTTTCTAAATGGCAAGTGGTGTTATTCCAATACAAGCTGGAAATAATGAAAAGATAAATTAAAAAAAAATAATGACCCTTTTGTTATAATGCCTGTATCATATACCCACTAGGACGAACCCCAAGTATAAAATCTTGGTTAGTCAACATATTAACTAAACTCACCGTGGTGGATAGAGAAATGTCCGATAGATGGCAGTCCCAAGTATAACACCGGTATCATCATCATCATCAACAACAGCAAATATGCAACTGAAACACCTTTCCATGCCCATAGACCGGATGAATGTAAACAAGTGCATTATACTTTTATAAGTAAGTTATGCACTACGGAGCAGAAAATAGACACATGAGCAAAGCAGACACACACACACACACACACACATATATATATATATATATATATATATATATATATATATATATATATATATATATATATATATATATCCAAAAGAGAAATAACAGATGTAGTAAAAATCCACAGTTCGCAGTATTTATTTTTTTAAAAAAATGTGCTCAATGCAAAGTAGAGCAAAATATTATTATAATATTTTTATTATGATAAATTACAATAAAAACATTTTACAACGCTACACAATTTCCCTAAGAAATCATTTTTATCATTAACACACACACACACACACACACACACACACACATATATATATATATATATATATATATATATATATATATATATATATATATATTTATGAGTTAAAGATCAAATGCGGATCAAATATGGAGCGGAATCCGACAGGATGATTTATTCTTTATTTTATCATATATGTATATATATATATATATATATATATATATATATATATATATATATATATATATATATATGTATGTATGTATGTATGTATGTATGTATGTATGTATGTATATGATTTTATTTTATGTTTGTGTCAGCTCACTAGTAAAATACATAAAAAATAAAACATGACCCATTTAAACAAAATAACTTGGAATAAATATTTTAACAATTTCATATATTATTAAACCTTTTAGACAACACATACTTTCAGACGAAAAGTATGTGTTTTCTATGACATGCCGCAAATTTTGGCGGAGAAGAGAGTGTCGATGAGTGAACATTTCGGCAAACCCCTGCCCCATAATCACCTTTCCATCCGAGCAGTAGTTAAAGAGCATTTACATGTATTGTGACAGCTGTTACATCTATCGTGACAGCTGTTACAACTATTGTCAGGGATCATAGAAATAAATCAAAGTTTCGACACACGCTATGCCGTAAATTGACTGAAATACAGATAAACGTTGTTTATTCCAACGGGGCGGGCGAGTACTATTATGTTTGGATAATTGATTCTTCCGATTACTGATCCGATCAGAAAAAAAAGGAAGCCATATTGAACAGGTAAAAAGGCGAGTTAAACGATTTGCTTTCGTTCAATCGATAAAATGAATAAAAACACAGGATATTATTTTAAAATTCACAATATTTTATTTTACAAATAAAATTACGTTATCTCCTGTTATTTAAACGAGAGATAATGTGATTTTATCTGTCGTTAAAATAACGAAAATATGGAACTGAAAATTCAAGGAATTAAGACGTAATTATGAAAACAATGAATTATAAAATTTTATAAAATTAATGATTTAATAGAAATAAATCCCATTCATCCATTTTAATGAGTGAAAAAAACTATAATACAAAAAGAATACATAATCTTCTTTTAATACTTTGTAGAAATGCCTTTATTCATTTTCACCCATTAAAATGGATAAATGGGATTTATTTCCATTAAATTATTTTTTCTGTTTTCTATGCATATTTAGTTTTTATACATCTGTGTACTGTTAATTATATTAATTGTATGTTTATTCATTAGTTGAAAATGCAATAAATTAAAAACTTTTATTTGTACGAATATTTGTTCCCCCCTCCATTGTATCTAGTAGCCTAATAAAACTATACAGTCGATGTTGTTTGAGATTCTTGTGTTTGACGAAGATGCTTCAATTTAACAGTTGACTTCATCTTGTGCTTCGTACCGGTCCATAAAAAGTGACAAACCATTCGTTAATGTGGACTACAGGAGGAATCGCTCTTTGGCGTTCTTTATCATCTATATATTAAAGGTATTTCAACATTTTATTTAAAATGGCTATCATCAAGCCGACAGACTGCGTTCACAGCAATAAATCAATAAAACAACTGACTCCATCTCTTGTAACAGATTTATAATCGGGATAAAGTAAAATTAAATAATCACGGGATCATGACATTTTCTTTGCATAATCCGGAATTCGGATAATCAGTGCTCAGATGACTGACGTTTCATTGTATCAGTAATTTGCACCGAATTAATGATAACATATCAACTATTCTTGCCGGATTAACGATGTAAGCACATCATTCCAAACACTTTAAATTTAGTGCCTGACCTTCTTATTAAACAATTGGTGCTAAGTTCAGACATAGTAAAAAACATGTCATCTAATTTAGTGACCAATGAAAATTATATTCACTAATTATCGAAGCCTCTTTGAAATCAAAATCAAAATACATCCATAGCCAGAGACCAGGCAGAAAATCTTTCTCAACATTCACGACTCGACTATAGTGTAGATGTAAGCAAGTACTAACCAGGTTAACTTCAGCAACCAGTAGGTCATTCCTATTACCACTCCTTATACATAGGCAGTTTTATGAAGCTGGGTTACATGCTTTCATTCGTAGCTGGAACATTGTCATTGAAAGAGATTGTGATTAGATTATGTTGAGAGGTAGCGATGTGAACCAGTGATGTATATCAATATCTTGATGTACGATGTTTGTGTTCCTTATTTCAAACATAATAAAATAAATTGCATTGCTTTCTGACTCTCCCTTGTATATAAGACAATTTGGGTTTTTGTTAAACTTTGACATGTGTCAAATGTTTTAAGTATTTACCGTATTTTGATTCATAGAAAATTTTTTATTATCATAATATTCAGAATTACAGTTTATATTATTTTATTTATTTATATTTATTTTATTTTATATTTATTTTTTGTTTTTGATATTAGTATTATTATTTTATTTTTATTCATTGATTTTATATTTGCAATATTTTATATTATTATTTATTTTATTTTATATTATTTATTTGTATATATCTTTTCTTTTTAATCGAATTATTTTAATGTTATGGCTAGGAATATGTGTCAATAAATATGTATAGTTTATTATATATTCGGTATAAGCTCTTGAAACATTTAAGAATTTTCCTTATATTATTGTAATATTAAAAATTATACTTTATATTCATTAATAGTTAATCTGTTCTTATATAACAAAGTAGTTTCTTAATATGCCTGTATTTGATTAGTATTCATTTTTTATTTTTAAAATCATTTTAAAATTTATTTTGATTTTTTAACGAATTCAGTTATAATCGAAATTAATAATACAGAGGAACCTCGGTTCTCGAACGTCTCGGTTTTCGAACAGAAAATTTGAAATGAAAATGTCTCGGTTATCGAACAAAATTTCGGTTCTCGAACAACATTAGCGAACAGAGCTAACCCGAACGGAATCATTTCTGAATCGACCGTCGTGTTGTATATACTCGTGTGATGTGCCATGCTTTTCTTTTCCGATTTTATTGTACTGTGACCTTTTTTCACTACATTGATTCCTACTGGAAAAATAGTTTCGGTTTACGAACATTTCGGGTTACGAACGGCCTTTAGGAACGGATTAAATTCGTGAACCGAGGTTCCACTGTAATTCAAATTCACTCAATAGATTTATCTTAATACTGAGCATTTTATTTACAAAGGCTGCTTGCCTTAAAAGCGTTATCCTCCAAAAATACACTGACCGACAAAGTTTTTTGACGAGACACCGTCTTATGTTTTCTCTCTCTCTCTCTCTCTCTCTCTATATATATATATATATATATATATATATACATACATCCATACATATATATATATATATATATATATATATATATATATATATATATACACATACATATATATATATATATATATATATATATATATATATATATATATATATATAATAAATATTTTTTTCTTTACCGGTAGTACAATACTGAGTTGCATGCACAACGCAATCTTCAGGTGCGGAGTTAAAACTGACTGTTACATAATTTAAATTCAAACCCAGTTGAGTATATATATATAAACTCAACTGGGTTTGTCGTTAATATATATATATATATATATATATATATAAGAATTATAAATGATTGGGAATATATATATAATGAAAAGAAATATAAATATATACATATATATTTAAAAGAAATATAAATAACAGAAAAAAGTGCAAAAGCACACATCTACACAATTTATATACTTCGAACTACAAAAATAGAAATTATAATTTAAATACAAATAAAAATAATACAAAAGTACACACAAATTTATCAAGGTATATCTAGATACTTATATCTAGTACTTATATCTACATACATATATCAGTAGTTATTTATCACTTGTTGCGTACAACTCTATTTGCTAACTGCTACTGAAAAGAGGTCCGCTGAAAGAACAGCGACAAACCTTTCATACACTTTCAACTAACTCTAGTCTCGCAGAACTATGCCACTGTTGACTCAGCTAAATCACATTCTATAGTTATTTGCCGTTAAAAATGGTTAACCTCAAAATATTAAATTAGTTGATTCGACGTAGTAAGTCTTAGAGTCAGATATTTTATTGGTTAGAAACTCGATAGTGTTTATTACAGACTTGAACTCGAGGAGCTCGTCTCACGGCAAACCAATTCGGATATAGGGATGGAAAATGCGATTATCTCCTTTTATACAGGACGAATGTTTTCGCGTTCTAAGGGGCTCTGAGGGTCATGTGACAATCCGTTGGTGAAAATAGTTCTGTTTGGAACACGAGGGAGACAGATGTGGTAGCCAAACACGAGAGAATGCCATGCATGTTAAATACGAACATAAAAGTGTCCGTCCTAGGAACATTACAAGTAAGACATTCTATTTATTCGTCCTTTCACATCCTGCTTCCTTCTTCTTTTTTTTCATTGTGTTAAAATCTTTGTGCGTGGGAGAAATTGTGACAAATACATATGTATATCTGTATTTTTGGTATGACATATATGTATATTCTAGTGGTGTATAGAAAATGATTTCAGGCACAGCTCATTCTTAGAATTAATTTCTTTGAATTACTCTCGGCTTTCCTACGTTCGTGTTGAGGTGTTAGTAAATCACGGATGCTTGTAGTGGGCCTTGGAAAGTAGAGAAAATTAAGATATTTTTCTCTCTTTTCAAGCATTACGGATATTAATAATGAAAAAATACGGATATTAATAATGAAAAATGCTCTCAAAATACTAACAATTTAAAAATAAAATCTAAGCACTGATAGATGTACTAATCCTAATTCTAGAATTATGATTATTACATCTGAGCATTGGGATGGTCACCCTCTCTCCTTATTTCCTTTCTCCCCTCTGGTGGCAGTGGCGGAGACGGTTGTGAGGGCCCAGCCTCCTCCTGAAGAGTCGTGAGCAGGAGTTTCAGAGGAGTGTGAGTGGTGGACGCTGCTGTGCGAGTCGGACTCTCCTGACAGCACTTCGCAGATCCTCTTTATATTGACGGTCGGACTCGAAAACCTTGTTCCCACCTCGGATGGTCCTACGCCAGGAAGGCCGATTTTTATCAAAGGTTTCCCAGGTCTCAGGTTCGATGTTAACCTGTGTCAGGGATGTTTTCAACCGGTTCCATGACCTATTTTGGGCCTCCGTGTAGCCTCTTGCCGTTGGCGAGTTCTTCAAACAGGATGATACGTGGAGCCGAGTGAGATGCATTCTAGATACGTGAACCACGGAGGCGATGTTGAAGGATATTAGCCTGGATGCTGGGGAGGGATATCCGAAAGAGGACCTCGTTGTTAGTGATGCGGTCCTCCCAACTGATGTGATGGATTCTTCAGAGCTTCATTTGCTGGAACAGCTTTAGACGTTTGATGCCCCGACGATACAAATTCTCAGTCTAACATGCATGGCATTCTCTCGTGTTTGACTACCACATGTACAGAAGAGTGGAAAGGACAAAAAAAAAATCTAAATGCTGATGGGTGTACCACAATTGCCCATGTATAATATGCATATTTTCTAAAAAATAATAATCAAAATTAGGGGTGCGTATTATGCACAGCTACACAAAATCTTTAAAAAATTGCCGTTTCATAGGTCGATTTCAGTTGCGAAATGACTACTCAACTCAAACATACGATAATTTGACACTAACATTCGACGATTGCGACCCCATAAGGATGTCAAATACAATCATATGTACCTAACAATACTTACAAATGTAAAATAAAATAAGAATTATTATAAAACTAAATTAGAATAATATTATTCTATGTTTAAAATCATTTTTAAATAAGAGTATGAAACGCTGGCTGTAATGAAATTGGAGAGGTACAATTTATAGGGTTAGATTACCAAACAAGGGGTGCGTATTATGCATGAGTAAAAGCATTTTCCCACACTTTCAGCATAATTTTAGAGGAGCGTATTATGGATGAAGGCGTATTATACATCTGGAATTACTATAGTAATCTCGAGTATAAAACACAGAAATACTTTTCTTTTTAATGCCCCGCTTAACTTGTGTGATCGTTCTTGAAAGTAGAACTATTAATTCGCTAGACGGCGTGTCATTGGTTGACTAAAAAAGTTGCTACCATCCACGATAAGTAACAACCTTTTGTAGTAGATGCTAAGCATGTGAGTGACTGGATACTAAGAGACTATGGACGATTAATAATGTGCTGATAAGTTTTCCATATCTATCCATTGAACTTTCACAATAGAAATAACATAAAAAATCGATATTTCTTATATGAAGAATTTTGTTTTAGAGAAAGTGAATTAATCATTGTATTTTGATAACTTAACATCAGAGAGTTTAGCGGCCGAGGCGTAGTAATAACAACAGCAATAATATTGGGATTTTTCCAATTATATTGGTAACAAAAATATTGTGACGCCGGCAAGAAGAAAGGAACAGAAACGTAGATGAAAATGTTTGAAAAAAACTTGTATTTGTACGAAAAGAGAGGAAAGTTTCTTGCAAACAGTCGGGTTTGCGGAACTTATCTGAAAGATGCGTCCTTTTAACAGTTTTACATTTCCTGTGTCGTTTTGGCTGGGTTGAAAAAATAGAGCCTTGACTTCTGAGCTTCAGTTGCTGTTTAAATCCTCACACGTGTCCTGGTGTTTAGATGACGGAGAGTGCAGGCGGGGAACGTGTTGTCTCTGAGGGTCCCAACAAGCAAAAGAAGAAGAGAGTTCGTAAAAACCGCTCTCGTGGGGGTTTGGTGAAAATCTAAAAATGGTAGCCTGTGATTGGTTGTTTTTCATCCAATCACAGGGCACCCAGTTAGAGACTCCGTAATAATTTCAATAATAAAGAAAATGAGGAGATTCGTTCGAACAATGTAAAATACTGTAAACGAAACCGATATTCTGACAGCAATTATTCTATCCTCTTTCTTTGCACGCACACGCACAAACACACACACACACACACACACACACACACACACACACACACATGATCAAATATAGTTTTAAGTTATGCTATATTTATAGGTAAAAGTGTTCAATATCAGGGATAGAGCGTGTATAAGTATAAACGTGGACACTGAGATAAACACCGAATGCCGACACGTCATTTTTATTTTTATTAATAAAAAGAAAATGAAGGCGTCTATTTCAAACACCAGTATCCACTAACTAAACGTTATGTTTGAAGTAATGAAAATGTCGGATGAAAAATAGATCTGTTAATTCTTTAACAGTTGCTTTGTTTACGTTTCAGATACGAAACTTAGTGGCTTTTCGAAAAAAATATTTGAATGAAAAAGTGTGCTTCCCTTAAAAGGGTGAATAACGCCATTCTTTATTGTGTTGATCTTTGTAGCCGAGCGGTAAAAGAAGCCGAATCAAATGGTAGTTTCACCTGTATTTGTGTGCGCGCTTGCGCGTGTCTATAAACAAAATAACGGATTAATGGATTTTATTTTTAATCCGACACTATTACTTATTATTTTAATCGTTATACTTTAATAGCGACACGTCTTTCAGTAGATAATGTATTATTCTTTTGTTTTTGTTTTTTAAAACCAGCGTGAATATCACCTACCGGCCTGTGCATCCGAACATCCGAGGCCGGCTGGTACAGTTGGTATGACGCTTGCGTCATATCGTAACGGTCCGAGTTCAATTCTCGGTAGTGGATGCGCATTGCTGGTGAGTACCACATATAAGAATAAGCGTCCAGTTCTATCTGCATTCTGTTGAGGTTTCTGCTAGACTCGATTAATTACTTAATTAAGATTATCTCAAATGCATCAAATAATTTCTATCACTTGTATATCCTTGCTTGAACCGGTTTCCAATGCTCTGGGGATATTAGTCATTGCTCGTGGGGCACAGTCCTATGGGTAAAGAAAACTCGGATGAGTTACACCACGGAATTTTGAAGAGCGGCGCTATATCGAGTCTAATTCGTTACCTCTTTGTCACACTTAATTACCATATATATATATATATATATATATATATATATATATATATATTAATCACTTCACCCCAAGCAAGGCTGGAATGCCACTAGTATGCAGGTAGTGAAAGTGAATTAGTATAGGAAGGACTGAGGAAAGGACAAAAGATGTACGGGTTTCAAGAAGATGGTGATTGATGTTGCAATTAAATTTTTGAAGATTGTAGTTATCAGGGAAGCAAGCAAACGGAAGGGAGTTCCACAGGTCGGAAGTGAGAAAAAAGAAACTGTTGGAGTAGAAATAGTGGTTGCATTCAGCTATTTTACCAGTAAAAGGGTGGGACCTAAATGCTAATCTAGTAGCATTCTTAAATTTATGTAGTTGGAGCACCAGGGGGAAAAAAGCTCATCAGAGCAATTGCCATGAAAATATTTGTAGAAAAGACAGAGGGAAGCCACGTTTACGTTGATGAGAATGTGACTGAAGTCGAGATGCTTGGTTAGGATCGATTACATTACATATCCTTCATATACATACATATATATATATATATATATATATATATATATATATATATATATATATATATATATCCTTTATCTATATATCCTTTATATATATATATATATATATATATATATATATATATATATATATATAAAGTGAAAGAGAGTGAGTGGTAGACGAGGTTGAGAAAGAGAGAAAGGGAAGAGATAGTGTATTTGTGTGCCCACCCACGTACAGTTTTTAAAGAAAAAAAAATTGGCGTACTGTTTGGAGACAGACATCTTTGCTGACATTCTTGTCAATTCAAAATAAGCACCAAGCTGAACAACACCTGCGAAATCTTTGGAACCTGAGCGATTTCAACACTGCGGTTTAATTCTGCAGACATGTTTACGACTCTGCTGCCGGCGACTCAGCACAAATATTTACTTAAGATGCAATGCTCACAAAAGACAAAAAAAAAATGAAAAAAAAATGAAAGAATAAGGGAAACAGTTTCATGATCCCACCCCGACAACGAATGGGTAACAAAGGCGGGTGTCATGGCTCAGTTTATCTCCTGAATATAGTGCGCTGTTGTCGGTCTCGCGACTTTTAGATAACCGGATGCAAGTAAATATGGAGTCGCCGCTCCCTTTGTCAAATCTGACAAGAGGTGTAACAAATTTTTGCAGTTACTTCTGCATGGGCGGTAGTCATGGGAGAGTGGTTAGGACAAGTTCAAATTCATTCATTGTTTTCAATCATCTTGTCAATATATATGGCGATGATATAGTGCGCAGGACGAACAAGATTCATGCCCCCCCCCACTCACAAAAAATACTGCTAAGTGAGCATAAACTTGGAAATCGATCTCTGTTTTCCGTGATGATAGCCGTTATGTTATTTCGCGCCTCTATCTAAATATGAGAATTACAAAAAACGATTTATTATTGCAACGAATTTCTGCAACGACAGACGTTAGTCGTTTCTTGATAAAGAAACAGTCGGCATTCATTGACCGATCTGTTCGTATTGCAGTTTTGACCAAACTGTTTGGTTACAATTTAAAATTTTTTTTTACCCTCGCCCCCCAAAAAACAACAGTTTTTCGGGAAAATAGGATTCTCAAGTTCACTGTTATCACTCTTTCCAGTATTGATGGGGGTTTCTTTCCTTATCTTTTGTTTGATATAGTGCAGAATGTCAACATTTTAATTACGTCATTATCTTCTCTTCGATTTACGTGTGCTGTCCATTTTAATTGTTGCTGCTGTTGAAAGTCTTCAAGAATTGGTAAAGTTGTTTGTGATTCTGTAGCTCCAGTTCACGGGATTCGATGAGCATGGTCCTCTTTAACACCTACAGGTGTCATTCGCTTGAAGCCATTTTTAATCATTGATCTGTGAAAGCGTTTGTACACAGCTGACAATTTAAGGACTTCTGAACGAGTTGGACGTCCATATGAAAGTCTCGATCTGATGAGGCTATTTAAGAAAAATGATTCAAGTGTTTAGGTTTTGTGGCAACTTGTGGTGTTAAGTAAAACTATCTCTAGCGTAGCCTATTCTATGTTCAATTTCCTTATCTCCTCCATTAAATTTGTTATAACTGATCTATACACCGAGGTACTGGAAGTGACTGGTATTCATTATTTTCCCATTCTGAATTTTTATGATGGATTCAGGGTAGGTGCCATCACTGCTTTCGTTCTAATTCCGTTTAAAAAAAGAAAAAATACAGAAAATGCGCCAGAGACGTAAAAAAATCTAGGTCTAGTCTAGCATCGCTAGGCTGGATTTAAAGACGCCTTGTCAGGGTTATTTGGCGATGCCCCAGCTGTCTCAAAAATGAAATGCTTAAGGAACAGAACAAATTCCGAAAATACCTGCATATTGGGGTTCCTGCGTTAATCGCGACTTTAGGTTTGAAATATGTACGAATTTGTATCGAATGTTAAGGGACAGAAATAATAATTACAACCTCTGTCCCATAATGATTGTTAAGTTTGGTGTTGGAAATGTGAATGAATATGGAGCAAATATTATGGGACAATAATAATTACAACGTCTGTCACATAATGATTGTTAAGTTTGGTGTTGGAAATGTGAATGAATATGGAGCAAATATTATGGGACAATAATAATTACAACGTCTGTCACATAATGATTGTTAAGTTTGGTGTTGGAAATGTGAATGAATATGGAGCAAATATTATGGGACAATAATAATTACAACGTCTGTCACATAATGATTGTTAAGTTTGGTGTTGGAAATGTGAATGAATATGGAGCAAATATTATGGGACAATAATAATTACAACGTCTGTCACATAATGATTGTTAAGTTTGGTGTTGGAAATGTGAATGAATATGGAGCAAATATTATGGGACAATAATAATTACAACGTCTGTCACATAATGATTGTTAAGTTTGGTGTTGGAAATGTGAATGAATATGGAGCAAATATTATGGGACAATAATAATTACAACGTCTGTCACATAATGATTGTTAAGTTTGGTGTTGGAAATGTGAATGAATATGGAGCAAATATTATGGGACAATAATAATTACAACCTCTGTCCCATAATGATTGTTAAGTTTGGTGTTGGAAATGTGAATGAATATGGAGCAAATATTATGGGACAATAATAATTACAACGTCTGTCACATAATGATTGTTAAGTTTGGTGTTGGAAATGTGAATGAATATGGAGCAAATATTATGGGACAATAATAATTACAACGTCTGTCACATAATGATTGTTAAGTTTGGTGTTGGAAATGTGAATGAATATGGAGCAAATATTATGGGACAATAATAATTACAACCTCTGTCCCATAATGATTGTTAAGTTTGGTGTTGGAAATGTGAATGAATATGGAGCAAATATTATGGGACAATAATAATTACAACGTCTGTCACATAATGATTGTTAAGTTTGGTGTTGGAAATGTGAATGAATATGGAGCAAATATTATGGGACAATAATAATTACAACGTCTGTCACATAATGATTGTTAAGTTTGGTGTTGGAAATGTGAATGAATATGGAGCAAATATTATGGGACAATAATAATTACAACCTCTGTCCCATAATGATTGTTAAGTTTGGTGTTGGAAATGTGAATGAATATGGAGCAAATATTATGGGACAATAATAATTACAACCTCTGTCCCATAATGATTGTTAAGTTTGGTGTTGGAAATGTGAATGAATATGGAGCAAATATTATGGGACAATAATAATTACAACGTCTGTCACATAATGATTGTTACGTTTGGTGTTGGATATGTGTATGAATATCGAGCAAATATTATGGGACAATAATAATAATAATAATTACAACCTCTTTCACATAATGATCGTTACGTTTGGTGTTGGATATGTGTACGAATATGGAACAAATATTATGGGAGAATAATAATTACAACCTCTGTCACATACTGATTGTTACGTGTGGTGTTGGATATGTGTATGAATATGGAGCAAATATTATGGGAGAATAATAATTACAACCTCTGTCACATACTGATTGTTACGTGTGGTGTTGGAAATGTGTATGAATATGGAGTAAATATTATGGGACATAAATAATAATAATAATTACAACCCCTGTCCCATAATGATTGTTACGTTTAGTGTTTGAAACATTTATGCAACTATAGCCAATGTGAGG
>OZ038492.1:95480547-95635547 GCA_964036315.1 Acanthosepion esculentum
AAAAATATTGCGTCATCTTTGATTGCATCAGATTTTCATCACGCCCAGACATTATTGTCTCGACTGTCGATTAGTTGTCCTACAGCCATTGTCTATGATGGACTTTACTCCAAGGAAGCGTACGAAAATTGTAACGCTGCACGAACACAATGGCAAGCCTTACCAGTGAGCAAATCAAAGTATTAGACTGGACCGGAAACTCACCTGATTTAAATCCAATCGAGAATCTGTGGTCAATCTGCGAGGAAAGACTTCGTAGAATGAACCTACGAAGTACTAACATGTGCACTAGGTTATGTTTCATTGGAAAAATACGAAAATAGTAAATAATAAGGGAATTATTCAATTTGCTTCAATTAATTTACACAAGAGTCTAGATTTAATAAGCCGATTAATGAAATTTGAGGAATAAAAAAACAAATTGATAACAACATTAGCAATAAGATTGATGTTATTTATTACATATTAGCCTTTTGACTAAACTGATCCACGAAGAGAAAGATTTTTAAGTCGGAATTTTCGGACATGCCTGTGTCCTTTTTAAACGAAACTAGAAATAAACAAAGAAGTGGAACTCATTTGGTTCACTGTGTCGGGCCAGAAAATTCTTCTCACAAGAATCCATCTTGCAAATTTATAAATCTACTATTCGTCTGTACATTGAATACTGCTGCCATATCTGGTATAGTGGTATTACTATATATCTCGAGATTCTTAACGAAATTCAAAGAACGGTCTGTAATGTAATCGCTCATGATCTTGCATCACGACGTCAATCACTTTCTCACCAACGTACTTTGGCTTCCTTCTTACTTCTAATATTTTCATAGTAATTGTTCTGATAAGCTTTTCTCCTTAATGCCTCGACTGTATGGATTTAAGTGTGCAACTAGGTCTCACCGTTTTATCGTTGAACTAATTCTCTTTCAAACCCAGTAACCCTTTACGTCTTAGTGGCATGGAAGGAAATGATTTATAGATTTTATACACACACACACACACACACACACACACACACACACACACACACACACACACACACACACACACAGACATATATATATATATATAATATTATATTATATATAATTATTTATTTGAAAATTATAACGTAAATATGTGATTTTATAACATATTTATGTTATAATTTTCAAATAAATAATTATATTTGCTCTACTCTGTATTGAGCACTCTTTTAAGAATAGTAATTGTTCGTTATTGGAATTTATTCCGTATACACCAATCCTATACTTGGGTATATATATATATATATATATATATATATATATATATCGGGCAACTGGAATTAAGATATTAAGGATACCTTAATTCCATTTGTACGAAAGATTTTGCTCTTTTTAATGAAAATAAACATTGAGCGCTCTTTGTGAGTCAGTGTTAACATTTAATATTTAATATTTCACATTATATATTGTGTTAATAGGACTCGCTTGGATTATACCAAAGTATTACTACCTACCTACCTACCTACCTACCTACCTAACTAACTATATATATATATATATATATATATATATATATATATATATATATATATATATATTGTTATGGTCCAAGGTTAGGACCAAGGAAGAACAACACGAGCACAAGAGTAGAAATAACAAAGATATATTACACAGAATAATAATACAAGATGTTGAAGGTATGACTGTCAGTCTGGTTTGGAGTGAACTACTATTGGCTCGACTCGATTCGACTCGTCCCTTTATCTTGAGAGGCGCTGTATTCATAGTGTCAGGAAGAGTTCACTCTGTCGTTATAGGTAAGGTCCCATAACACACGCACACACACACACACACACACACACACACACACACACACACACACACACACACACACATATATATATATATATATATATATATATATATATAATGTTTCCCTTGACTATAACAGTTAACTTGAGGAAAATTTATAAGCATTCTTAAATTTATAAGTTTAGAAAAACCTAACGATATTTTATGTGTGTTTATAAATACATGTCACAAAATAAAATCCTTACATTTGCCTTGATAACGTCAATCAGAGAACGAAACACGTCAGTAATAAATAGTTTTTCCTTTTACAAAGCGGTACTGAAAAAATCTCAGCCTGACCTAGGGCTTCTTTATAAGATCGAGAACTTTTGAACAACTCTCTTGTGTGTATTTATGAATTCAAGCGTCCTACGAGGCTGGCATCTCGCTCTCACCCTTTCACTGTTGAAACTGTTAAATGTAGCCGTCTCTTCTACTCCAATAGCTTCATATCTCGCACCTCCCTCCAATTATTCAAATGTAATGTCAATCGACATCTCCAGTTGCCTTGATCTATCCATTAACCTTCTCCACGTCCTTTCCTCTTTCACTCCTATCTGCTCTCGCTCCAAATCCTCTGTAACCCCTTACGTGGTAGTGGCTTCCCGTCTTGCTTGGGGTGAAACGCTTAAATATATATATATATATATATATATATATATATATATATATATATATATATATATATATATATATATTTCATTAAAAACGACTGACAAGGTTCTGCGGTTTTTTCTAGTGTTCTTATAATTTGCTTCTTTTCTGGATGTAAATTATGTAGAACTTGTCCAAGTGTCTTGTATATCCGAGCACTTTCAACTATATTTTTACCCATTATCAAGGACGTTTTTATTTTTACTTTTAACTGAATGTATGGATTGTTTTATATATGTATCTAGAATTATAGGAATGTTCAAATTTTCAAACATGGTTAGTACATTGTGGCTGTGTTCTTAGTTGATATTATTGAGTGCTGGCTTTTTCTTTTCTTTTCTTTTATTAAAAATGCTTTCCTTGTTTTACACATGTAGATAAAGCTTCTCGGTCGTTTTTAATGAAACTTGTATAAAAGAGGGATTTTTGCCCAAATACACAATTATCTATCTATCTATCTATCTATCTATCTATCTATCTATCTATCTATCTATCTATCTATATATATATATACATACATATATATATATATATATATATATATATATATATGTATGTATGTATGTATGTGTGTGTGTGTGTGTGTGTGTGTGTGTGCGCGAGTTTGTACTGTTTGTGTTTTTGGGCATGCGTATTGAAAGATATTTGTGTCTTCGTGAGTGTTGTAATGCACTTCTCACGGTCAGTTCTGCTACCGGAAACTCGCAGGATGTCCTCATACTTGAGCGCTAGCAGCAAGAATGCTGTTGGGACAAAGTGATTCCTTAGTTCCGAGTCTGGGAGTGTAGGAGTAAATGGAAACGGTTCTAAAAAAAAACAAAAAAAAAAACGAAGCCGCCATTTTATTCTCATTTTAATTCTCTCACGTCATCAATACATCCTTTTTTTAATCCACAAGACACTGACTATCGGTATTTTCTCCTGATCGTTAATTCTCTCTCCAACATTCATTTGACCGATCAGGTCATAACATTTATGTTGGTTTGTACATACTCTTGACGTATAAAATGCTGTCGGCTATTCTTAGAGAAAATGCATTTAATTATTAAATTTTGGACGTGCTAAAAATTATTAAAAATATTAAAAAAATACTTTGATCTTTCCTCTTGATAATAACATAAACACTTAGACGATAAAAAATTATTTTCATCAAGTTTAAGGCCGTCTATGCTCATTTTTCAGCGATCTCGTGGTGATACCTAATTTAATAACACTGTTCTTCAGTGACGTTAGCTCGAATAGTTTATTACTGACAAATGTTTTCGCTGATTTTTCAATGCCCTCTGATCCTCAATTCATTTCAGTAACAAATTCATTTAGGACGCATTTCTACATTAACAAGATTAACATAACATTTAATAATACATTATAAGTAGCGTTATTCTCTCAATCACACTAAGCTTTAGTCCTGACTACAAAAATCCCATTTTACGTGAGTTTCAATTCATTTGTATAGTAAAATATTCACTAGCGATTCACTTCCAAGTGTGTCGTTCAAACTCTCTGCCTCCGGGCAGAGAGGATCCCCAGACGAGGCTATGTCGAAGGGGTGAGTCTCGTCTCGGACGACAGCTACCCAACCCCACGTTTTTACGGGGAATTTTTGATCAAGCCTACGGGCTCGGATACCCCACAATAAACTTGTCCTTGTGCCTCATCCGACCGGTAGGTGAATATTTCACTTGTATAGTAAGATAATTAGCAATTTGTATCATTAACCAGGCATTTCAGTAGTAAAACCATTTTGAAATGTATTTCTATTGTAAAACAAGTAAGAATCCATTTCTATTATAGATATAAGTGGCCTATTCTTTCAGTGGCACTTAATTGTTGAGAACCACTTTCGCAAAAGCATGCAACTTGAATGTTGAAATTTGCAAAATCATTGTTTAGGTATAAAGTTGCAAAAATTCAGTACTTAAACAACATTTTTCTTATTTACAGAATATTTAGAATGTCGACAGCGAAGCTAGGATTATTAGCAGTAATGTAAATTTATCGTTTGAACATTAGAATGGATTATTTATTAATGCAGCAGATTTTTATCACAATAAACGTCATTTTTGTTGGTTACACGTATTTGAGCAGCCGATTTATTTATTTATTTATTTATTAATTATGTATATCTGTTAAAATGAGATGTCAGTATTATTTCATTCATTTTTTTGCGTAATTTAGGCGACAATTTATCCATCGTACCCTATATATATATATATATATATATATATATATATATATATATATATATATATATATATATATATATATATATATGTAAAATGTTTTTATCATTTTATATTATTTTTATTAAACAGTACACTTATTTATTTTCGTCTACCGGACTGAATGTTCGAGGAATCTTATTAAAGGAAATTGGCTAGAGAGTATAATTTTTCTTTAATAAGATTTCTCGGCGAACATTCAGGTCAGTAGATGAAAATAAATGAATGTACTGTTTAATAAATAAACGGACCGTCTATTTAAATATGAATATCCAGGTTTATATATATATATATATATATATATATATATATATATATATATATATATACATATATATATATACACACACGGGGTACGATGGATAAATAAAATTTTATATATATATATATATATATATATATATATATATATATATATATATATATATATATATATATATATATATACACACACGGGGTACGATGGATAAATTGTCGTCTAAATTACGCAAAAATGAAAATAACACTGACATCTCATTTTAATAGATATATTTACTAAAATTACACAAAAATATTTTGAAATACTAAAGAGTTAATTTATTCAATAAAATCACCATTGGCTTCAACCATGGTCCCCAGACGACTTCGGAATCTCCTGCATCTCTTCTTGGCGGTCACCTTGTTTAAGTTGGTGAATGCTGCCATAATCCTTGCCTTTAGTTCATCTTTGGTGTTACAAAGAGATTTGTTGGTCTCTCACTCAACTGCGCCCCACACATAATAACCAAGGGGGTTACTGTCTGCCGAGGTAAGGTGGCCAGATGTAAGGGGTGATGTGGTCGCAGAAATTCTCTGACAGCCGTCACTAGTTTCTCCTGCTTTTGTAGCATGGTGCAGGGTCCAGTTGCCAGACATACGGACTTCCAGCAGCCACCATCTTGACCCAGGGCAGTGCTACGTCCTCAAGGCACTTGATGTAGACCTCCGTATTGAGTCTGAGGCCCTATGGGAAGATGAATAGATGCATAACGTCGCCATCACCTTCGTTATCACTCCAAACACCTTCGTTATCACCATTAGACTATTTTCAAATCCTCTACACTATCCTCAGATTGACACCCAAACACTCTAAAACGTTCGTATTGGCGCTTCCAGCATGAATGCCAAACAGTACAGTATGCCGTTTCCAAATTTCTGGCCGAGTGAATTGCGTCATGGTGCTCTTTTTGTCACAGACGGTGCCCAACTGACCCTACTCTATTGTGCAGTCGACAAAATCAAAAACAAACAACGCGCATACATGAAATAAAAAATATAAAATGGCGAATTTTACCCATTGTACCCTATCTCCCTCTCTTTATATATATATATATATATATATATATATATATATTGGCGAATCTGGAATTAATTTTAGATTTCGTTTCAACAATCACAAACTATCCATACATCAAAACAATCTTTATTCCCCCATAGCTGAACACTTTAATCAATCAAGACACTCATTAGACAACTGTAAATGTTTATTGATAGACTCCGAATTCAGTTCCACATACACACGCAGAAAAAAAAAGAGAAATACTGGATTTTAAAATTAGACACATATAAACTAGGGTTAAACAAAGACTTGGGTATTTTAAATCTGTCTAAATATTTCAATAGTTAAAAAAATTTCTTTAGATATAGTTAAAAAACCTTTTTAAACAACATCTAAAATATTATCGTTAGATTTACGTTAGAAATATTCAAACACAGTTGCATTCCACATCACGTGACGTCGCTACTTGTAAACAAACTTCCGAATACAGTTATTTAATTAATTTCTGAGGAAAGATCGAGGCGATCTGAAATATCAAATATATATATATAAAAACATATAAATAAATACTTTCACAAAAAACATTCAATTTTTTTCTTTTAATTTGCAACTTTTCAGTTGTTTTATCCATATTATATATATATATATATATATATATATATATATATATATATATATAATGGCATCCCAAATTTCCAGAAACCGATTCTAGAAAGGCGGGTAATCTTTAGGAACCTATTCTGCTTATTTTCTTTTCAATCTGAGAATGGAAACAAATCCCTTTATATAGTATGAAAAAGAATTAAACCATTTTGATAATAGAAAACATTAATTGATTAATATATTTCCAGATTGAAATTCTATTCTCATCATGTTTCTGTTCAGAAATATGATTCTCTTTGACTCTAGTGTCATCAGCTGTTTTATGGATTCTTGGCCACATTCGAACTGAATCGCTGCAGTCCCAAAGATAAAATGGAAGACCTATCGAATTTATGACGAGAAGGTTTGCCACATATTTAACTTCAAGACGATTTCTTTGGTCAGAATAAATTATGTTCATCACAGAAAACCCTCTTTCAGCCACCGCTGAAATTACAGCAACAGTATTAATTATATTTTTAGCTATTTTGATAGTTTTGCGTACATGTTTACGGTCCTTTCTCGTTACATTTTCAACGTAATCACGGAAATAATTATTGTTGGTAGGAGGCATGTGTCCTTTAGACTTTCATTGGACGTAACACGTTATCTAGGGTATCGGTCATTATTATATAAAATTATTTTTGGAGTATCCAAAAGATTAACAATAATTCACACTTAGATAAATTATCTTAAATTTAAGTAAGAATATAATTAAAAAATTATTAAAGATTAAAAAAAAATAAAATAGATTATCCATTTTTAACTTTGAAGATAAGTTAAATCAAGTTATATAAAAAAAAAAAACATACCAAATTATATTTAAAAATAAAACATTAAAAATATATAGAGATAAAGAGGTGTAAGTAATAAAGGAAAAGTGAGATCTTAGAATATATATATACATATATATATATATATATATATATATATATATATATCTATCTATCTATCTATCTATCTATATATATATATATATATATATATATATATATATATATAATTAGGTTCCCACTTAAAAAATAGCAAATTATACTTAAAAAACAAGAAATATTAAAAAGAAAAACAATAAATAACATTATTTCTTTTATAGTAACAAATTCATTCTGTAACCATTCGGCATAAGAGTCAAATTCCTCTTTTATATATACATATATTCCACTTTTCTTTTTACGCTACCAATTTTTATTGCGCAGTTACAGTACATAACCAGTGTTTCTGAAAATGAACTTTGGAGGACGTGAATAATGAAAATAATGAAAATAATTGACAGCAAAGATTTCGAAATAGTAATTTCTTAGTTATACATTTTGTTTCGCTTAACAGGTAATGTGGAACGAATGTTATTACGTTTTGTCTTATTCAACAGACCAGCTCGCCATCAGCACTAAAGAATCGTTTTACTGCTATTAAAACAAATCTTTACCTTTTTACGCGGCGTAAACGATTAGACTAATTTTATGCCAGATTGAATTTCGACATTAAATAACTTAAGAAGTGCTCAAATCCATCCTTTTTAAAAAATAAATAAATTTGAATCGATAAGCCTTTACTTGGTTCGGGGATAAGTAAGTATTGGTCCTTTATATTTGAGTCTATAAATGTTTACTTGGTTCGAGGATAGGTAAATATTGGCTGTTTATATTTGTAGGTACCTCCACTAATTTTCGATACCTAAGGTTTAAAATGAATTTTTAAAAAACGAAAAAGCTTTCCTTAAAGTTTCTTTTTAACTTTAACTGAAAGCTAAATGATTAAATTTTACTATTTCCAAAATACTCTGGTGTATTTCAAATAGAAATTATATTGATTGGAGTCGATTTTTTTGGTTGCATTCAGTAAAATCATTAAAATCAGCCATTTTGACACATTCATAAACAAAAGTTAATTCTCGGTTTTAAAAATCTTCCAAAAATAAGATATACTGTTCTAAAATTTTATTTGAGTTATATTAGCTGATTTATAATTAACCTGATTTGGAAAAGTATTATTTACTTTAAGTTTAAAATGATAGAGAAATGGATTTTTAAAACAAACAGTAGCGGTGATTATGTTCTTTTCATTGCTCGTCAATCACATCAGCGCTCGTCAATCAAATGCTGATAAAGGAGTTGGCAGATTTATGATTCTCTTACAGAGACTTTATCTGGGAAAACATCATTTAAGAAAATGACGGATGAGCACATTTTTATGTAATTTTTAAGTACTCACTAATCTTAAAAATGTTGGAAATTATTCTCCGTAATCTAATTTTAGGAACGTTGGCTTTAAATTTACTATAGCCATCGTTCTCATTTTCTGATAATGTCGTGTATAGTCGACCACACTTTCAAAAATAGACACGTTATATAATATTTTATATGATTAAAAAATATTTTTAAAATCTTGGTGCAAAATGATTTGTATTAAGCTTTTCGATTTTTGATTAGTAAATATAATTTTCATTTAATAACAATATCACCTTACCGGATGAAACTAATGCAGAATTGTAAAAGATTTATATATTATAAATTATTACAATTAAAATTTAAAAAAAAATAAAAACAATTCTTGCAAGAATTCGTTATTCATTGAAATGTTTATTTTCTTAAGACAATAGTGTTCTTAATAAATCTTATTTATAAAACAATTAAAAGTTTTTCTAATTAAATAATGTTAAAGTTTTATTTCATTTATGGCGGGAAATGAGTATTTGTCTGAAAAAAAAAATTAGAGATTTACATTCTCCAAGGAGTCATTGCTTTAGCAAATAATAGAATTTCGGATGAAAATTTAATTTCTCAAAATTTCAGGAAATTAAGTAAAATAATTTCCCGAAAGCCCTGAAAGTTTCATTAAAATCCAACAATTATTTGATTTTTGCAAGAATTCCCAAATCAATGTGTTTTTCACCGGATAAAAGCGCGAAAAAGCGAATCGTAAATATTATGTCTACTGAGGCAAAAAAGAGAGATTTTTAAGCAAAATTTAGAACGTGCTAGAAAAGATAAAAAAATTTAAAGAAATAATAAAAAATCCTTTGGTCTTTAATCTTAATAATAAACATTTTGACGATAAAACTTTGTTTTCATTAAGTTTGGGGCCCATTTTCACCATGATATGCCGTTTTTTCAGCGAAAAAGTGGAGATACCTTGTCTATATGCTTTTACTTTGTCCTAAAATAGGTAAATATGGGTCATTTATATTTGAATTTAAAACTTTTACTTGGTAGATAGCTCCTTTTTTTCTATTTTTGTCTTCGCCCTCATTTGGCGTATTTTAGGCACTACCGACTGGCCTATTTAGCTGTATATATATATATATATATATATGATAAAAAATATAGTTTTAAGGTATCCTATATTTATGGGTTAAATATCTGAGATAGAGCTTATGTAAATATAAAAGTCGACACAGAAGTTAACACCCAGAGGCAACAGTCTGTTTCAAGCTAAACGTAATCGTCAGGCCAGGTCGATGGCCCGACGATTGCGTCTAGCATGAAACAGACTGTCACCTCTGAGTGTTGACTCCAATGTCCACTTATATACTTATATATTTATAATATAAATATTATAAAATAATATATATATATATATATATATATATATATATATATATATATATATATATATATATATATGGGAAGTTTGGTCAATGTCGGAGATAGAGCGTTTGTACATGGTCTGATGATCGTTTAAAGCATGAAACTGGCAATCATCATGGAGTGTTGAATTCTGTACCGTGACTCTCTCTGATACTGACCATTCCACCCTATATCCAATTTTAATCAATATATATATATATAAAAAAGTGGACATGGAAGTCAGCACTTAGAGGCGACAGTCTGTTTCATGCTAGTGCAATCGTCAGGCGACTATATATATATATGAAGAAATATAGTTTTAAGGTGTGCTATATTTATGGGATAAGGTGCTCAATATTATATATATATATATATATATATATATATATATATATATATATATATATATATATATATATATATATATATATATATATATATATATATATATTTGTGTGTATTTAGGCAGCAAATTCACGAATAACCTTCCGTGTATTGATGTTAAAGGGTGAGAGAAATGTGCTATAGCTGTTTAAATTTCTTTTATTTTCACTTCCCAAGTACTTCCGATCTTCTTCCAAGATTATTTTCTGGGGTGCAAGTAATACAAAACTAAATGTTGTTCATTAATACAAGTATTTATACAAGGTTGTGCGCCATTATCCATTGCCGTAATTTTTTTTCATTATGCTTTTAAATGCAAAATGGTTCACAATGTGCTGAGCGTTCATTCCATTATGGACTTTTCAATCTGACATATATATATATATATATATATATATATATATATATATATATATATATATGTATGTATGTATGTGTGTGTGTGTGTGTGTGTGTGTGTGTGCTCATCCCACATTTGATTGTCAGAAAAACTCATTTGCAAATTTTGTCTATTTTCATTTTTCCTCAAATCTGCTCTCCCCTCTCCCTCTCTCTCCATCTCTAACTATCTGTCTATCTCTCACTTACTCTCCCCATTACCTTGTCAAGTAATAGCGACATGTCTCCCTCCGTCTGTATCAAATCTCAGCGTGTCCCTTGCTGAGTGAATGTGTGACATCGGGGAAGAGGGTTCGTGTTGCTTTATTCAAATTGATGCCTAAATATCCGAGGGAGAAGAGAAATAAAAATGCCAGGGGGAACAAATAAACAAACAATCAAAAGAAACTCCGAACTTCCTTCCACCCTGTGGATGACTGCTGACGTCGATCTCATTCCCCACCCGCTTTAAACTCCTACCCAGCCGCATCAGTATGTGCACGCGTAAACGTCACTTGATAAACGCATACATGTACGCAAGCACGTAACGTAAATGCTTACTCGGGTGACGTACGCACATGTACACGCACGCGTACACATATTTATTATTGTGTATGTGTTACTTTTTTTTCTTTTGTTGTGTATTTCTGCCCCACGCAACCAGATACACACTTGGGTAGATATTACACTTCGTTCGCGAAGTTCCAGGACACAATAGCGGACCCCCAATGTGAATCGAACGCAATACCTATACATTTGACTTTTAAAGAACACACACACACACACATACACACACATACACGCGCGCACACACACAGACACGCACACACACACATATATATACACCTGATCAAAAATGTAAGACCACTTGAAATATTTTTTAAAAAGGCTGTTTTTCATGGAAAAATTTTAAACATTTCTTACTTAAGGTTACTAATTTTATAATCTAAAAGGTTATGTAGACAAAAAGTTATAATCCAAACATTTTATTGAGAAATTGACATTTTTATAAAATGAGGCGTTTTACACTTGATCAAAATTATAAGACCAGAGACAAAAATTCTACGAAATTGTACGAAAAGTGTACAAAAACATTCAACAACCAAATTTAATAATGAGTTCTACATCCACTGGTTTTGATGACTTCAAAAATTCTTTGAGGCATGCTAGAAATTAGTCTTTTCCATTAAGCTTCGAGGAATATTGCTCCAGCTTCTGAAGATAGCTTCATTTTTTGTTGAATATTGTTTGCCATTTCGATAAACATCTCTTGCCATCCATCCCCAAACATTTTCAATTGGGTTCAAGTCCGGTGAGCATGCAGGATGTCTCAAGAGATGGACCCCATTTTCTTGTAGAAAGGTCAAGGTCCAGCATGCAGCGTGGATTGCAGCATTATCCGGTTGGAATAATCATCCATCCCCACACAAACGATGGCCCTCCATCACCAACGATGCTTTTTGTAGCATGCTAACATAAGCAGCCACTGTCTGACGACCCTGCACCACCTGGAGCTCCATCATCCCTCTGTAAGAAAAGGCACCCCATACCATTAGGGACCCTCCACCATTATGACGTGTGGATAAAATTTCAGGAGGCATGTTTTTGTTATTCCAATATCGTTGGAAGCCATCAGGACCATCTAGATTGAATTTTTTCTCATCAGAAAACAGGACTTTCTTCCACTTCTCAATGTCCCATGTTTGGTATTCATGACCAAACCATAAAAGGTTCACTTTGTGACGTGGAAGCAGCCAAAGAATTTGTTTGCGCTTTTTATTTACCATACCTTTTTGTCATAAGTGTCGTCTGATGGTTACTGGACTGCAATGTGGCTGCCTTAATTTGACTAGAAGAAAGTCCCCTGGCTTTCACAACAACACGTCTTATTCTCCTACTCAATGCCGGAGAAATTTTTTGGGGCCTAAAAGTAGACTTTGCGTTTCTATAATTCGCACTGTCCTTTAGAAAGTTGCAAATCACTGTGATTTACCTTAGTTGCAATCGCCCGCTGTGACAAACCTTGATTATGGGAATCTAGAATTCGATCACGCTCAACTTCGGTAAGTTTGCTTGCTTTAGGCATGGTGACACCTTTGACTGCTAATCTCTAACTGAACTAAAAACATTGGAATTACCATAGATCTAACAATTTATACTCCCTGGTCTTATAATTTTGATCAAGTGTAAAACGCCGCAGTTTATAAAAATGACCATTTCTGAATAAATTGATCGGATTATAACTTTTTGTCTACATAACCTTTTAGATTATAAAATTAGTAACCTTAAGTAAGAAAAAGTTTTTTTAAAAATTTTTTCAAGTGGTCTTAAATTTTTGATCAGGAGTGTATATGTGAATATGCATAAAAATTTCAGATAGAGTAGATTTGTCAAAAGACAATATGAATGAAGACAAAAGGAAAACTTAACCGACGCGTTTCGTCCTCTGGGATACGTTATCAAAGCAAATACACATTTGCCTTGATGAAGTCCATCAAAGGACGATACGCATCGACTCAGAGAAGTTTTCCTTATGTCTTTATTCATATATATATATATATATATATATATATATATATATATATATATGCAGGGTGGCAATAAAGTCACTATACGGTTACTTATAATACTTATAATAACAATTAAGACAAAGCAATTTATTAACAGTCCAGAAATTTATTAGTAAATTGGTTCTGGTTAATTCTGATTAATATCAGTAAAATGCTATGGTAAACAATAGTAAATTAATTACCGATACTTTTCGAACTGCAAGCCACCTGCTTCAGTGCTTTGCTTTTTTCTTATAAATAACTGAATAGTGACTTTATTGCCACTCTGTATATAGCAAATTACTGATACTCCCTGAAGATTGGACGAAACTCTGGAGTAAGGATGCTGGAGCTAACCTCAGTCAGCTAAATGATAAACTTTTACTCACATTATATATATATATATATATATATATATATATATATATGTGTGTGTGTGTGTGTGTGTGTGTGTGTGTGTGTGTGTATATATATGTGTGTGTGTGTGTGTATATATATATGTGTGTGTGTGTCCACACAAACGCGATCCCTCAGGTTGAAAATGAATTTAGAAAAATGAAAAATCTTTCTTGAAGCTTATATTCTAAATTCATTTTCAACTTAATAGATTTACCGATATTGTTTCAATAAGCAAAATAGTTTGCTGTATTTCAAAAGTTATTTAAATTAATTGGAAATCATTTTCGTTTTGATATTGGTAAAATCTTTGATTTTATCACCATTTTTTGCCATCCGTCATCACGATGTAATGTTCTTCGTTAAAAAAAATTTTTAAAACAAATATATTTTTCTTAAACTTTATTTGAGGAATATTAACTGATTTAAATTTTAATTAATCTGATTTGAAACAAATATTACTTACTTTAAGTTTAAAATATTGCAGAAATTAATTTTTACCACGGTAGTAGCTATTTATTTAAGGTACAAACAGGTTGACAGCTTGACTGGCTGACTGAACTTTTTTCTACGGTAGATATATCTGTAAAATTTACTTGAGGATTATAACGTGAGCGATTTTTTATATAGTTTTTAATTACCCAGTAATCTTAAAAATTTAGGAAAATATTATCTGTAATCTAATGTTTCTTTTTTTTTATTTAACGTACTTTGGCTTTAAATTTACTATAGCCATCGCTCTAATAATGTCGTGTATGGACGTCCGTATTTACAAAAATTTTATACAAAAAAATAAAAATTATTTTTAAAATATTGGGGCTCGCTAAATTGTAATAAACACATCCATTATTAGTAAATATAGTTTTTACTTAATAACAATATCGCCTAACCGGGAAAAATTACGACAGAATTTTAAAAGATTTATAAATTTATAAATTAATATCTGTCTATATTTAAACGAACTACCAGGCCGGCATCTCGGTCCCACTCTTTCACTGTCAAAACTCTTCTACTCAGATTTTCTCCCTCACTTCCGGTCTGTGTAACTCCCTTCCTCTTAACTGCTTCCCCGATGACTATAATCTTCAAATATTCAAATGTAATGTCAATCGACATCTGGCAACCCGAGCTTGTTCCCCGTCCTTCTCTGTATCTTTTCCTCAAACACGCCTCTTTACTCTTGTTCTAAATCCTCTGTAACCACTTGCGTGCTAGTGGTACTTCCGAATGCTTGGGGTGAATTGCCATATATATATATATATATATATATATATATATATATATATATATATATATATATATATATATATATATATATATATATATATATATGTATACAGGGTGCATAGTAAAAAAGCAGAAATGTACTTTTGTTTAATAAACATTATTTCTTATTACTATAAACGTTATTTCAAGGCATGACTCAATTATCTCGTTTCACTGATGATGATGTAAAAAAAGGAATACAGGTTCGATTTCTGTCCGCGGCACATTTTTTCTTGAATCGTCACGATTTTGGTCAGTTAACATTAAATCCACTATTCAAGAACATAAAAAATACGGATGCCACTAAAAATAACATTTACAACAATAATATATATATATATATATATATATATATATATATATATAAAAGTGAAAGTGTTAGAAAGGTCTGTACAAAAACTTGCTGTATAGAGAAAATAATAATAATAATAAGAAGAAGAAGGTTTGGAAAAACATATAATGTTTTTATGTATTTATATGTAATATTTATAATACATGTATGTTTATAGAGAATCTGTATATAAAATTCTGTGAATTCTTGTAACCTAGAAAGGGTTACTGAATGAGGAATAACCAAAACGGAGATTGGAAATGAATGGTAATCTTTATAACACCAACAGAATACAATACTCGCCAGCGACGTGAAGTAGTACCCCCATTTGCAATAGTGTCCAACGTATTTATGAGGATTGGGACATACCTATTAGTGTTCATAGGTATAGTATATAACAAACATGCAAAATGTTCCCAATATTTAATGATTAAAATAACTTATTTAATAAAAATTTCATATCTTTTTATTTTTATATTTCACTGATTGCTTTGAGAAATAAAATGAAACGCAGAGTTTGTAAATCGGAACAAAAAATCTTAGCGATGACTTCAATAATACGAAATACTGTGAGGATTCCAACACGAGTTAATGTGTTGCGAAAAAATTCGAATTATTAAAATTGTATTACTCGCATGTGGGTTTTCAGAAAACATCGTTTTGCTTTAACTAGTTTCGCTTTTGGCTTTTCCAAAATTTTGTAAATGATTATTAGGTTAGATTAAGCAGCAGCAGCACGTAGTAATCTATTAAACATTTACAAACTTTTGGAAAAGCTAAAATCGAAACCGATTAAAGTAAAACGATTTTTCGGAGAACCCACATGTAAGTAAAACAATTTTAATAATTCACTGTAAACATACGTATATACAGGATGTCCATAAAGTTCGTGTGCACTTTTAAAAATTTATAACTTTATTTGTATTTGTGATAGAAATAATCTGTAAAAAATGTTATAAAGTTTAATGTACCTAGTTTTAAGTATAGCTAAAATAACTAATGTGATTTCAGGCATTACTGTAAATCAGTTGGCAAATGTTTTCTGTGAACTGCAAAATCGTATTACCCTTTGTATTGCTAATGATGGAGGACATGTGGAAACTTAAATAAAATTTTAATAAAACCTTAAAAAATATAGATTTTGTTATGGTCCAGGTTCCTTGTACCACGGTGATGGTCCAAGGTAGAACCAATGAAGAATAACTCGAACACAGGTATGGAATAACACAGATATATTACAAACAGAATATGGACAAAAGAAGTAGAAGTGTTAGTAATAACAATCAGGTTAGGTTAGAGAGAACTATGTTGTCTCGACCAGTATCACTATTCCAATGTCTTACAGTAATCGTCTGACGCGACTCTGTCTCTGACTGACTCACACGATGTTCAGCAACACGCCCACGTGTGTCGAATGTGGCACAAGGCCGGTTTAATGTGGGCTCACCGAGCCCGTAGGCTCGGCCAAAAAATGCCCGTAGAACCAGTATAAACGGGATCGGGTTGGTCAACCTCCCCGGACGAGGCTCTGCCCTTCGGCGGAGCCTCGTTCGGGTTCCTCCCTGCCCAGAGGCAGAGAGTTCGACCGTCTAGCCGAGTCGTCCAAAAAGAACTGACTCACACGATGTTCAGCAACACGCACACGGTGGAAATTACCAAAAACTTAAGTTGTTAAATCTGAAAGAAAAAACAATCATTAGACGCTTAACCAAGTTACAATTCCTTTCGAGGCTGCATTGATATAGGCATAATTCTACGATAAGCAATCATATTGCTTCTATATCTGTGTGCATATTTTTTATTCTTTTGGAATCAGTTAGTGAGATTCGAAGTAGCGTCTTCTTTTCGTTAGGAAACACATCTTCGTAGACAACTAGGTATGTGCATGTAGCCTAACTGATACTGACCTTGGTACTGGAATCGGCGAGTCGAATTTAATGTCCGACTGCTGCGTTTATTTTCGCGCAAATGCACTTGGGAAAAAGCTATGTATCCATCTCGTCTCATCACCCCCGGCTATAGGTTAAATAGCAGACTAGACTGGATGGCGATCAGTCTAGAAGAAGGATTACTCTAAATTCAAAATTGTAAAGGAATCGACGGGCTACCACTCCACTCCACTATCTTTTTCAAGATTCACAGATACGGGGGCTCCTCGACTTACGTCGGATATGTGTTTCTACGGAGCGGCGTAAACTGATTTTCGATGTAGGTCGGAACCCGCCTACATAACCACCCACGAGTCTGACTTACGCTTGGGAGCCATAATGACGGGCAAAAAGCCCCCCCCCCAAATCGTCAGAAACGAAAGATAACGAATGTAGCACAATCCAATATGGCGTACAGCCGGTGAAGAAACAACGTTGTCTTCCTCATATAGCGCCGCGTGACGACGTATGGGAGATGGTACCATAACCACGAAACGCCGTACGTCAGGTCCGACGTAACCCGAAGACCTTCTGTAATAAAAAAAGCAATCTCTGAAGAGACATAGCCGAAATAATTTTTTAAATTTTTATATGGAGCATTACTAACCATTATTATTATTATTATTATTATTATTATTATTATTATTGATTACAATTTCTTTCAAATTAATTTATAATTAAAATAATAGATAATACTACTGCTGCTAATACTATTAGTGTAAAAGCTATAACAAACATGGTACCAAGAGAGATTGAGAAGAAGCGAAGTGTATATTTATAAGATGAGATTACATCTTCCACAAGACGTGCCGTTGCTTGTAGCTCAGGTAATAAGAGCAGCCGGTCCGGTTGGCCAAGCTTCCAACAGATCAAAAGGGGACGAATCTCACCAAGAACTCGTCCTTTATATCCGTTCTATGCTGATAGTACGAGGAAAGTACCGATAACTCTCTTAATAAATGTAAATTCATAGCATCATCATTCAGCCGTATTCTCCACCTTTCAGCAAAATTATGTATTCCATCATAAAAGAACGATATCATGATCTTGTTGGAACTATTAAACAGACAGGAAAGGTTGCATTGAAAGAAAAACAAGTGATAGTCTGAAAGTGACGAGTCCGAAGGAAAAAGCATTTGAACTCCCCATACTAGATTTTGATAGTTTGTTGCGTCCCATTTATAACATGGGAAGATCTTTGTCATGTAACAATTTTTTTCTCACTCTTTTGCTTTTCTTCTTCAATCCTTGTCCTTTAATTTCCTCTCTCCCACAACACACTGCCTTACGTTCTCCCTGCCCTCTTTTCATCTTTCTTTTCCACTCCTCTTTGTTTTCTACTCACTGCTGTTTTCTCTCTTCTCTCACTCCTCTCTTTGTGTCTGTCTGTCTTTTTCTTCCTTTGTATTATTTATTAAGTGTGTTTGGGCAAAAATAGTAATGGTCAATCAGAATAATTTGCCATCTTTTTTCTTCTTTTTTCCCTCAGATTTTCCCGCTTTTTCACAGGTTTATTGTGTTCGAAGTTAAGAATTGTAATAATAGAGTTATAGTTTTTATAGTCATTCAACCAGACTGACCAGAAAAATCATCGAACGGGAAAGATAGACCTACTGATTGCTTTTCGATGGGATTTATTTACCGATTGTTTAGAAGAAAAATATCCTTAACCAAAAGCCAAGCTATTTCAATTCTTCATGTTTATAATTGAAAAGGACGTTGAAATGTTATCAGCGCGGACCATTTCCCTAAAATTAATCATGTAACTAAATATCAGAATACTTTTAAAAATCTTTTTGGTTTCACCAAGAACTTTTCAGCATCTTCTCGTAATGACAACACTATTCAATTATTTAGTTCTTTGAAAATGGCTTAATCAACCAGTCCTTACTCATTTTCTTCGCCTATGTCAGTTCGCCGCTATGCAATCAGCGTTCTTAAAATTAATAGCCCATATCCAAATGAATTTCATATTCACCTGGTGTCAGTTTAAAACGGACCCATTTTTACTATATATTGTGTCCATTTTGTTTAAAGTTCGTATTTTCTTCATTTCACATGAAAACTTCGAAATTTTCCAAAAAATTTCAATGAAATATTCACCTTTCAAAATTATAGTTTATAAATATAATTTGCTATATGGAAAAAAGATGGCTTCAGTTTAAACTTACTGTTTTTTCCTCCCATATATTCTGACTGTTTAACCTAAAATTTTCTTAATTTGAGATGAAAACTTGAACATTTTTCAGTATACTTCAGTAAAATTTACACTTTCAACAGTTATAGTTTATAATTATAAGTAGATGAAAAAAAAAAGGATTTCAGTTTAAACAGACACCAGGGTGATATGGGCTAAAAAGAAACCTTTTTTCTTCTCCCTATATTGTGACCATTTTGCTTAAAGTTTGAATTTTCTTGACTCCAGATGAAAACTCGAAAAATTCGCAACCAATGAAATTTTCACTTTCCAAAATTATAGTTTACTAGAAATACCCATGAAAATTTCACGGTTTTCCTATTTGAATTTTCTCATGAATCTTAATTCTTCAGTTAATGACTGAATAAACTCACGGCAAATTTTACGTCAATAAAATATCCACAGAAATTAAAAAAATACATTGCAATAAAAACAATTGATGTTGGTCGTCATTTTAAGAAGTAAGGGTGTACAAAAGAAAAAAAATATTAAAACTTTTACCATTTCACTGAAACAGACGTTAAATACTTCTTTCTTTCATTTTCTCACTGAAATCAAGTGGCGTCTTTGATTTGTCCTTTCCGTCTTTCCACGCGATCAAAACAGTATAGGCCATTATTTATGAGGTATTGACACGGCGTAACGGTTGTGCTAAATAAAGGCGGTTTTTTAAATAAAAGCAGAATTATAATAAGATCCTGTTTGGGATTATGTTTCCGGTTCCTTCTGGGGTCTGCTTCAACTTCGTGCTTCTGGCATCTCCGCCTGAACACCGAAGTCTTATTCACTAGATGTTTCTTTTTTCCCTCTCCCAGGGTTGATGGGTTCGCCTATTGTCCGGTTGGTACTCCTCCTCGGTTTTGGGTTTCCGGTTCCTTCAACTTTGTACTTCTGGCGTCTCCACACGAAATCTGAAATTTTATTCTGTAATTATTATTTTTGTCCTCTCCAAATAGGAGTAGATAGGTTCACCTATCGACCAGTTCATATCCTCCCCAGTCTTTTGAACAGGAGTAGATGTTTATCCCTTGTTTCTTGTTTAGGATTGTTTTTCCGGTTCCTTCTAAACTCCACTTCAAATCTATGCCTGAATTCTGAAATTTTATTCACTAATTAATTCTTGACCTCTTCGTGTCTAGATTTAGCCATTTCTGAATGGACTCAAGAACTTCATTTCATGCCCTTTCTTTCACTAATACAATTCCACACAGTAACCTTCTACCTTGAGTGGCCCTTGGGCCTTGTATTTGTAAACATTAGTAAAAAAAAACGATGATGTAAAGGAATAGTGACTACACTATAGGTAGTAACTACCTATAAGTATCTGTAACACAACGGACTACAGAGACTAGCTGGAATCTGTTCCAGCTGTGCTGTCGAACTCTCTGCCTTCGGGCAGAGAGGAACCCGGACGAGGCTCTGCCGAAGGGTAGAGTCTCGTCCGGGGAGGTAGACAGACCCGAACCCGTTTATGCGAGTTCTACAGGGAATTTTTGGCCGAAGCTACGGGCTTCGATGACCCACGTTAAACTCGGCCTTGTGCTAGATCTACCTTCGTGGGGTGTTTAGTAAATATTGACTAGCTGGAATCTTATCCAGCTGTAATGGTCAAACTCTCTGTTCCCGGACAGAGAGGATCCCCAGACGAGGCTATATCGAAGGGCAGAATCTCATCTCTGGGAAACAGCTACCCGACAGCCTTTTATACGGTGTCTATAGGGAATTTTTGCCCCACATTAAATTCGGCCTTGTGCCACATCCTACCCCGTGGGGAGGTTGGTAAATATTTGTAGCTGGGATCTGTTGAGTACGACTCAGACTTACGCGAGAACTATCGACCTTCCAATCGTAGCACTCACTATTGGATTGACTTGTGACGACCTTTTGCATAACTGTTACCTTTATGCTTATTGTACTGGTTTTTACAATAAACCTTTACTTATTTTATCCACCGTGTTTTTCAAGTATATATTCCTATTAGCACAGAATATAGCAAAGGAGATAGATGGGAAAATGAAGGATTCAGTTTGAACTTACGCCAGGAGGATAAGAAATAATGCTTCGACTATTTCTCTGTAATTGTAATATCATGCTAATGTCTGTTAATACAAGAATTCCATTTTAGATAAGGGATCCTTATTCATTACTTATAAAAAAAAATCTTAACTTTCCAGACGTGAAAGAAAAGTGCTTTATTTCCCGCACCTTAGGAGGAGGAGGAGGAGGGAAGGGAGGGGGAATAATTAGAATGTTTACTGTACTCGAAATTCTCAAAGATCCTCCATAACTGACCTTACCTCTCTGAACTGTATACACTTTGCCCCCAATCCCTTGAAATTCTGTTTTATACTTCTCTTAGTATGCTTTTAACAACTTTTGGGGAGACACATATCAAAGACATGAGTACTAGAAGAAAAAATATAAAAAAATGTTGTTATTAATGATGGTGTTAAGAATAATTTAATCAAATTTACATTCCAGGGAGTCTGTTATATATTTTATGATTAGCCTGGAATTTGTAAGACAGAATATAAAATAGACCAGGATTATTATTAACAGCTGTTGTCAAATGTGAAGCTTCCAGATGTACTCGAAACATTAAAAGAATTCAAAGAGAGAATCATATTTACCATTCTTTGGCATCGGTTGCCTCGAGGTATAAATAACTAGTTGGAATTATTTAAACTAGTTCGGTTGGTTGGTTGAATTTGTTTAACGGCATATTAACCTCTATGGGTTATTTAATGCCGAAATCTAAATATTCTGCACGCAGTTTTATGCTTTAAACCATTGCTTCTCAAAGTGGTGGTCCGCGGACCGGTGCCGGTACGCGAACTATCAGCTACCGGTATACGGCCAGTGCCCAGGCTAAGGAATCGATATTTATTTGTACGATAGTACAAAATGTGGCACGAAATGGGGAAAAGGGTGGTCTTCTTCTGTCTTAATTCTAAACTTAGCTAGCCACAAACACTGACTCAAACATACCAACAATAGTCCTATCACCAGAACAACACATACCTTTCTTACTACATCCACCATAATACCTCAATGTCTATGAATTCTTAACTAGTCCCCATATGTACATTTCTTTGACTGTGGGGGGAGGGGAATAAAACAACAATTTAAAAAAATCTCCAATGAGTATTTACAATATGATTAAATTCTATTTACATGGAAACTAAACAAAATAATGTTAGTAATAACCCCCCCCCCCCACAATCCCTAAATGTGGCAGAAAAATCAGTTAACTGGACGAAAAAAAATGCGGGATTATACTAGTATAAAAAAAACATTCGTTCATCCCAAGCACTCACACAAACACGCACTTATTCAGACACAACAACAAATACGAAAACACACGCGCGAAACGAAAGGCATCCCGCATCTACCAGAGAACTGACATCACTGACCACCTAAAAGAGGGAGGGGATGGGGAATTAAACTAAAGAAAAATAGGGACAGAAATAAAAGGGGCCAATGAGCATACATAACCTAGCTAAAGCCAGGCTAAAGAATCATTTAAGGAATCCTTAAGATTAAGGTTATTAATTTTTGTTTTTGTGTTAATAAACTGTTTTTTTTATTACTTTTTATATGTTTTGATATTGAATTATTATTATTATTTTTTTTTTTGCAAATTAAATGGAAGATAAAAATTAGTCAACTTTTATTATATTCATTATATATATCGTTTTCGGTATAAATTAATATTACCACGAAATATTACAGGTACGTGACAAATGCCGGTCCGCTATATCAGATAGTTTGAGAAGCACTGCTTTAAACTACAGATAACTTGTACATAATTTTATACTCTCAGGGTAGAGGTATTTTTTTTTATAGATATATAATCTGTAGATCATAAAATGTATTCTTGGTAGATTTACTAGAAAAATGTATTTTTATATTTTTTAATGTTGCGTTGATTGTCATTTTGCTACAAAAATGAATTGGTCATTTTATTATAAAAATGTAATGTTAATTTTTGTTAAGGGTTTCACTATTTGCCCATAGCTGGAACTATAACATTCAGGGTGGACCTTTGAACAACAGCAGTTAAGAGGTGGTTTCACGCTCCTCAAAGCTTCCAATCTCCCGATCAAAGGCGTGGCTGCCGGATGTAGTTCATCGTCATACCCAGGGAAAAACTAGTTCGGTACCTGTCAGCAAGATGACCAAATTTTAAATCTAAATTTTTTCTCCATTTAAAATACTGTGGAACCTCGGTTCACGAATTTAATTCGTTCCCGAAGGTCGTTCGTAACCCGAAATGTTCGTAAACCGAAACTATTTTTCCAACAGGAATCAATGTAGAGAAAAAAAAATCACAGTACAATAAAATTGGAAAAGAAAAGCACAGCACAACACGGCGGTCGACTCAGAAATTATTCCGTTCGGGTTAACTCAGTTCGGCAATGTTATTCGAGAACCGAAATTTTGTTTGATAACCGAGGCATTTTCATCTCGAATTTTCTGTTCGAAAACCGATTTGTTCGACACGTGAGACGTTCGCGAACCAAGGTTGTATTCAGTTTAAATAGTGGAGTCATAAAAATGACTTCAAAGGGCCGCGCATTTCGGCTTCGAATCCTTTCCTGTTGCCCAGGTGTTGTTGCCAGACAAAAAGGAAAAGTAGCTGGCGTGACACAGATGTTCATTTTAATTTGCGTGTATGTATACATTTGCCAGTGCTCAATTCAACGACAGACCTGGAAATATTTCGCTGCCGCTTAATTTTTTTTTGTTAAATATGTCTAATATCCTGGTAGTTACTTTGGCGAAGGCAAAATGAAACAAGGAAATTGAACCAATGGACGTCGGTGAGTAGAGAACACGAAGTCATACAGTAGGAAATCTTTACGCGGCCTTTTGAGTGACAGAACTACTATGGTAAATAATCAGTAGTAACATACCATATCAGTACCTCTATCCTTTTCTATTACTCTTTCTTTTCTCTTTCTCTCTCTCCCCCTCTCTCAATCTCCTCCTCTCTCCCAACTTTCTGCCCTTTCTCTCCCTTCTTCTCTCCCTTCACGCTCCATGTCCCCTCTCTATATCTATTACCTAGCGTTATTTCATACTTTCTTTTAATACATAAACACTCGAACATTGAACAACTTTGGGTGTCGCTTTACCGTGTGTCCTACCGGTCCGTGCATCCTACCACCACATTTGTATCTTACATTATCTAACGTAAGCGGAAAAGCAAAACTGGAAGGAGGGAGGCCATTTATTGCTGTATTATAAAATTTAAAATAAAAAGAACAATTATAAAATAAGAAATTTGACTAAAAAATCATAAAACAAGTTATTTGGATCCTTTAAATAAAAACATTCCGAATGTTGGACCTATCGAGAGAAAAGCTCGGGAAAATGCCTCAATAATGTATGATGCAAATGTGGTGGTGGGACACACGCTAAAGCGGAAACTGATCGGTAGGACACACGCTAAAGCGGAAACTGATCGATAGGACACACGCTAAAGCAGAAACTGATCGATAGGGCACACGCTAAAGCAGAAACTGATCGGTAGGACACACGCTAAAGCAGAGACTGATCAGTAGGACACACGCTAAAGCAGAAACTGGTCGCTAGGACACACACTAAAGCAGAAACTGATCGATAGGGCACACGCTAAAGCAGAAACTGATTGGTAGGACACACGCTAAAGCTGAAACTGATCGGTAGGACACACACTAAAGCAGAAACTGATCGATAGGACACACGCTAAAGCAGAAACTGTTCGGTAGGACACACACTAAAGCAGAAACTGATCGATAGGACACACGCTAAAGCAGAAACTGATTGGTAGGACACACGCTAAAGCAGAAACTGATCGGTAGGACACACACTAAAGCAGAAACTGATCGATAGAACACACTCTAAAGCAGAAACTGATCGGTAGGACACACGCTAAAGCAGAAACTGATCGGTAGGACACACACTAAAGCAGAAACTCATCGGTAGGACACACGCTAAAGCAGAAACTGATCGATAGGACACACGCTAAAGCAGAAACTGATCGATAGGACACACGCTAAAGCAGAGACTGATCAGTAGGACACACGCTAAAGCAGAAACTGGTCGCTAGGACACACACTAAAGCAGAACCTGATCGATAGGGCACACGCTAAAGCAGAAACTGATTGGTAGGACACACGCTAAAGCTGAAACTGATCGGTAGGACACACACTAAAGCAGAAACTGATCGATAGGACACACGCTAAAGCAGAAACTGATCGGTAGGACACACACTAAAGCAGAAACTGATCGATAGGACACACGCTAAAACGGTGCCAATAAACAAATGCTTAAAAAATAATTCTATAAATTAGTGAATATTTTCTGAAATGTTCAATCTTCTAATGAGTTGATTTAGTTTTTCAGCGTTGTTTTTTCTCTATTCTCCAACTTTATGATTTTATTACTCAGACCAGGGTAGTGTTTGCCCAGACTGAGTGGGCGGGGGATGTATTATTTCAATTTTTTATTTCAAACTCAGTCAAATTGTGTGTGTATGCGTATGTACGTGTGTTTGTGTATACATTAAATGGTTAAAGCACATGTAAGTCACTCACGCATATTACAGATACGTATATACATTACATACACGCATGCAAGGGTACACGCAGGCAGTGTCGATGTACAGGGAACTAGGGCGCTTTCTCAGTGGAATTCTGCGAAAATGAACGCAACAGTTTTGGTCTGGATTCGAACTTGACATTCTAATCTCACTTTCCGAGGTGATAACCGCTACACTACGCCCACGTCCCATAGATCTCATATTTGTTAATATCCCTTCGGATCGTACGTGATCATGGTTCTCCCTTACCATGTCCCTTCTGGACGTAGACGATCATGGCTCTTCACATATTTTCTTTATTATCTGTGGAGATCGTGGACTGGTTTCACGTTGCCTTCTACACGGATTTGGAATTTAGAATTTCCTTTCTCTGAGATTGATTGCCATCGTAGTATAGATAGCTCAGTCTACGCTGTTATTTAATCCATAGCTGGGGGAAGAAACGGGCCCATACCTACCCAAAGAGCATTTGTGAAAAAAGTGAATGTAACAGACAATCCCGGAAATTCAACTAGGCCCGCTGATTTCTCTCTCCTCGCGGATATCGACACCACACATCACGTTTTATGGCAATACTTATCATTATAGATTCTTGCTAGACGAAGTCTGAACCAGGTTGACATATTGGAAACAGAAGATTTAGAGCAGCATTAGTCATAGCCACAATTGATATAGTACTTAAACTTCGAATAATTGTGATAAAATTGAAAACTTTGGTGGACGGACAGTTGTGTACTGGACATTTGGGTACCATACAATTGCGTCTCTGAACATTCGCGTTTTTTTTTTAAAGAGTTGTTTAATACACTATTGACATTATTCGGACTATTGTCCTCATCTTTGTCGCCATATTTATTACAACGTTTCGGCCGTTGTACGCTCCGGCCTTCTTCAGGTGGTTGGAATGTCGAACTGAACTCTTTATTACGCTCACTGTTCTAGTTTCACGTGCCATGTTTAATGGATGTCAGTTATCAGCTATCTGCTGTTAATTCCTCTCTGCATTCCAGCCACCTGAAGAAGGCTGGAGCGTACAACGGCCGAAACGTTGTAATAAATATGGCGACAAAGATGAGGACAATAGTCCGAATAATGTAAATAGTGTACATAATACCTCATCTCAGAAATATAGACAGATACTGAGTTGTTTAATAAAGAAATTTGCACACCAATACATTTAATTACTCTAAACAAGCAGAAAGGTAGTTACCATAAATAAGAAAAGAGGAAAAATGTCTTTTTTAAAGCAAGAGAAAATTAAGCTAGCATTTTAAGTTCACTCCAACGATGCATACAACAAGCACCTAATAGATTTTGGATTTTATAGATTATATTTTTATTTGGAACCCATAGCTAAGTTCCGAAAATCAAACACTGGTGGAAAAATATTTGTGAACGAGGAAAATTACATAAGAAAAACGCCGATGAAACAAAAACATACTGGCGATGTGTAGAGCGATCTTGCAACACTGTTAATCTGTAACGTTAGTTACAGTTTCTGGGAAAGAGTGTGTTATCTAGCGTGATCAATAATCTGAACAAGGCCAGCACACTCAATCCCTCGGCCACGATGACTTGTGACCTCGTGCTAGCACAGCTATCGACGGCCCCCAAGGGTTCCGTCTACCCAATTTCACTCACAAGACTTGGCTCAATCCGTAGAATGGTTTTCCGGCACTTTCCAAAGGTGTCGCACGATGGGATCTACCCCTCCAGTCCGATAACATCAGGAAGTCTCACTCCTGACAAATCGAACTCGGGTTCGAAGACATATACACACATATACATACATATACATATACACACATATATATATACATATACATATACACACATATACATACACCTGTAGGTAAGAATTAAAGGTATTTGTTTATTTATTGATTATATTTTAGGCATTTGTTTATTTATTGATTTTCACAAATGATATCTTTGTTGAATTTTTTCCACAAACCTCATCTTTTTTTTATCAGTTCATTCTCTGGTGGTTTTGGAATAAATATCAATCAATCGAGATTATATTTGCAGTTGATCAGCGCTGATCAATTCTGCAGATGTAAACTTGATTGATTCGTTTTTTTACGGCTTATCAACCCTTTGCACGTTATTTAAAGTCAGTAAATATTTTTAGATCGTAAGAATTTATATTTGCGATAATAATTGTTTAGTGATGCACGTCTTATTAATTAACCCGTAGCTGGGGGAGAACGTGTGGTTTCCCAAGGATAACTGAATATAACAAACCCAACGGGAATTGGAACTCGGCTTTCCGATTAACAATTCTGAGTCATTATCCATGACACCACCTACACATCCAATTTTACATCACCTGGTAGTTAAAAACGGTCACCCATCTAGATACTGACCTGGCTCAACGTTGCTTAACTTCTGTGATCGTACGGGAACTCGTGTTTCAACGTGATTTAGCCGTAAGCCTGCAGATATAATTTGGCATCTTTTAAAACCTTGTTGGTTCCTGTTTTTCCTTCTTTGTGATTTCGTGTCTATGAGCTGAAGCCTTATTCCAGAAATGTTATATTTTTTTTGTTCTTATAAACAGTCTTTGAATTTTCGTTGGAAGAACATCAGTCGAAACAAGTATAATGTTATCGCTATACAAATTAATAAAAACACCACGTGAAATCTTACATGTGTAATATTGATTGTTTATTCAACTCCGCACCTCGTAAATTAATATCGGCGAAACGGGTGCGTGACTTCGTGAGGTTTCTCCGAGCGTGGATTCTTCTTCTCGTGAGGGTGTGAGAGACTCTTTCTGTCTTTTCCTTCTCAGGTAAAAACTCCTATATATATCTTCATGCCGTCCGTTTGTCCCACGTGCGCACATCCGAAGCGCTGCTAGGTTGACAAAATGTTTACATGTCAGGAACATGTCAGCGTATGTAAATATAAAACTGAACACTGAAGTCAATACTCAGAGGCGATAAACTGTTTCATGATAAACCCAATCATCAGGCCTGATGATTGCGTTTAGCATGAAACAGTCTGTCGCCTCTGAGTATTGACTTCGGTGTTCAGTTTTATATTTACATACACTCTATCTCTGATATTGAGCACTTTATCTCATAAATATAGCATACCTTAAAACTATATTCCTTCATATTCAACCGAATTCAATTGAGCTGTCAGGGCCACTGGCGTATTTCGTATAGAAAAGAAAACGTTAAAATTACCCCTTCTCTCTGCCGTCCGACGATAGCCTAGGGGTGGAATCTCTGACTAATGCCAAATCGATCGGGTTTCGATACCGGACGTCTAGCCACACTGAAGAGCTGTGATACAGCGAAACAGTCTGTATATATATATATATATATATATATATATATATATATATATATATATATATATATATATATATATATAAGATAATCTGGCTCCTTAGGATTATCTTAGGTTTTGCTCTACTTAGTGTATTGAGCACTTTACGTAGTTGTCTTTTTACTCGTTTTTTTTTTCTTTGGACTTGGAGCTTGAACACTGGACGATTGTTTTGACCTTGTTTTAATGTTCTTGGTTCTTTCGTTTTTATTCCCCATTTTTCCTCGGGTACCGATTTGTTCTACTACAAGTTGAACTATCCGAGGTTTTTCCAAACGAGTACTACCACACACACACACACACACACACACACACACACACACACATACATATATATATATATATATATATATATAAAGAACCGTGTGTGTGTGTATTTGAAACACGTGTGTAACTCCTGGTAGAATATTAAAAGGTCCAACTACATGAAAATTGGCGGTCTTAATTTGTCCAACCGAAGATGGAAGAAGACAAGACAGATATAGATATATATATATGTCAACAAATATGTATTAAACAAATTACAAGGCACATTAGACATAACATTTGTGTCTGTGTGTGTGTGTCTGTGTGTGAACATTTGTGTTTGTTCTTTGGTGAATGCTCGTATTTTGGTGAATGTTTGTAATGTTCATTGCGTTTTCCGAGAAATGGGAAACGCTGGTCTTCTAAGAGCTTACAACTTGTCGCTGGAATGAAGAAGTAAGAGAGATTTACCTCACCAACACGTGAGGTGGGATTCGGCACGAGACCTGAAGGAGAGAAGAGAAAGAGGCAAGAAGTCGCCCGGTATTTATAGCATGGGGAGAGAGACCCCTGTTGAAGAATTTGAGAATTAAGGAGGAGGTAACTCCGACATACATATATATATATATATATATATATATATGACAATATATATACATGTGTGTGTGTGTGAATGACAATATATATGTGTGTATGTGTTTGTGTGTATAGGGGGTGTAAAATTAGATATACAGTAAGTATTATACCAGTATTAACAATATTATGATAGTTGTTTTAGGATTTATTCATTACTAGAATTCATTTAATTCATTAAAATAATTTTTAATAGTTTACGTTTTCATAATTTTTATTATATTACATTTATAATAATTTTTATTTTTTAATGCTTAATAATAATAAATGTTTTGTAGGTAAAGAGGAATGTGTGAATGATGGGGGTCAAACATTTTGAACATTTGAGGGAATGATAAGTTTATTATTGATATATTTGTATAATAAATACAATACGTTTTACTTGTGTGTGCATGTTTTGTTTTATCATTACCGTATGCCTACTTTTGCATTCCAATATATATATATATATATATATATATATATGTATGTGTGTGTGTGTGTATATATATATATATATATATATATATATATATATATATATGTATGTATGTGTGTGTGTGTATGTATATATATATATATATATATGTGCGTGTGTGTGTGTGTATATATATATATATATATATATATATATATATATATATGGGGCAAATATTATTTACGAAATTAAATGCTCATTAAGGAATTGTATTCCTGATCAATCAAAATTCGTAAATAATTATATAGGCCACACTACCACATGGTTGACACGCAGACTCACTCTATACCTTTCTGACAATAACTCAATTAGATCTCATTTAAATATTCATGTAGACCGACCGGACACTATTCTTAACATACTTGTTGACAACACTAATATAATAGCATCATCCGCATGCAAAAAAAAAAGGCTAAAAATAATGGAAGCCTTATTAATAAAAACAAACAAACCAACACTTAATAATATTAACTTTGAACATGGACATAATATCTTGACCGTGTTTTGAATAATGAAAAGATTTTATAAAACATACTTACACAAACTATTTCTTATTTTAACAGTTATAATATAATCTTTGAAAATGGCTAAATGTATAGCCGAAAGCGCTCGGATACAAAGAATATTCGGACAGTTTTTATATAATTTATCATCCAAAAAGAAAAAAAAATTAGATAGCATGAGAAATTGTGTAACAAACTAAATAAAAGCACCTTGTCTGTCGTTTTCAATGAAATGTGCATATATATATATATAGTTGTTTTAGTTATTAAACTGTTGGTGTCCTGAATCTTCGATAAATATAAGTCTTCGGTATCATAGGCGATGTTCACCCAGCGTCTATGTTTACATTACTTTGTTCAAAAGACTTTTCTGTTCCATTTGTAGCATTAAATGTCTTAGTCATCAATGGTTCCTAAAAGTTGGCAAGATGACGAAAGAACAGACAACGAAAAAGGATTGGCGATAAAAAGAAAAAAAAGGTAATAACAGGTTAAAAAGTAAGTTAGGATGGGGAGAGGCCGTAGAATGAATTTCAAGAAGGGGAAGAGGTAGTAGGAAAAGAGAAGAAAGAAAGGAAAAGAAAAGAAAAATTAGCGGTTAAGAAAAAACACGAAGAAAAAGAGGACAAATAATAACAATGTGCAGGAGGTGAAAATGCTTAGGAACAGGGTATAAATAAGGTTGAAAGAAGAAAAAAAGAAAGAATTAATGAATAGAAAAAAGAAAGAAGAAAAAATCCAAGGCAAAGAGTGAAAGAAAAGAAGCTGAAGAAATAAAGAAAAACATGGAAAATTACAGAAGATAAATGCACAATAATTGAATAACAGTAATAATAACAAAAAAGAAAATGGAAGCAGACGACATTATTTATAGCAGAGGCAATAACAACAAAAATACAGGTGGCATTCTACGTTGAGAAATTGCATCCGACAGACCCACGACTGGCATCGCAATCAAGGTATAAATAAACAGTTGAAGCTTCTGGACCACACAATTTTCTTTCTTTCTTTCTTTCTTTCTTTCTTTCTTTCTTCCTTTCTTTCTTTCTTTCTTTCTTTCCAGTATTCCACGCATCCTTAAAAGAAGGTCGATATGAAAATGAGATCTCCATCTTTGATTTCGTTTTTCAGTGATGACTCTTGCCATAATGAGATTTGACTGTGTCTTCCGTTGTTTCAAAGCATTGAAACGAAGATCTTATTTAAGTAATGGTAATTACTTAGACAAATGTTTTCAAATACCAACAGCGCTGACCTGTTTCCGCGATTATACTCAGGTTTTTAGAAACAAAATTTATTGTCTTAACGACACCAAAGAAAAATAAAGTACACAACTGTAGTGAGATTGTGGAATCTTCTACGGCAGCCAGTTAACCCCTGCTGGGAAATGCACTATTCCTGTTGTAATTTTTACCCACATCATACTTACAAAATATATAACAAGCATTCATTGGTCAATCACCTTCAATCTAGCTCGTTGATTGGTCAGTTTTGACCAATCAAATCACCTCCACGCGACAGGTCTGTTTTGGCGCCAACTGAGTGTGATCCTGTCACGTGATACAACAGATTATAAAAACCAAACACAAGTGATTCTCGTCCTCTTTTTCTCACTCTCTCTTGAACACTCTCTTCGTCGATCTCTTCGTTCTCTCTCGCGTCTCATCTCCGCTGCCAAAATATGACCCTTAAAGAACTCCCGTCTTGACTAATGCAGTCAGCCGTAAAAGAACTTTACAATAATCACGCAATTACAACTCTTAACTTTCTGAACTCTTACCAATTTGTACAATGCACAATTCCAAACATTCAACACGAACTCAATCTTCTAAACTACAGTTTAATAATTAATTCTACCCTTATGAGCTCAGGTACAAATATTTCCTAATCAAAGAGACGTAACTCCGTCTAACCTTTCAGTTTGCATGCATGTACATCAAATACTTAATAAATTCAATTGTTATGTTTCGAATCATTATTTTTGTCTTTTATTAATTGTTGTGGATAGAAGATTATGAACACGCACAAAATTTAAGCCTTCTGATCATTCAAACCTTCTGATATCTCTTAACATCTTCACTCATCGTCAACAAGATTATTTATGAACATCTTTATGAACAATGAAGCCAGCCATTCATTGTAAATAAATCTCATCGTAATCCGAGGTAGGCTTCGACTTGTTCGCGTCTTTAATTAATGAACTTCAATCCCATGGTCTCGTTTACCTAAACATTACTTCTCTTTTGCGAGAGTGCTAGGGTCAATCCCTGGTGTTTGAGGTGTCCCCACAAGAAGAAGTACCGCGGGGTGGGAGTGGTGAAGAGCTATGTAGTGAGTGCGAAATAGTAATAACTCCCTTTACCCACTCCATTCAAATCCGGAGGACCGAGGAAAAAGACGGAAAGGAATTCGAGAGCCTATGTGAAATTTTCTTTAGACCAATGAAAACCTTGCCTTCACAGCTATTTACCGGCGAGCTGAGAAGAAGACGGAAATAAATTCGCGAACCTATGTGAAATTGTTTTTGGACCAATTAAAACCTTGTCTTTACACAAATTAGCCGTTGAGCTAAGAAGAAGAAAGAAAAGAATGTCGCGTGCCTATGCTAAATTCCTTTTGATATAAAATGAGGCGAAAAAAATTAAATTAATAAGAGAAGTGTGTCTTAAGTCATGTGAAGGGTTTCGTTTCTGTTCACCGCGTCCAGCGTTGAAGTTTTCATCAGTTTCAAATTACTCGCCAATTATATTATCGGCTTTTAACCAAACATGTGGCACTTTAAAGAAATTTCTTTCAACAATCCGAGAAAGCTAAGTATTTCAAGCTATCTCACTTTCTCTACTTTTGAATGCATGCAACCGCGTATCCCTTCTGTGAGCAACGAACAGTCTTATCTTTGTTTTAAATATTTTTGAATATTATTTTGTGTTAGATCATTTAATCTGTTGTATGAACATTCCCTCTTCATGACAATACGTTAAAACTACGGACTTTAAAAGTTTCTGATTTATTTTCCTGAAACAAGCTACTGACACAACTTCAAGCCTGTGAATTCGTAAATAAATTCCTTGTCTTGTTTTGGTAAAATTATCTGCGTAATTCCTCGTCATTATCATCCTTTAAAAATCATCTTGGCGTGAGTAAATCAATTGTTCTTTTTAACCCCGAAGCTCCACGCCACTATAACTATTTTGGGCTTTGGTCCCATGACTGGCAGTTTCACGCCTTGTGCATATGTAAATCTAAACAATCTACAGGTACTGAGTATTTTCCCCACATACATATAGCACATTTTAAACAATATATATATATATATATATATATATATATATATATATATATATATATATATATATTCAAATATTTTTTATCTTTTCATCCTAAATAAGGCAATAAATCCACTAAGACGCAATGTGTTACTGAGTGTGAGAGAGTAGAATAAAAGACCAGGAATTAAGAAGACATATTTGGTTGAATAATATCGACTAGTACTGTCTATAAGACAATTTATATTAACTTTTTTCAAATTTCCGAATTAATTGTTTTGTATAATCGGTAAATTTATCAACATTCTTTTTCATTTTCTCTTTTTTCCCCGAGTACTTTCGGATGTTGCTACATTCCTTTTCAAGGATTTCGTTTGTGTTTGTGCGTGCGTGCGCGTGTTTATGTAATTGTTTTTGCCGGATTCCGGTGTTCTCATGTCGACTGTAACCAATTTCACGACACTCAAAGTGACGTCATTTATCACGTTCAAACTGAATTTTTACATGTATTTTAAATATTTTTTTTTAAAGACACACTTCAATATGCGATCCCCTATGGAATATTGAAGTGTGTATAAATCTATATGTTTAAGAATCAGATAAAAATAGAGAATTGTTGCTATGCCCATTCTGGGGCCGCCCAATCCTCACTTTCGAACCTCATCAGAGTTGAACAGCGTTTACGCAGCCTTGTGGGTGATGGATTACTTTTCACACTACAACCTCTTTCCACAGACGCAACGTCACAAGGCTATCGCTACTCTATCGCTATTTCCGTGGTTAATGTTCCAACGTGCTACATTTCCTAGTTCCACCAGTTCAGACCTTTGAAATATGTCTCACATTGTCATGAAGGCCATGTACACAGGGGCGAGTCATCCACATTCCCTTCGTATTTCATTTGCAAGAAGGAAGTTTCATTCGGACAGCTTCTTTTCAAGAGCCGCTGTTACGTAGAGAATGCTCCTGAGATAATGCTTCCCCGACCACTACAATGTTAATGTTGTAGCCTAAGAAAGGTTACTGAATAGAATAATCAAATGAAGGTTCGTAATGAACGATAATACTTAGGACAAGAACAACACATATAGGATTCGCCAACGGCGCGTAGAAGTAGTAGTCAACTGCTGGAAGTGAGTCAAGTGAATTTCATAATGAATCTCCAACTGCAGGATATCTACCAACCGCCCCACGCAGTCAGATGTGGCACAAGGCCGAATTTAATGTGGGGTATTCGAGCCCGTAGGCTTGGCCAAAAATTTCCTGTAGACTCCGTATAAAACGGAGTCGGGTAGGTGTTTCCCGAAACGAGACTCTGTTTTTTGACATAGCCTCGTCTGCGGCTCCTCTCTGCCCGGAGGCAGAGAGTTTGACCAGCACAGCTGGAGATGAATAATCCAGCGGCAGACCAACATATAGTATTTACTACTGTATTTCTGGGAATGGGGACATACCCATTATCGTCCGTAGGTATGCTTCAACATACAGGTAGAGTCCTGCTGTTAAACTCTAGAATTTTCATGTGAATAAAGTGAAAGAATTAATAAAAAAATATTACCACAAATGCAATAAATGAAAAATTTACAAAGCGTAAAACGGAAGATAAATTATATCTGAATTTCTTGGTTGTGGAGTTATTTACTTACATTTTGACTAATGTCTTCAGCTTTCAGCATATGTCTATATTTCTGAGATAAAGTATTGTAACTAAAAACTGAGATATCCAGAAAAGGTATGACACGTGAAACTAGAATAATCTACCTCGGTGGACAAAACAAAGGGTTCGATTCGAAATTCCAGCGTGTATCACCTGAAGAAGGCCAGAGCGTACAACGGCCGAAACGTTGTGAATATGACAATAAAGATGAGGATAATAGTCCGAACAATGTAAATAGTGTAAATGGTCCTCATCTTTGTTGTTATTATCCTAACATTTTCGCTGTTGTTCTCTCCGGTTTTCATCAGTTGTCTGTCGATCCCTGAAACGTGATGCTAACAAAAATGAGGACAGTCGTCCGAAATGCGATTTACAGGTTGGTGACACTAAAATCAAGCAGGTGTGGATATATAAATATCTGGGTAGTGTTCTGACAGTGGACGGTGAGTGTGACGCTAAGATCTGAAGACGTATTGGGATGGCCAAAGACGCATTCCAAAAGCTAGGCAGAGTGTTACGAAATAGGAGGATTTCGTTGGTAACAAAGAAACGAGTAGTGAGCTACTACATGACATCTGTCCAACTTTACGGCAGCAAATATTGGACGGACGGTCTCCTTCCTCAAATTTGAAGAAGAGACTCGATATATGGTTCTGTTTGAACGTCCATTTTCGTAATAGGCTTTGATAAATTTAACACGTTGTTTGATTGTTAATCTTTCCATAGTTGAAATTGCCAAAGAATTAAGTTGCTAAATCTGAAAGAAAAAGAAAAAAAATCATTAGACGTTTAAACTTAATTCACATTTAAAATCGGTCCAAGTTATTGGCACACTCTTTACAATAGAATTAATTCATACAAAACAAAATAACAACTTAAAACAAGAAGTAGGAATTTAAACTATAGCCTATAATGATAGCCACAAAAATACATGGTAAATATGCTCAATATACAATAGCATAGAGATAGAATCTTTGGAGAAAGAGAACACTATGTGCTCAATATAAGATAGCATAAAGATACAAGCTTTGTAGAAGTGGATAACTATAGGTGCTTAAAATAATATAGTATACAGAAACGAGGTTTGTAGAAGAGTAACACTATATGTGCACAATATAAGATAGTATAGAGATACGAACTTTGTAGAAGGAGAAGACCATAACTGCTCAATATAATATAGCATATAGATACGAGCTTTGTGGAATGAAAACACTATATATTCTCAATATAAGATAGTATAGAGATACGAACTTTGTAGAAGGAGAAAACCATAACTGCTCAATATAATATAGCATATAGATACGAGCTTTGTGGAATGAAAACACTATATATTCTCAATATAAGATAGTATAGAGATACGAACTTTGTAGAAGAAGACCATAGCTGCTCAATATAATATAGCATATAGATACGAGCTTTGTGGAAATAAAACACTGTATATACTCAATATAAGATAGTATAGAGATACGAACTTTGTAGAAGGAGAAGACCATAGCTGCTCAATATAATATAGCATATAGATACGAGCTTTGTGGAATGAAAACACTGTATATTCTCAATATAAGATAGTATAGAGATTCGAACTTTGTAGAAAGAAAAAAACTATAGGTATGTGCTCAATATAAGATAGTATATATATACGCGCTTTGTAAAAAGAAAACACTATATTTTAATATTAGACCGAAAAACAAATATATAGATTTTTGTTTTCATCATTATTACTTAACATTAACATTAGTTAAGTTTTATTTCATTAATATCTATATCTAAATATAAAAAATCTGTATTTTGCCCCAGCTGTCGGGTGGAGTCTTGAAGTTTTGTAAAGCCAAACTGAAACCGCGCCTGAGCTATCTTTTTGCTCTACCCACATTTTTCCTGATTGCAATTTGAAAGCTGTGTCAGAGACAATGTTCTGACTGGGTAAGTCGGTCTGAACGAGAAAACACGAGAGAACTTAATGTAGACTGGTCACTGTGACCAGTACAGGATCTGATAGATTATACTTAATTAAAAACTAACCACTTGATAGACATTCCTCCTCTTTCGGGGTCATATTGTCGTCTGTTGCTGACCATCGACTCAAGTGTTGAATACTTGTTAGGTGCACAACAAGAATCTCGTACAGAAAACTAGGCGTAAGAATCATTGTCATCATTCGTCGCTTAAGCGTTTTTTTTCTCTTTGCATTACGCGTGCGCAAAAGTTCTCCGAACTCTTTAAAAAGACGAGATACTAACTACAAAATTGAAAACAGGTTTTTAGTTGCACACACCTGAAAACAAATTTTATTAGATTTTAGATATTTTTTCATTTAAATTTTTACATAAAGCATTTCCGTTACGCCTTGCCAATTTAAGTAAAGGACTATTCTGTTTTGATCTCGTCGAAAGATAACAGACATATCAAAGACGGTAATTGGTTTCAGTGAAAGAAAGACAGAAGGATAGAAGTGTGTAACGTCTCCTGCTAATACCTCATAAATAATGCACTATTCTGTTTTGATCGTGTGAGATGACAAAAGGACATTACTTGGTTTCAATGAGAAAATGAAAGAAAGACGTGAAGGTAGAATTGTTTAATGCCTGTTTCAGTGAAATGGAAAAAGTTGCCAATTTTAAATCTTTTCATTTGTACCTCCTTACATCTTAAAATAACAACCAGCATTCATATTCACGATTGTTATTGCAATATTTTGTTAAAGTTGTTAAGCTCAAATATTTAACAATGTAATAGGGGAGATTTCTACAGGTATTTTATTGTCGTAGAACTCGCCATGAGCTTATTTAATCATTAACTGAATAATTAAGATTAATCAGAATTTTCAAATAGGAAAACCGTTCTTCTTCTTCTTCTTCTTCTTCTTCTTCTTCTTCTTCTTCTTCTTCTTCTTCTTCTTCTTCTTCTTCTTCTTCTTCTTATTATTATTATTATTATTATTATTATTATTCAATCTAATTGTTGCTTTTTGTTCCAATACTCTGGGTCGATAAAGTCTTCGGCTTCGAGAGCAAATAGAACAAAGATACCATAAACCATATATGAAATTTTAAAAAGTCTCTATGTGGTGTTTATATTAATGTAACGGGGAGGCACGGTGGAGTAATGGATAGCGTCTCGGATTGAGGGATCGGAGAGCCGAGTTCGAATTCCAGTCGAATTCATTACATTCACTTACATGCTAATACCCTTGGGAAAGCTATCTTCTCCTCCCAACTGCATTGTCGGAGTCAAAAAAGAAACTCTGAATTAAAAACCAGCCTGGAGAGTGTTGGCCTCCGTCAGTGCACATGGTGCCCCTACAGGTCAAGGCATAACAACAACAAAAATAAATCCGTTCGATATATTTTCAGAAATGGTTGAAAGTTTAGAAAGGTATACAACTTTGAAATTATATTAATAAAAAATGTATTGAACAATTTTTCATTTCTGTATTTCAAGAGTGATGCCCTTATTATATACCATTAAATTACATACCATTAAATTGGTGAATCTTTCCTCTTTTGAACAGTATATATAAGGAGGAGGTGCAATAAACTATAACAAATATAAAAACCACATATATACGTCGCAGCTATCAAAATCTAGATTGTGAGATAATGTGTTTTTTTAGAACGACGCTTTCAATGGCTATAGTATATCAACTACTACTAAAAAAACATGAGAAATTATTCTCAGACATTTATTTGTTGGATCTCATGTGAAATTAAGCAGGCTAACATTTGTCAATATTCATTAAAAAATGTGTTCACCACAAAAAAATATTTCCTGGAAAAATCACAGTAGAACTATTTTTTGGTTTTTCTCTTTTAAGAAGTATGTTGGTTACAGTACTAAATATTTTTTATATATTATATATCATATGAAAGCTAAATCTTTTCTCTTTTCAATGGTATGCATATATTGGGGGATTTAACAGCACATCATTAAATTATAGCCAATATAATGACCATGCCCTCACATCGTACCTAGCAAAAGAGTGTTCAAAAGTGTGAGTTGGGTAGATAATTTTCAGGGCCTGTAAAAAATAAACGTCGCCAGCAGTTTCCAAGATGGCCTCCACAAAATTCTGACTTTCCGACATACATAGGAGACCTTTTCTACCATTATACAAAAATATGGATTTCGTTTGCAGAATTAATGCCTTTCAAAATCTAAACAAAAGAAAGAGGAAGATTCCGTTAGAAACAAAGGAAATACTGAACTGCTACGTAATATCAATCGTCCTATATGGCTGTGAGTCCTAGACAATGTCTTTACAGATGAAGAAAAAGCTTGTCGCAACAGAGATGTGGTTCTGCAGAAGAATAATGAGAATAACATGGACGGAACAGGTGAGCAAGGAGGAAGTGTTAAGGAAATGGAGATTAAAAAGGTCACTTATACTTAGAATCAGAAAGAGACTGTGGAAACTTCAAACACATAATGAGGAAAGTGACATGGACATATCGTACGCAAGCGAGAAAGATGGAAACAACGAGTATACAACTAATACTAATTTTATTAGGTTATTACATATATTCGGTTTTTCTGATGTTCTGCGAATGATCTCGAAGAATAATATTTCGTAGTATTTTTTGCTTCTTAGTAACTCTGATTGTCTTGTGAAACTGTTGTCTAACGTTACTGAAATTTTATTTCAGATTCTTTGAGATGGAATGCCAAATAGACAAGAATGAGCATGTCCACCATATCTTTGCTTTTAGCCAAAGTCACAAAGCTACCAAGTTGCTCGAGACATTTGTATTGTGTACAGAGATGGAATGCTTCAAAAGAATCAAACGGTCAATGCTAAGCTGTATGTTGAACAAACAAATAGGCTCAGGGAGACAATTCAGATGAACAGACCTGACCGGATATACAGTGTGATTATTCAACATGACAATGCTGCCCCCACATCGCTAACATGACCAAACATACAATAAAAGAGCTCGGTTGGAAAGTTCTGCCACACCCAACATATTCTCTTGATTTATCTCCCCAGATTACCATATTTTTCGGTCGCTTTCAAACAATTTGAGGGGTGTTTCGTTCAACGGCGATGTGGAGCTTAGAACGTGGTTTGATGAATTTTTCGTGTCAAAACCCAGTGATTTCTATCATCGAGGTATTGAACAGTTAGCAGGAGGTCGTAAACTTTTGTATCCTTAAAGAGGTTACAGACAAAGGTGGTACTCGAGTGAAGGAACATCAACACGCGCGTAGATGAAATAAGAGAGGTTTATTGTACAAGAGAATACACTACTGAAAGACAGGGAATCGGGTGGCAGGTTAGTAATTACCGAAACAAGCACCCAGGTATATCCTGTGCTCACCATATATAGCTACTGATATAGTCAGCCCACATAAGCGATAGGGAGTGTGGGACATTACATTACAACATAAACAATGAAGGGGGAATACATTGTTGAATGATTCATCAGAATTATTAATAAATAATAAGTATTAAAATGAATTATAAAAAAAAAAACGAACGAATTTATGCAACAACGATGTTAAATGAATGGTAGATCAGGGAGTGGTAATGATACGAAAAAGACAAAGAGCTACAAAGCATAGAAAGTTGGGGAGAGTCATGATAGTCCACGTCTCGAAAGAATATAACAAATAGAAAAAGGAGATTGTTCTATTCTAAGTAAGTTTCGTTATGACAAATCGATATTTGTACCCCATGGTATTATAGGTTTTACAAGTGTTCATCACTATCACATTCTAGCGTATCTATGGAGTGACGGACTGGACGGAAAACGAAAACTATTATTAGAACAATGAATATTTGCCTATATAAATACAAACCTGGGAAATGACAAACCTGGGAAATGACAAACCTGGGATAATGTACTCTGAATGTAAAACGGATTATTCTGTTTTCCGTGTGCACGCAAAGAGACTTCCACTTGAGGATACAACGTGTAAGGTCTGAACAGTTCTCAGCACAACCAAGATCTCCCTTACGACGTCTCAAATATCCGATATCTGTTGTTCAAAATTTAGAGAAGTGGACTGGACTGAGAACTTTTCAGCACCCTTTGGGTGATGATTAGTAAACCATAGCTACTTACAGAGCACATCTTTCACAAATGAAGAACAGCCGATGAATGAAAGGATCACTCTTAAAATGAATAACTCCTTTGTTATTTTTACATCATTTCCCCGTAGGGGATGCGCTAATCTTTATTTACTGCTGATAAGGTTTTTGGTATTTACTTGGCTAAGACATGTTGACAGAAATGCAAATTGCCAGTGGATTCAAATAAAGATAGTAGAGTCTTCTGGCGTTAGGGGGAAAACTTAAACATTAGCTTTTAGACTTGTATCTTCATCGTTAAAGTAGCTGCTTCAGGTAGGCAGTCTCCCCGACGAAAAAGTAGAATTGTTTTTTATTTATTTCTGATCTATACTATTTATAAATGGTAGTTTGAGAGCTGTGATAAATGCAGCAGAAATACTACTCCATTTCTTTAAGCATTTCACCCCAAGCAAGGCGGGAGTGCCACTAACACGCAAAGGGTTACAGAGGGTGAGAGCAAAAGTAAAGAGGGGGGGTGTTTGAGGAAAGGACATAGAGAAGGACGGGGATCGGGATCAAGACATCGGAAGATGTCGATTGACATTACATTTGAATATTTGAAGATTTTGGCAATCAGGGAAGCAAGTAGGAGGATAGGAAGTTCCACAGTCGGGAAGTGCGAGAGAAGAAACTGCTGGAGTGGAAGAGGCGGTTACATTTAACTGTTTTGACAGTGAAAGAGTGGGACCGAGATGCCAACCTAGTAGCATGCTTAAATTCATGCAGTTGTGGTACCAGTGAAAGTATCTCGTCAGAGCAGTTGCCATGAAAATATTTATAGAAAAGACAGAGGAAAGCCACATCACATCTGTGAGAAAGTGACTGTAGATGAGATGCCAGGTCAGGACCCATCATATTGCATATCCGTCTTTGGATTTTGTCGAGGACCTCGAGATGAACAGCGGGGCCACCAGACCATATATGGCAACAGTATTCAATGCAAGGACAAATGGTAGATTTGTAGTTTAGGAAGGATGGACTCGGGTTGAGAAAAAAACTTCTGGCGTGACACAGAGAACCAACTTTCCTTGCGGTAATAAAAAACGAATGAATAATAATTGACGCTGTTTCATCTAATAAATTCAAATACTATTAAAGTAAAGAAAATGTCTTTGATAGAGTAAACTGTGGATGCAGTTATCTCCCTTTCTAAGGAACTCTACAAAAAAGGGTTAATTTTATACTTTCTCTGTATTTTTTCTGTTGTAAGTCAGTTGGTGAATAAACCTGTTACGTTGTACATGTCTTGTTCCATTTCCCCTTTCCTACATACACCTTGTTGTTATAATATGTCGACTTACCACTGTAATCCAACAACTTTGACTCATTTGTAATAAGCTTTGTGTTGATAGAATCCTTGATATTCACGAACTATCCATCGATCCAGGTCGGGATCATCGAACCAATGCGAACGACCCTTTCTTTAGCTGAATAGTATGTATTACATGCAGTTTTGAATTCAGAGTTACTTTCTCCTAGAGACAAGGCTAAGAAGATTCACGCCTTTCCCAAGAGTAATAGCACATAACGTAATGGACCCGACTGGAATTCGAACTCGTCTCTCCGATTCTCCAGTCCGATCCGCTATCCATGACTTCACCGTACCTATAAATATCTATATCCTAGAGTTCTCATGGCATTTAAAAGTCTGACAGTTGCAACCGAAGACAAAAGAATCAATCGATGAATGGACAAATGCAGATTCAGTATTTGCTTTATCCTTAATTCCCTCAATTTCCTGTCATCAAAAATCAATAATCAGGAGCAGTTTATTGATTACATTTGCACCTAGCAACGAAATTATCTTAACTCGCAAGAAAATGCGACTTTGCAATAGGCGCAGGGTTGGGCAAAGTACGTCCTGTTGATCGCTTGTATCCCGCCTGATAATCTCAGCCAGCACACAAGACCACAACAAACATTTATGTTTGCCCAGTAAAAAAAAAAAAAAAAAAAAAAAGCTTGTATGTTTTTTTAGGTGTTGCACAAAATAATAATCTATTCAAAACAGGAAGAAAGAGAACAAAGAGGAACACTTTATATATTTAACAGTGAAGCCCAGATACTAGGAAACTTTCTTCCTACCAAACTGATACATCGCATCATGAATTACTAAAGTCACTGGGATCGCAACATGTCACACTGTACCGATACCAATGGTCAGTCGGCAAATATGGATAAAAGTGTCCACAATAAAACGTATTATAAAAAGGACGGGTTTTCCCATGACACCGCTTTTTTAAATTAACTTCAATCTTGGGCAATGTTTATCGGTTTTAAAAAGCAATCATTATAATTGGAATAAAACCTAAACATATGATGAAAGTGAATTTATATATTTTTTGTTCTTCAGAATTTACAACAAAATTAGTGAACAATATTTAATTTATTAGATTGTTTATTTACAAGAATAATGTCATATTTACAACATTCTATAAACTAATAGAGTTAGAACTAAAGCAATGCAATATTTATCATTTCAGTTAAGAGTCATACATGATACACACTTGGGCGATCAGCTCTCTTTCGATCCATGACTGACAAGGCAGAAGATTTTCCCGTTTTGCGGTAGAATGGTTGTCAACCAAGCCTATAGAACCCAGTCTGTTCTGCTATTCAACTCATCACAAGATGGAAAAAAGATGGATTCAAAACTTTCCCAAGGCTATTTGCGCGTAAGTGAATGAAATCAACCCGACTGAAATTCCGAGCCGATATCCATTACAGCATCAATTTATTAAGAAATAAATATAAAAACAATTTTTTATTGATAAATTTATAAACGTTTACTAAATTATTAAAATATGTGAACCAACTATAAGCAAATCCTTATTATTTACTATTTTATAAAGTTCAAATCAGTTGGCAATTTGCCAATGTTTTGCCAACCGTTCCAACAAACAATATAATAAATAAACTGTATAAATAAACAATTTAATAAATAAATGATGTTTATTATTTTTGTTGCCTGTTCTCAAGAAAAAAGAAAATGTTTAAATTCACTTTCATCATATATGGTCTGGAGCCCCTTCTGTTTGCCTCGGGGTTCTTGATAAGATCCAGAGACGGATATGCAATGTAATTGGCCCTGATCGGGCATCTTGTCTGCAGTCGCTCTCTAACAGACGTGCCGTCGTTTCTCTCTCTCTTTTTTACAAATACTTTCATGGTAATTGCTCCGATGAGCTGCTTTCGCTGGTTCCCAGACTTCATGAATTCAAGCGTCCTACGAGGCTGGCATCCCGCTCCCACCCTTTCACTGTTGAAGCTGTTAAATGTAGCCGTCTCTTCTACTCCAATAGCTTCATATCTTGCACCTCTCGCCCGTGGAACTCCCTTCCTCATTCCTGTTTCCCTGATAGCTATAATCTCCAACTATTCAAATGTAATGTCAATCGACATCTCCATTGATCTATCCACTATCCTTCTCCACATCCTTTCCTCCATCACTCCTATCTGCTCTCGCTTCAAATCCACTGTAACCCCTTGCGTGCTAGTGGCTTCCCGCCTTGCTTGGGGTGAAATGCTTATAAAAAATGTTAGGGTTTATTACAATTTTAATCATCGCTTTTTAAATCAATAAGAACAGTGAAGGTAGTTAAAAAAGCGGTATCATAGGAAAAAACTGTCCTTTTGACACTTCATCTTGTTGGGGGAGGGCACGTAAGTCCATGTTTGTCGGCCAGTCATTGGCACAGTGTAAACTGACGTCGGGATTTACGCACTGTAACTGGATATAAACATTTCTGCTTTTCGATTAGTCATTTCTGCACTTTGCTATAAACATCACGCGAGATTTATCGAGAATTTCTTTTTATTGTAAACGCTAGACGCGTAAATCTTATTAATCGTAATAAATGTATGAAATACAATTGTGGAACATGTTCACAAATTGTGCCCAATAAGCAAACAAGTGTACAAATAAAACAATGTGCATGTATTATTGTTATTTACATTGTTGTTATGAAACTTGTGATTTTATTGTCAGGTGACCCACTTCACACATGGCCGACAATGGTGCTGACCTTCATGAAAAGAAAACGGTTTGACCAGCGAGTTTACCTCTGGAGCCAAGTAGTCAGACATCGAGTCCAATCAAAAACAAATTTTGAGTACATCAGTTCGCCTCTTAGTAACGATAAAAAAACAACTAATAATAAAAGCGAACAATTATCGTAATATACCGTAAGAAAGACTATGGGACATTTAGAAGATTCGTTTTTAACATGAATCATTACAACTTTAACATTGTTTTTATTTTCTTCTTAAACCGAGGCTTAACGATTTATTATTTTTTGGGGGCATATCAAAATAATTTGTCATGTGTCTGAATTAGGACGTCAGCATTCCAACCATGAGACCTGGGTTCGAATCTTACCATGGTCAATTTGCTGAGGAGGTGACTTACTGATAATATCAGTTTGGGGAGAAAATCTTATCGCGTAGCCCCGTTGGAAAGCGCTGGAAAACCATACGACGGGTTGGCCCAAGAATTGTGAGTGAAATTGGATAGACGAACCTGTTTGGAACCTGTCGATGTTTGTGCTGGTACTAAATCATAAAGCCTCGTGACCGAGAGTTTGAGAGTAGTTATTTCACTCTCTCCCAGAAACTATAATTCCGGATCGCTCAAATGCGACCACAGATGAATGTTGAAGAAACAGAAATGTGTCTGAGCGGGTGTCTGTAACAGGGATTAGCTAACTGCCTTAGTAGATTCCATCGTCTTCCAAGACTGACGGATGCGTACTACTTTCTAAATAAGATGGAATAATTATGACACTATAATGTAAGAAAAGATGTGATGAAAAGGAGGTTCGTTTTTAGCAACATCAGCGTAGGGTTTTTTCCTTTCTTTATTAAGTCAAAAACTTCTAGCTTTTCTCATAAAAGAAGCAGTTTATGTTTTATATTTTGCATATCCAACTTACCAGCTTCACCATTCATCCACTTTGGAACTGTTATTAAATAAAACATAAAAATTGTTTATTTCTATGGTTACCCGCGGTTAAGTAAAATCGTAAAAGTAAAATCGTAGATAAAGTGGGTTCATCTTCTCATTAACGACTTTGGGAAATGAATGAATTCAGCACTTCTGTGTCCCAGATATCGGTTAAATAACAGAGTGGATTACACTCGAGCTTTTGGTGGTAGCCTGTTTAATAGAAAGACAATTCTAAATTCCAAAGCGTGTTTCCGTGCATGTGATTTTGCGTGTGGTGTACATATGTGTGCTTGCTTCCATGTGTGTATGCTTGAGTATTTATGCATTTCCGTGTGTAAGTGCGACACACACACACACAGATTCTCTCATTATTGTCAAGTTGTCAGATCAATTCACAGATTATAAAGGAATGGAAGCGGTGGAGAGCCAAGATCAACTACGTACTAAAGAGGCATGTTATTGAAAAAAGAGTGAGATTAATCTTCTTCTATGCACCGAATCTCTTCAAGACGTGGGCGATCATGGCTCTCCACAACTTCCTGTCCTTCGTAGCTCTTAGCAGTATTTATCTTTTTGCTATTTCTCCCAATCCCGGTTCTTCTAACCCCATCTTGTTAGGCAGGTTACTCTCTGCATTCCTCTGTCCCTCTTTCCTCCAACGTGTCCTGTAAGTGTTATATTTCCCAAGCCATCTTTCCTCATCGTGTGCCTGAGAAATTTCAATTGTCTCTCTTTGATTCTATGTATAAGTATCCTTTTTGTTTCCATTTTCTCTAAAACTTTATTATTGCTCACATGTCCAGTCGATGGTATTCTCAGCATCCTTCTGCAGTTTTGTTGCCCCAAGTCACTTCTTTATTTGTGAAGTGATTGCCCAGTATTCTTTACGATAAAGGAGAACTGATTTCAGTGTCGCCTTGTCCGTCCTCTGCTAAAACACTTCTTAGATATTTAAATTTGTCTACCTGCTTTGTTTTGGTGTCTCTATGTTGTAACCTAGGCAGGGGTTACTGAATGAGGAATAACCAAAACGGAGTTTGGAAATGAAATGTTAATCTTTATAACATCAACAAAATAAAATACTCGCCAGCGGCGTGAAGTAGGTAAACCGCTGCTAGTGGTGCACTACTTATCATATTAACCCCACTTACAATAATGTCCAACGTATTTATGAGGATTGGGAAATACCCATTAGCGTTCATAAGTACGGTATATAACGCTCTAATAGTTCGCATCTTGGGCTGTTCCTTTTGCTGATAATTTATGTTTAGTCCTTTCTTATCGCTTTCGTCCTGTAGGAGTGCATTTAGTTTACTTTCCGTGTCAGATATCATCACTATGTCATCGACATATTTTATATTGTTATGGTTGTAATAATGAATAATTAATAACGAATCCTGGTAGGACTTCCCATTCTCTCACTTGAAACCGCACAAAAGTGCCGTTTGCTTGATAGGGGGGGATTTGGGATTTTCAGGGGTGAATTGTGGCCACAGTAAGTTTATGGGAAGACGCAATCTTCTGCGAGAGCTTATATTGTAGATGTGTTCGCTGAAAGTGAAGAAATGAAAAAGAGAACGAGGCAAGAAATCGCCCAGTATTTATAGTGTAGGTAGAGCGTCCCCTAGTGAACAATTTGGACAGTTAAGAAGGAGTTAACTCCAACACGTTCACTTAGATTTCTGACAATTATGTCAATTCGGGTCACCCATAGTAGCTGTCATCGCTTCGTCAATCAGCAGTCCATCAAACCTTGGATCAGATGAACAGGACCAATCATTAATAATTGGTTGTATATTACATTTTAATGCTATAAGTAATAATTATATATATTATTTTTATGCTATAAGTAATATTTATTTAAAATCAGATTAATTTAACATTAAATTTTCTAATTTTACTCAACGTGTCAGAAATATATATGTATTTTTTGACAGAATTTAAAATATTTTTGTTTACAAATTTCTTAAAATTAAGAAAATGGCCAATTTAAAGAAAATTTAAGAAATCGAAATTAAAATTTGACGTTCCAATCTATATAATTTCCATCTGAAATACACCAGAATATTTTACTTAATGGAAATGATAAATTTGATTGTTAAGCTTTCAATTAAAGCTAAAATGAAATCTTCAAGAAAGCTTTTTCATTTTTTAAATTTAATTTTAAACCTTAGGTATCGAAAATTTATGCCGAAAAGCGGAGGTGCCTAGATTAGAGTGAGGTTTCCGAGCTGCCTGACCTTCGTAATCACCATTGGACTCATTCCGAATCCTTTGTATTGTCCTCAGATTGACACACCAAAACTCTGAAATGTTTGTAATGATACTTCCGGCGAAAATGCCAAGTAGAACATCATACCAAATTTCTGGCGGAGTGTATTGCATCATGGTTCACTTTTTGTTACAGACGGTGCCCAACTGAGCTTACTATAATGTGCAGGCGACAAAATCAAAATCAAACACGCATGCGTAAAATTAAAAATATAAAATGGCGACAATTTACCCATCGCACCCTGTATATAGTAATAATATTTATATCTGTAAAAGTACATTAATATCTAATTTCAAGTTACATGCGAGATTTTTTTAAAACAACCTGTCAAAAGTGTCCTTCTTAATTTAAAGAGGAAAATATGAAGAGTGTAAAAATGTTGAAAAATAAAAATTATGTAACCTTAAACAAAAACGAATTTTCTTTAAACTTTACAAAAGTCATGAAAATTATAATCCGTTTCCAAAAGACAGGAATATTTTTATTACACTTACACCTATTTAGTTATATATTCTCTAAATTTGGAATTGAACGAAATAAAACAAAATGAATTACAAAGGCTGTACTGATCCAATCTTTTAAATGTTACAAGTTGCCTTACTTGAAAATCAGCGTTCAAAAAACGTTAGCTTTTACCTAGGTTAGAACATCGATCACTGGACTCAGCTACAAGTTACTCATTCCCTAAACAGGTTAAATAATTTCAAAGATGATTCTGGTATAAGGCCATAATAATGGAGCAGTAAGCGAGGATTGAACTCACTATAGAAAGGTTTGTGAAACAATTTCGCTAACGGCTTGTGTGGTTATTGTTCAAATTTATCAAATACTACTGAATTTCAAAGATGGTAAGATATCGAGCAAGAGATAGCAGAGAGAAAGTGAAAAAAAAGTGATAGGAGAAAGAAAGTGAGACGGAAGAGAGAAGAGGGACAGAGAAAGAAAGAAGGGAGGGTACACGGAAGGAGAAAAAGAGAGAAGAAACTAAATGATGAAAAAAAAGTATCAGACGAATGTCGGATGAAACGAGAGGTAAAAGTCCATTTTTCCAGCTGCTAAAAATGAAGCCGACATTTGTTTAGGTCTTGTTAGTGACGCCAAAGAAGGGAATATGGAAGCGGGTGGTGGTGTTCTCCTCCATAAATCACTACTACTTTTGTTACTCTTATCGAAAGATGATAGAGAATTGAATACCGTACTTACTCGATTATCCGGACAGGGAAGAAAAATATGTTGGCTAATTCAGAATTCCGGATAACTAAATGCCTAAATTATCGAAAAAAAAAAAAAAATTCAGAAAAAAGTAATTTTCTGAGATAAATTTAACATTTATATTAATCAAATAACATTTTCAAACAAAACGTTCAAGGTTTTGTTCAGTTTACTTTTTTAGAAAAAAAAAATGCGTCTATTTTTGTATTTCCAGTTGGCCTCGAGTTTTTCTGCTGCTAAACCCCGAAACTGGATTAAAATAGATGTATATTTGCAAGGGTCGCTTCTGGTTGAAAGAGAAACCAACTTAAACATTTGTCAAATATAATCATTGCTTCGGTGTTTGAAATTGAAAATTTGAACGTTGAACATTTTTTTCTAAATTCTCAAAACGTTTGCGTGAAATCATATATTAGAACGGGCTTAGTTTTGATAATTGAAAAGTGTTCGGTTGATTACAATTTTTCTCTTTCTATCACGTCTGGATAACCGAAGTCTGGAAAATTGTGGTACGGATAATCGAGGTGAAGAAAAAAAAAGAAAAAAAGAAAGAGAAAAAGTAAACCTATGAATAACAAAGAAAGAAACGAGAAACTGAATCTGAAATGATTTACATACTAAGATCATATTTTTCAATTTAGTCCGGTAAAATAATGAAAACGGTCGTAATGTTTTTTAATCATTTCACCCCAAGCAAGGCGACAACGCCATTAGGGCGCCGGCGCTGTTACAGAAAGTGAAAGAGAATGAGAAGACTTTAGTAAGGAGAAGTGAGGAAAAGGACAATAAAGGAATAGAAATTCAGGAAGACAGAAGATGACGATTGACGTTGCATTTAAATTTTTGAAGATTGTTGGTGTTAGGGAAGCAAGAAATCGAAAGAGATTTCCATAAATGAGAAGACAAGAAAAGAAACTATTAAAATTATATTTATCTTATATTTATTTATATTATATTTATATTTTATATTATATTTATATTTTATATTTATATATATATTTATATTTATTATTTATTTTATATTTATATTATATTTATATTTTATATTATATTTATATTTTATATTTATATTATATTTATATTTTATATTATATTTATATATTTATTTATTATATATTTATATATTTTATATTGATATTATATTTATATTTTATTTATTTTTATATTTATCTTATATTAAAATTGATTTTGCATTTAAATTTTTGAAGATTGTAGGTGGCAGAGAAGCAAGAAATCGAAAGAGATTTCCATGAATGAGAAGTGCAAGGAAAGAAACTATTAGGATAGAACTAATGGTTGCATCTCGCTAGTTCAACAGTAAAACGGTGAATGAGATTTAGTTGCCAATCTAGTAGCACGCTTAACTTCATCGAGGCACTAAGGAAATAAGCTTAGCAGAAAAATTTTATTTCTTTTTTATTAATGCCTCTTGATTCCTTGGGGAACATCGGGCCGTAACAACATCTCTCCATCGGACGCGATTCCGGGCGATCCTCTTCAACTCGGCCCATGTCATACCGTCTGCCTTCACCTCTGCGTCAACACTTTTGCGCCAATTCTGTTTTGGTCGACCCACTTTTCGCTTCCCTTGTGGATTCTAGTCAAGGGCCTGCCTGCCAGGCTGCCTGCCTGCCTGGTGACGCTAGAAACAGGTTTGCAGAGTGTGTGGCCAATCCATCCCCATTTCTTATTCTTGATGTCAATCTAGATTGGGGCTTGTCTGGTCCTGTCCCACTGTTGGTCGTTGGAGACGACTTCCGGCCACCTGATATTGAGGATGTTCCTGGGACATCGGTTGGTAAATGTCTGAAGTTTGTGGGTGTTGGTCTTGGCTACCTGTCAGATTTCTGAGCCGTAATGTAGGACCGACTTGACGCTGGTGTTGAAGATCCGGATTTTGTTATAAAGTGAGGCGGCTGTTGTTCCTATTGCAGAGCGATTGCCATGAGCATGTTTGCAGAAAAGACAGAAGGAAGCCATATCACGTCCGTGAGAAAGTCACTGAAACCGAGCTGTCAGGTCAGGATCGATTACAGCAACATCTCTTTCACTAAATGTGATGTAAATATTTCCATTGATCAAGCTTGAGCTGCAATAGACAAGCTGTCAATATGCAGATGATAGCACAGTTTATGGGTGCCCCCTACAAAAATGTAGATGATCAGGTCCTGCTATCTGATCTCTCTTCTGACTTTGCTCTAACAGCTCAAGGGCGGGGAGCTGGCTTGTAACATTCAATATCTCCAAAATCAAGCTAATAACGACCTTGGATTGTTTCCAGTCATCGTGAATAGTTGTACTCGCAGTGAGGCTCCTTGCCTTGAACGTCTATTGGGACTCATCCCAAGGCTCAAGTGGAGCTCATATACAGTATAAGATCCATCACTAAGGATGCTGGAGAATGGTCGGTCCGGTGTACCGCTCCAGAAAGAATATCACTAATGCTAGACTCTGTCATTACAAGAGTCAGATCAAACAAAAAGTGAAGTATTACTGCCATATCTGGGCTGGAGGTGCTCACTCCTCACTTTCCAACCATGACAGAATTGCTGTAATCAAATCTCAGTTTTCTCAATGACCAGGCTTTCAAAAATCCTTTTTTTATTTTGCTTTTTTTTTCTCTATTTAGATATCTTCATTACTTTTCTCACTTCGAAATAATCATTAGCTGACATCAGCTGTTGACAGAGAGAGTTTTACAATCTGTCTTACAGTAACCAGTTTACTCAGAGAAATCTAATAGCTAAACAGGGCTTACATAACTGCGTTACTTTGCTACAGATCTTTCCCGGTTTTTTCATTGTTTGTTTACTCTCTAGTAGTAGTAATAGTAGCAACAGTCTTGTTGCTTGAAGTCAAGACTGTAGCTACTGAGATAAACTAATTTAATTATTAATTTCTTTTATCTTATTAATCTAGTTTCCTTCAACTTATTGTTTATATCGCAACGTTTTACCTACTCATACTAGGTAAGACGAGATCTCGGCGTAAAACGAGATCTCGGCGTAAGTCTCGTCGAAGGAATATTGCCTAAAAAAGGTGAGTATTGTAGCTACCATGAAGTATAATCGACGTAGAAACGACATGTTTTTCGAATGAAGAACGAAATACTTCCAGAGAATTTTCTCACAGAACACAGACGAGGGACAAGAATGGTTAAAGGAAATAGCAAAAACAAATAAAAAAATCAGCTCCAGAAATTGTATATTTATCCATCATTGTGAAACGAGGAACTAGAGAATTTAACACTCACATGGCATATTAAAGGCAAGTGAAGCAGAGAGAAATGGCGAGTTTTGGGTGAATGGGTTGCAGAACAAGGACAAAGACAGGTGGTAAACGGCTAAAAGTTAGAGCAATAAAATAGAGAAAGTTGAGGAGAAACATGATTATCCACATTATGAAAAGACATAGCATATAAAGGAAGATGCAGAATTTGCTAACCACAAAAAAGTGTTGAGTACTATTCATTCTGAATCAGATATGTCTTGAAATATCCGCCATTTGTTGCTAAAAAGAAAGATCGTCTATGATAAGTACTACCGGTTTACAATGAAGACGGGCAAAGAAGGAAGTTGCCGAATTGAGAGCTGTACTTAATAGGAATAAAAAGTAATGTTTTTGTCGCCTGCTATGAACAGTATGGGTCAGAGGTTTCTGTGTGTGGTAACATCCCCCCCTCTCTCTCTCTCTCTCTCTCACACACACACACACACACACGCACGCACCTTATAGCGCCTAATGACAAAGAAAGTATTTTATACTCATATGCTGTCGCCTTTCGGTATCCGCGGGAGATTGGTTTTGAGGCAAACCTCTGTAGACGCTCAACTTCCATATATAAACTGGTGTCGGAGTTATCTCCAACTTAATTCCTTAATTGTTCACTAGGGGTCGTCCTCCCTACACTATAAATACTGGGCGACTTCTCGCCTCGTTCTCTTTCTACTTTGCATTTCAGCGGACACATTTAAAAATGTGTTCTCTCTCAAAGATTCGCGTTTTCGTCCAGATGTGGGAAAACGCCATGAAACACACATACACGTACGTACGAACATTCACCAATATACAAACTCTTTACGTTCGCTCACAAACACAAATATTAATGTCTTTGTCACTTGTAAATTTGTTGTTTAATACATATATTTGTTGATATATATATATATATATATATATATATATATATATATATATATATATATATATATATATATATATATCTTGTTTGTTTTCCTTACATCTTCGGTTGGACTCAACTTGAGTCCACCATTGCTCTTGTAGTTGGACCTTCTTCTAGCAGGAATAAACAGCACGTGTTTCTAATTCAACAACACTCAAACCCACACAGTCCTCTACATTGACATCTTATTTGCGTCAAACCGTCGCACATCTTCCCGTAAAATTGGAATCATCTCGAGGTTATTTATAATACCGAATATAGTACTTCCTCGATTATCCGTACTCCGATTATCCGTACCTCGATTTTTCGGACTTCGCTTATCCGGACGTGAAAAACGAAATACTTATCGTATACAGGTAATAGTTCGTGACACATTCTTTTCTTTTTGTGACTAATTCGCAGCATTAAGCATGAACGTAAAAGGATCTGAAATAAAGGACTGAGTCAATGAAGACAGCCCTGGGTATGAACATCCAAGTGGCCACGGTATCGTTGAACATAACCGCGTTGGAAAATGTTGAAGAAAAGGAGGAGTATTTTTTAAACTAATTGTTTATCTAATATCATTCAAGATAAAGGTTGCTGAATGGGGTTGTTGCATGAGTGTAAGACGAGGGTTAATAAGTGAAGATTATGAAAATATTGTTGTATCCATAAAAAAATACATAAATAAAAAATTAATTATACTGTCACTGTGTCGTATCCATAAAAATAAATAACTAATTGTATTGTCAAAAATAATTATAATTATCATTAATTCACTCTTTCAATAAGAATCGGCCCCACTTTTCTTCTCTACACACAATCAAGTGACATTCTCACTATCGGACAGGCAGTCAACACGGACAGGCTGTCGAAATGTGCATCAACGAAAATTTCGACTCCTTTTCCTTTTCCAGACGATTAATAGTAACATTTATCTTTTAGCATTCAACGAAAATTCGAGTTAAGAAAACCATAGACATTTGTTAAAATTATCTGGACACGCATTACACACATCTGTATAAAAACAAAACATACGAGAAAGACTGTATAATTATTCTTTATCTTATCATTCTATTGGATTCTGATCCATATTTGATCTACATTTGACCACAAACTCACAATATTATACAGTATTACTGTCTCTCGTTTCTCCAAAACCTCAATACAATAAGATAATAAATAATACTCATTTTCTTGTTTCCATGTCTTGCTGTTTCACATTTTACGAGTATCTATCTATCTATCTATCTATCTATCTATCTATCTATCTATCTATATATATATATAAGACATTTTTTATGTTTATACATTCTTTTTATAGATACAAATATTTAAGTAAATGCTCTGTTTTATAATAAACAGTATTAACAACATTTACTGGCCTGAATATTCGAGAAATTTTCATAGAAAATATGTGTCCTCCGAACCTGTATCCTATACGGAACCGTCATATAGCCTGACGTGCTTTTACCGATTGAGCCACAGAGGAGCGTTTCGATTAGGAAGGTCGATTTTCCTGTTTTTAAACTACAATTCTCCATGATTTTCTCTCGTCCATTCATATCTGCTCGATGTGTATCTAAATGTAAACAAATGACGTCACACATTATGAAATGGACAAAGTTCGACAATTATTTTAAAGACATTTTTTTTATGTTTATACCTTCTTTTTATAGATATAAACATAAAAAATGTCTTAAAAATAATTTTCGGACTTTGTACATTTCCTGATATATATATATATATATATATATATATATATATATATATATATATATATATATAAAATGTTTAATTTCAAACATCGAAGCCATGGTGATTTTTGTCAAATAGTTAGGTTATGCTTTCAACCGAAAACTATCCTGTTTTGATCCAGCTTTGGGATTTAGCATCAGAAAAAAAGGCGAGGCCAGACGGAAACAGACAAAAATTGACATATTTCTTTCATAAAAATAAAGTGGGCAAAACCTTGAAAAAAAAGAAGAAAAAACAATTGAAAATGCAATTTCATGCTAGAAATGTTAAGAATCTTTAAGGAAAAATAACTCTCTTTCTTATTCTATTTCGATAATTCAGTGACTTAATTATCCGGAATTTTGAATTATCCGAAGATGCTTTTTCAACGTCTTGTCCCATCGTGACCTGGTAATCGAGAAAGAAATATATAATGTAAAAAACACTATGTTAATAGTTGTTTAATACGAACAAAATGTCGGCGCGAAAGCGAGAAGAGAAAAAATAAATTTGTGTAAAAGTAAATGTTACAGCCCAAATATTTCTGCCATAAATAAGAAGATTATTGATTGGAAAAATAAGAATGTCGCGACCGTATTTTTCGGTGTATAAGGGACATGTTTTTTACCCCGCAAAGTTGGATGATAACTATCTGCTTCCATCCAATACGCCGAAGTCGTTTCTCAAGCCCAGTCATATTTATACATACATACATACATACATACGCACACACTCACGCACGCACGCACGCACGCACACACACACACACACACACACACACACACACACACACACATATATATATATATATATATATATATATATGGACAAACGTACCCACAATAAGATGGAGTATCAAAAGGACAGTTGTTCCCATGACACCGCTTTTTTAGCTACCTTCACTCTTCGGTAATGTTTATTGTTTTAAAAAGTGATGATTAGAATTGTAATATATTGTAACAGAACCTAAATATATGACGAAAGTGAATTTATACATTATCTTTGTTCTTGAGAAGTGACAAAGAAAAAAAAAAGGTCAAAGAACGCTGTATTAGAAGGTGGGTGCAGGTTCGAATCCTGCCGAGGGTACATTTTGCTTATTAAGTTTTCTCGAGTACACAGGCCGGTTGACGAAATAAATGCTGTTTAAAATAAACGGAACGGCTACTCAAATAGGGGTTAAAAATAACACTTGAAATAATAAAATGATGTCGGATTCGAAAATAAAATGAAATGAATTAATTCCTGACGATTTTTCTTAGGTTAAAACTCAAAGTAGAGAATATTTGATATATATATATATATATATGGTGTGATGGGTATATATATATATATATATATATATATATGGTGTGATGGGTATATTGTCGAAATTTTAAATTTTGAATTACGCGCATGCGCGCTGTTTATTTTCGATTTTGTCGACTGCACAGTATACTAGGGTCAGTTGGCCATCATCCGTGAGAAAAAGAGCACCATGACGCAATTCACTTCGCCAGAAATTTGGAAACGGCATACTGTACTGCTTGGCATTTTACTGCCGGAAGCTCCGATAGTAACATTTCCGAGTGTTTGAGTGTCAATCTGAGGATAGTGCAGAGGATTCGGAAAGAGCTGAATGAGTCTAATAGTGATTACGAAGGTGTTTGGAATGATCACCAGTGATGGCGACGTTATGCCCCGTATTCAACCTTCTCCTGAAGTGCTTCGGAAGTCGTCTGGAGGCCGTGGTTGAAGCCAATTAATATTTTATTGAATAGATTTACTCTTTAGTATTTCAAGATATTTTTGTGTAATTTTGGTAAATATATCTATTAAAATGAAATGTCAGTATTACTTTTTATTTTTGCGTAATTTCGACGACAGTTTATCAATCGCACAGTATATACACACACACACACACACGCACACACATATATATATATATATATATATATATATATATATATACATATATACATATATATATATATATATATATATATATATATATATATATATATATATATATATATATATATATATATATATTACACATGCTCTATCTCTGATATTGAACACTTTATCCCATAAATATAGCAGACCTTAAGAGTATTGTTGAAACTTGACTAATGCATGGAATAATAATGCAAACACAAAATGTACTTAGAATAAAATGTATTGAAACAAGAAAGTGTACACAATATTTATATATAGTCTTTTGTATATTTCTGGGAAGACCGTTCCTGGAGAATGTGTTGACTAAGTCGCAGTCGGGCAGAGTCTCTAGTTGGATCTCTTAATTCGCCTCCCTGTCTTCCGGTACCAACCATATTTATATCGTCGGTACTCCGCTATGCAAATTAGGTGGATCCTACCGCAACAAGTATATTTCTTCATATATCTATCTATCTATCTATCTATCTATATATATATATATATATATATATATATATATATACGGGTGTGTGTGTGTGTGTATGTGTGTGTGTGCGTGTGTGTGTCTATATATATATATATATATATATATATATATATATATATATAATATTCCTCTGATGGTCGCTTCTTGTCGTGGTGGATAGACTTGTGTGCTTCATTGCCTCTCAGACCGATATCGTCTAGAGCTCTAAACTCCTGGTAGGGCCACCCGTTGTAGACGAGGACCCAGACTAAGTGCGAAAAATTCTAAAGACCCCAACAGTAGAACAAGCGGATGTTGATTACAACAGATCTCAACGGTTGCAACGGCGGGTGAAGCATGGCAGACATGCTACAGAAGGTGACAATCGAAAAAGTCAGCGGCAGTTCGTTGCAGTTTCATAACTGGGTTCTGTATGTCTCATTCCATGTGCCGCAGTGGAAGGTCAAGAAATCAAGTGTGTGGACCACTTCCTGACACCGTAATCAAATTCATACCATCAGCACTTTCTGATTTTCTTTGACCTCTAACCAACTCTTACAATGCCAAAACGGCGATGATGAGAGCAGGTTTAGGTGAAACTGCAAGCTTCTAGTCCTGAAACCTGGACTTGCACGTTGGCGGCGAATTTAGTCATCAATATCATCATCACAAAGGAAGCGATCAGTAAAGAAAAAATTAAATTCTTAGATATAAGATGATGACTTCTTCTCCGGTCCCGACAACTCTCTTATATCCCGGTTACACTATATATATATATATATATATATATATATATATATATATATATATATATATATATATATATATATATATATATATATATATATATATATATATATATATATATACGGAAGTATACGTTAGTTAGTAGACAACCGCATCCCACCTCATCTTAACCTAACTTTGTAAGTTACATATATTGAATACATAAACTCTCTAGGGAAATTAAAACCCACCCGACCCTAAAGTAAACAGAGAAACTTAACTCATAATATCAATGTTGTCTGCGCTTATAAATTAAGTAATTTTAAAAAATATTTATTCCTGTCAGCGCTTGAGAATGGAACGAGACTATGGATTTTAAGTTTAATTTTTATAATTAAATTTATAAATTTAGTTTCAGTTTTGAAACATGGAAATTTTCTGTGTCGCGATACAATCATATTTTTAAAAAGAAAATAATTACAATATTTTACTCAACTGTTTGTATCGAGCGCTGTTGTTTTTTAAAAAAAAATAACTGCTAAGAACACCAGATTATAAATCTTACTGTTCTTTCATATTATTTCATATATATATATATATATATATATATATATGTATATATATATATATATATATATATATATATATATATATATATATATATATATATATATATATATATATATATATATATATATATATTATGAAATGGACAAAGTCCGACAATTATTTTAAGACATTTTTATGTTTATAGGTTATTTTTATAGATACAAATATTTAAGTAAATGCTCTGTTTATAATAAACAGTAATAAAAACATTTACCGGCCTGAATGTCCGAGAAATTTACTTAAATATTTGTATCTATAAAAAAAACGTATAAACAAAAAATGTCTTAATATATATATATATATATATATATATATATATATATATATATATATATATATATATATGTGTGTGTGTGTGTGTGTGTGTATTTATGTATGTATGTATGTGTGTATATGTGTTTTTTGTGTGTGTTTGTGTGTGTATGCTTGTGTTTAAGTGTGTGTGTGTGTGTGTGTGTGTGTGTGTGTGTTGAATTTAACAAGGTATCTACATAGTTTTCAAATAGAAAAATATGTTCAAGTATTGTGCTATATTTTCACGCGCGTTTTAAAATAAGTCTTTTGACGTCGGCGAACCGTAGCTTTCTCTGTTCTCACAAGACGTTCTCCCAAAGCGCAGACTGGCGGACTTCATGCTCTGACGAATCCGTTTTAAGGGAGAAACTTAAGACGATTCGGATTTTATAGGCTTGATGCCACCTGCAACGTTATTCTTTTTCTCTTCAATTCGTATTCACGGTCGGAGAGAGGTCGGACCATATTATCTGCCAGCTGGAGTATAGCAGCTATGAAAACGCTTGTTTTTTTCCCCCCATTGTTGATCGTCTGCTACGATGTGAGGGACTTTTCTTTTCTGAATGTAATTTTCATCCTCGTCGTGGAAAGTGGAGGAGCAGATGATTGTGTATGAAATTGGGTTGTGAAGAGAGTATGCTTGTTCTCACACACACATATTCCATCACTCTGTGCCAATAATAGATTCTCAAGCTAATAGACTTTCATTTCATATCCCCCCTCCGAAGGACTTAAGGCGAAATGACGCTAACAGCTCGTAACCAGATTCAAACATATCGTTCACTAGCAGTATAACCCGTCTTTGCCCGGATCTTTCATTACTGGGGATTTTTGCCGTTCAATTGGAGCAGTTTAAGTTTAAAGTCAGCCCACCCGAAAATCAATATTAGTAACAACAATTGGATGCAACTGAGGCACATCCCCAATTGAGGAGGGGGTTAACAATTTGAATGGGGGGGGCCTGAAAACGGAACTGTATAATAAGAAATAATATTTTTGTAATAATTTAAACTATTTAATTTTATTAAAGTTTTTATGTAAGATATATAAAGTATCTGTCTATATTTCTGAGGTGAGGTATTATGTACACTATTTACATTATTCGGACTATTGTTCTCATCTTTGTCGCCATATTTATTACAACGTTTCGGCCGTTGTACGCTCCGACCTTCTTCAGGTAGTTGGAATGTTGAACTGAACCCTTTATTTTTTCTGTCTATAACTTTAGCCAACTAACAGCCTGCTTACCAAGTAACGTATCCATCTACCTGACTGTCTAGGACAGTTGTTCTCATTTTTTTTATCGGGCTATTGCTTCGCTTGACCCCAGGTCATATCCCTAGCACCCCTACGCAAATACAGCGAAGACTCACCTCCTTCTTGGTATTAGGTCTATCAACAAATTTAAAACAACTATTTTGACATTATAAGCAAGCGTATGTATTTCATAAACAAAAATTAAACATGTAAGCAAATGTATTCAGCAATATGAAAGGTTAAGTTTATATTTCGCCTGTAACTATACAGTCTTCACAGTTCTAATGGGATGGACGACCTTCGTGCCGGGATGTGAACATCTAAGACGAAGTCTTTGATTACTGTGTTCAGAAAGTTTCAAGAAAGTGTGGGTCTACAAGGAAATTTCGCTTAGTTAGGAAGGCAATAAAGCCACAATGGTCGGACGGTATGGGGATGTCGGTCGTCCAGGTTTATATTAAAAATCCGAACGTCCGAATTTCAAACGATAATAAAATTAAAATAAAGAAAACATGATCTCATGCCTGTTAAATCAATTGTTTGTATTTACAAACATATGTACGTATATTCAAAAGAGCCTAAAATGATTAATTATATAGTCTTTAGTTGAGTTAACGTCTTCGGGTAGTTGGTTCACCGAAAAAGCTGTGGCTTAGACAAGAGTTTTAAATAGTTGATTTCACAGTAAAAAAAAAAAAGCAGTGGTTGAAAAAAATATCGTTAGCGAAGATTCACTGACCGTCATTGCTGTTTGGAGATGATTAGTTTGAAGTCACCGGCTGGCCGTCCTTGTTGTTATTGTTAAAGACGATTCGTTTGAAATCAGCGAAACACTTTTTTTGTAGTATGCACTTGGGGAACATGTTTTCTCTTGTATCCGAGCGGCTCGGAGACAGCTGCATCCCTGCTCTTTGAAAGTCGAAACATGAGGGATTTTAGAAGAAATCTTTCCTGAAAGTAGGCTCGTGAAAAATAGGTCTTTAGTTTTCTCTGATTGGTCAAATATTTCCCGTGGTGATGTTAATTTCTAACCAATAATCACTTTGATTTAAACGGTGGGTGTTGTAATATGGAATCTTTTGTGCATGTTTGTGATATTGTCTGTTATTGGGTAGATAAATAAAGTTTGGGCGTATTTTAATATGCCATACATGTGGGTGTGTATTTGTGTTGGAAATAGGTTTTATTTCCTATAAAGGCAAAAAGGTACATCGATTTGAGAAGACAATAAGGTGCATTACTTCAGTGTCGAGTGTCAGTCAAAAATATTGATTTTTTTATTGTTTTAATCACAAGCATTGATATGATTGTTTGAACTTTGGCCTCAACCAAATGTCATTTTGGAATGAAATCAGTTCTTTCACAATTCCTACTTCTTCATTACTGATACCTAAGAATGAATGAATCCCCAGTCTGGTATTATAATAAAAAAAAAACAAAGCTGAAATCTATCAAATATGTCTGGATGTAACTCATCCAGTAATATTTTTTTAATCAATTCACACTAAGCAAGGTGATAATGCCACTAAGATGAAAGGAGCTAGTGGATGTGAAAGAAAAGAAAAAAACTTCATTTAAAGGTCATCGCCTTGTATTCTCTTCTCCTTCTCCAATTTAGAGAGGTTCGAGAACTGGAAGAGACCCCGACGGGCTATGTAGAGAGGATTAATTTGATTTTGATCAGGTTACCCACAATCCCTTGCACTGACTTTGTTGAACGTTGCGAATACATCTGGCAAGTAAACAATATCATGCTATCATCATGTTTCTTAGTTCATCACAGAGAACAGAATTAGAAGTCTTGGAGGAATTCAAGAACCGTTTTCAAAAGAATAAAAAAGCCTTGGCCATTATTCTTTTTAACAGCATTTAAATTCTGTGTGCAACAATAAATGGCCAAAACATCACCATTTTCAGTAAAGAGCTGTCGAATCAGAATTGAGACTATTTATCCTGATTTTATTTCCTACTGTGATGGCAATGCTTATGGATTTGCGAAGTTGACCGCTTTCTTTGCAACCCAATGTTACCTGCAGATTATGCAGTGTATCATAATCGCACCAGTTACAGTTTTTTTTTAATGAACTGATGAAGTCATGATGACGACCTATCATCGATGATGTCCCATCTCTTACACACCCAAGAATGTTAATAGGAGGAATGTCTTTCTCTCCGAAAAATGAAACAAAAAATAATCAACAATATGAAATACTGAACGTATTTCTATGTCAGGTAAATAACAGAATTTAAATTTAACATTCATCTCTGACGACATGAATATAAACAAGATTCGCGAAGATTCAGTGAGGAGAAAAGTGGACCCATGTAGGTGTACTGATTTTCTAAGCGTAGCTTAGATGTGGCACAAGGCCGAAAGTATGGGATACCCAGTGAGGATTGAACTCACTCTTCAGTTTATAACTGTTTTAGCGAGACAAGCCTGCTAACCATTGCACCACGCCGAGGTACCCGAACCCATGTAGCTGTAAGTGGGCGTGTAATGAAGTTTATCAAGTCTTTGATTTGGTTAGTGAAATATTTTATTGTGTGAAGATTTTGTTGGAGAGTATTAGACAAAGTGGTTGAAAGATCTTGTAATACAGCAAGAATAAAACAAATTCACATTTATGAATAAAAGGAATGACACGAAAAATAAGCAAGAACCTAAGAAAAAAAACATGAAAGAGTAAAAGTCTGTGAGTATGTAATGAAAGAATTCACTATTTGTTTTGTTTTCTGGTATATCAACCTCAATGGGTTATTTAATGCCGGTTTTTATTGCTGGTAATATCTTCTTTTTCAAAAAGGTATTGCTGGTAATAATTCTTTTTCAAAAATGTAATGCTGGTAATATCTTCTTTTTCAAAAATGTATTGCTGGTAATAATTCTTTTTCCAAAAATGCGCTGCCGGCAATATTTTTTTTTTCTAAAATGTATTGCTGGCAATATTTTTCTTTTTCAAAAATGTACTGTTGGCAATAATTTTTCAAAAAATGTATTACTGGTATTAAAACCTATTTTTATACATTCATAATGTTTTGACCCTTTTGGGGAGGGTAACTATTTGCCCAAACCTGGGACCCTGACAGGTGCTACCACCCCGGTTCAGGGTGGACCTGGGAACAACAGCAATGAAAACTTATAAAAACTCTCGGCTTTCTACTTGGGCTACTGACAAAAGTGTCTTCTTTTGCCCAGAAAATATATTTACGTAGCTCACCCAGAGCTCATTAAGATCTCTTGATCAAAGGCCTTTCTGTCGGATGTAGTTCATAGTCTTACCCAGGACGTGGGTATAGTTTATCGTTTTACCCAGGACGGAGATGTAGCTTATCGTCTTACCCAGGACGCGGATGTAGTTTATCGTCTTACCCAGGGCGCGGATGTAGTTAATCGTCAGATCCAGGACGGTCACTATATTGATCAATCAGATTGACAAGTTTGCGTTCTATTTACTGTTGCTAGTGAGTTTTTTTAAAATAAGTTTTCGTTGTCCTGATTTTATGAAAGTGTCGGAAAGCACGTCTTACCTCGAGAATGGTTGGTGTTGAAAGAGAGTGAACCAACGACTTTTCCGGAAATTGTGGCATAAGTTATCAACTGGCTCACAGCTTTCAACTGACTTTATCTATTTTTGCACGAAGGAAAATTTCCGTGTGTAATTAATGCTAACCACTAAAACTCATCTAAACCAATTCCTGTTGCCGAATATTTCTTCAGTGTTTTTAAGTATTTCGTCTACTTTTATATCGACCGGGTTATCAGTGAGAGGAATAACGTTAATAAATTGTTCCGGTTTGTTTACCATGTTGATAGAAATTAGACATTTACCTGTTTTATGAGCTCACCTTCAATCGTCTTAGACTTCTTGGCACTGTTCGTTTACATAACTTTCAATGGAAACTTATAAAGACGCTCGGCTTTCTACTTGGTCTACTGACAAAAATGTCTTCTTTGGCCCAGAAAATATATTTACGTAGCTCACCCAGATATGATAATAAAATAAAACAGCTTCAATCCTTAAGACATAACAACAGATCTTTTAGATCATAGCATAATCATTTCTTAACCCTTTGCCTATTATTTGTACTGTGTGAGTAGTAGTCTACAGAATTCCTTGAGAGGTTATTTCCTTATAGTCACTTTAATAAGGATTTTTACTCTAGCCCGTTCATACTCAATCCAAAAAAATGTAAATTTTGAATTATAATTTTATTAGTTTTCACATTTGATTTTTAAAGCTATGGGTAACTAATATTATTAATTAAAAGTCAAATTAATTAAATATCTGCCGTATTAATTAACTGTGTAGTAGGTACCTCCAGAGATTGGTGATATCTAAGGTTTAAAGTGAATTTTTAAAATGAAAAAATCTTTCTTGTAGCTTTTATTTTAGTTTTAATTTCAAGCTAATAGATTAAATTTAATATTCACAGTAAGCAAAATACTTTTCTATATTTCAAAACTACTTTAAATAACTAGGATTTTTCGTTTTGGAATAACTAAACATCGCTAATTTTAGCGCCATTTTTACCTATCTGTCATCACAATGTAATTCTCTTTATTAAAAAGTATTTCAGAAATAAAAAATACTTTGATGAAACTTTATTTAAGGAATATTACATGATAAGAAATTTAATTAATCTGATTTGAAACAAATATTACTTACTTTAAATTTAAAATATCAGAAAAATGCATTTTTTAACATGGTAGATGTTTATTTTAGGTGTTGACATGTTGATAGATTGAATGGCAGAAGGAAGTTTATTTAATTTTTTTTACGGTGAACATATCTGTAAAATTTACGTAAGAAACCAGTAATCTAAACCATTTTGGAAAATATTCTCCGTAATCTGTTTTATTGAAATTTTAGGTACTTTGGCTTTAAATCTACAATAGCTATCACTCTTATTTTCTAATAATGTCGTGTATGGACGTCCGTATTTATAAAATATCGGAATGTTCATACACACAAAAACAAATTTCAAAATTCTTTTTTAAATATTGGTGTTCGATGAATTGTATTAAGCTTTTCCATTTATGATTAGCAAACCAGGACAAATTAATACAGACATTTTAAAGATTTTATTATAAATAAATTTAAAAATAAATGAAAACAATTCTTGTAAAGATGAATTATTCATGGAAAGATTTGTTTTTCTTGAGATAATAGTGTCCATAATATATCTTATTTATAAAAGCCATTAAAAGCTTTTCTAATTAAATAATGCCTTAGTTTTATGACATTTTTTATTTTGCGATTTAGAGCAGATTTTCGGTAACTGAGAGTCTTGTTTTGCAAAAAAAAAAAAAAACAAAAAAAAAACAAAATTGAGAATTTAAATTCTCCAAGGAGTTCGGTTTTAAACTAATATAAACATTAATCGGTACAAAAATGAATTTCTCGAAATTTCATAAAATTAAATAAATGGAAGGTAACAGCTTTAAAGAAAATATTTTAAACAATATTTTGTAAAAGAGAAACATTTCTAAAATAATTTCATTCAATTGTGAAGAAGTCGTGACAATTTTATTAAAATCTAACAATTACTTGATTTTTGCAAGAATTTCTAAATCATTGTGTTTTTCACCGCAAAAAAAGACGCTAAAATTTCCTCTTCTAATGTTTGGCCACCTAACTGATGCAAAACAAAAAACAAGATTTTTAACCAAAATTTCGAACGTTCTAAAAACGATCAAATCATATAATTTAATAATAAAAATTATTTGGTCTTTCCTCTTAATAATAAGATAAAGATTTTGACGATAAAACTTTGTTTTTATTAAGTTTGGGGCATTTTTTCAACATGGTTTGCTCATTTTTCAGTCAGTTATGTGCTATGCATGATACATGCTTAGGCGATCATGTAGCTTTCGTTACATGACTGACAAAGCAGATTTTTCCCGCAGTAGGTTGCCATTTCTTTCTGCAGTAGACCAGTTGCCATCCAAGGCTACAGAACCCGGTCTATTCTGCTATTTAGTTTGGGATGGAAAAAGATGATTCATACTTTTACATGCAAGTAAGTGAATGTAATGGATTCGACTGGAATTCAAACTCGGCTTTTAGCGAATTAATAGTCGTCCCTACTGTATAGCAAACGAAAATGTTCAGTTCCCTTACTATGCTAGTAAATAATTTAGGTCTATTTCTAAAATTAGGACACCTTTGAAACATGTTACAGGCCCCGTACTTAATCCAGCCTTGTTTGGACACCTCCTCCATTAAGATCACTTAATCTTATATTTATATTATTATAAGCGCAATGTAAATTACAAGACGACATATACGACGGGTAAATTGTCGACATTTTATATTTTTAATTTCGCGCATGCGTGTTGTTTGTTTTTGATTTTGTCGACTGGGTACCGTCTGTGAGCGAAAGAGCACCATAACTCAATTCACTCGCCCGGAAATTTGGAAACGGTATGCTGTACTGCTTGGCACTCATGCCGGAAGCACTTATACTAACATTTCAAAATGTTTGAGTGTCAATTTGAGGACAGTGTAGATGATTTGGAAAGAATTGGATGTGTCTAATTGTGGTTACGAAGCTGTTTGGAATGATCACTAGCGATGGGGACGTTATACCTCTATTTAACATTCCACAGGGCCTAAGACTCAACACGAAGGCATATATCTCGTACCTTGAGGAGGTAATGCTGCTGTGGTTCAAGAGGGTGTCTGATGGAAGACCCTATGTCTGGCAACAGGACTCTGCACCATGCCACACAAGCAGAAGTACCTAGTGATGGCTGTCAAACAATTTCTACGACCACATCACTCCTTACATCTGGCCACATAACTCCCCAGACTGCAACCCCCTTGATTATTATGTGTGAGGTACAGTTGAACGAGAGACCAACAAAACTCCTTGTAACATCAATGACGAACTGAATGCAAGGAATATAGCAGCATTCACCAACTTATACAAGGAGACCGTCAAGAAGAGATGCAGGAGATTCCGAAGTCATCTGGAAGCCGTGGTTGAAGTCAATGGCAATTTTATTGAATAAATTCACTCTTTAGCATTTCAGGATATTTTAGTGTAATTTTAGTAAATATATCTGTTAAAATGAGATGTCAGCGTTATTTTCATTTATGCGTTATTTAGACAACAATTTATCCATCGCACGCTGTACAATTCTGATAAAACCCAGAGTTTTGGCTCTTGCAGACGGGAAAACACGATGACCAATTCCCAGTGTGTCTACTGTCTGATCTGGGTTTTGAACTGATATCTTCTGGGGTTTGAGCTGATATTATTTTAAAACTACCCAGCCGAAGCCAGGTAAGTATAGCCGGGTATAAAGGACCCCGAAAATAAAATAAAACCGTGTTTTCGTGTATAACCTTATTTTTGATTTTATACTTTGTAAAACAAATGAATCTCTTTAGTGTTCGCTGCTTTTATTTTGTTATCTCTCTCTGTGCTATGATTCTTTAGGATGTAGGCAATCATGGCTCTCCGCAGCTTGCTATCTTTTGTTTTTTTTTGCAATTATTTCTCTTTTACGACTCCTCTTTGTTTTTGTGATACTTGTTTTGCAATACTCCTATTTTAAAACAATTCAGTGATTAAAATAACAAATACTTATTTAATAAAAATACAATATTGTTTTTTGCATACTTTTAAAAAAGTTTTTTATATCAAGAATCCAGTTTCCAGTTCGCCCTGCGTTTGCGGGAACTATAAACAAATTACAAGACAAACGCTTCAAATAGTTGGAATTTGGCTCCATGACCAGTTGTATGTTGCATTACTCAAGAGTAAGAAAATCGTAAGGGTTTATTCTTAGCTGTTAAAAAAGAAAAGAAAAGAAATTTTCTTCAAAAATATTGTTTACCATGAAGTCATATAAAATTAAATTAAATTAAAGAAATTATTAAACTGTGAAGTAGGGTTTTTGTCAAATATTTTTCCAAACAAATCAGCTTATTCAAATTCCAGTCATTTTATACTGACCGATAAATACAATAGACTGAACATATAGGAGATTAGATATTACAATGTAGTTCAGCGTTCTTTTCTTTGTTTTTAATTAAATATTTCTCTTAATACTTTGCTTTTCTTCTGAAAGGTATCTTTTCCTATGCGACTTGTCACATTTTCTGCCGTCCTTTTTGCTCAACTCAGATAATTAAATTTATGCACCTGCATGATTTTGATGTTCTCACTGCGTAGCTGACATCTTGTTTTTTGGGGGTTCTTTTTTGCTGACAATCATGAATTCGGTTATTGTCTTCTTTTTTTTTTTTACAGATAACAGTTAGTTCTTTCTTCCCGCTTTCTTTTACTACCTTATTTAAGAGGTCTTTCATTTTCCCTTTTGTGTCTGCCATTAACAGAATGTCATCTGCGGATCTCATGTTGTTAAGATTATGCTCACCGATAAGAAATCCTCGTAGAAATTCTGTTAGGATAATCTCTCTGCATGAACGGTGTGTACGAACCCAAGCCCCCGACCAGGGGCGGCGGGGCAATCCTGATTGGGGGCAGTGATTTGTGACACTCGCGATCTTATCAACATTTGCTTTTTTCTACCTACATTTACAAATTAAACCGAGCACAAAAGACTATGAAAGGACGAAAAAATGTTCGCGGTTTTTGTCGTCATTTTGGGAGGTCTTTTTTTTTTTTCGTTCAAGTAAGTGAATTTATTTTTCTCATGCTAAGTCTCGAAAAAAATACTATATAAAATTTATTATTTTTCATCCATAATGTTGAATATGTTAAAATCATTCAACTTTTTAACAAGAAAAATCTCATGTTCACGTTAAAAATTGCTGCAAAACATTGTTGATTTATTTCAGATGAAATGACCTATTATGACTTGTGTTTGCATACATTGTATTTATTTTCAATTTTTATAGTTGAATTATTCACCTCTTTTGTAAATGATCTATTATCTATATGATACTAAAAGTCTGTGATCGCGTGCGTGCTTGTGTGGTGCGTTCGTCCGGCGCATAATGATTTACGAGTTGTTTATACAGGAACTATTTTTAACTTTCTTTAATCAGACAATGTTTTTTTAAGACAGGCACAAAGAGATCCCGCTTTGCTGTTTCCCCCAGTTGTTGGTAGAGTAATTATTTATATTCCAGTTTCTTTAAACAAACAATATTTTAAATATTTAAAAAATATTTTTGGCATATTTAAAAAATATTTTCAAGTGAATATGATTTAAAAATATTTTTTGGCTTATTAAAAATATTTTTATGTTAATATGATTTAAAGTTCAAGTTTATTACTATTAAATGCAATCAGTAAAGCGTTAAACTTGAACTTGTAAACCACACCAATGATGACACGAACGAATTGAAATATTTAACTGTACCTTAACAATATTGAACCGTCAGTGACCCAACGAGTCATGGGTAGTCTAGTTGTACATAATTCAGTTTCAGTTATGTGCCATGGTGATCATGTATATTTCGATACATGACTGACGAGGCAAATTTTTTTCTGCAGTAGGTTGCCATTTCTTTCTGCCATCCAAGGCTATAGAACCCAGTCTGTCCTGCTACTTACCCATAGCTGGAGGGAGAAGAAGAGGCTTCATACCTTTCCCAGTATTAGCACGAAAGTGAATGTAATAGATTCGACTGGAACTTGGCTCTCCGATTCCTCAATCCGAGCCGCTATCCATTACTCCACCGTGTCTAATAAAATTTGCATTTTAAACTACCTTATGAAAATTGAGATATAGTATAGTGGGGGGGTGTATCATAGATTCGGTGGGTGGCGTATCTTAGATTTGGGGTGGGGGGAGGCACGACAACCTTGCACCGCCCTGTCTCGCTGGATAGGTTAAATAAATCCGGTAAGAAAACGTATGCTTTTTTTTACCACTTTCTATTTTTGTGTATTCACTGAACTCGTTCCCAATCTGAATGCAGGATATTTGTTCCCCAATAAATAAAATAAAATAAAATAAAACACTTAACCATTCTTCTTCCACCAGCATATCTCTTTTTTTGCCCGCTATACCGTTTGCCTCAGCAACCATTCCATATTTGTACCGCACACATTGAGAATCGCTAGTTTTCAAAAACTCGAAACGTTTCATCTTTTTTTTTTTTTTCTACAAGAAGCACAGAAAAGTTGTCATCCCGACCAAGAAACATTCCACACCAAATTCTGATGTTTGGGTATTTGGTCAAATTTTGGAAAGTGAGTCAGGTGGAGATTTTATCAGCTCCCCTTCGTATACATCCTTCCCAAACTTTACATTATTTTTTGAAGGACTGATTTTGAATCGATTTCAGTTGATTCGTGTCTGCTGAATTCGGTCTGGTCGAATTTAGCTTTACTAAATTTACCACACATTACGACGACCCACCCCCATGATTATTGACTTTCACTAAGTGAAATTAAGACAGAATGCAGCTACAAATGTGGGGCACCAATTGAGGATCAAACTCTTTCCAGTCGTAATGGCTTACGAGACTAGCTTTCTATTAGGTTGGTGCAAAAATAATCTCGTTTTTTGACGTTCAACTTCATGTGAGAAAACGACATTATTTTTGCACCAACCTAATAACTTAGTCATAGTGAGGTCACAAACAGGAGAGGTAATGCCTACTATCACAGTCTATTTTATCTATCTATCTATCTATCTATCTATCTATCTATCTATCTATCTATCTATCTATCTATCTATCACAGTCTATTCATATCTGCCTACCTCAGTGTCTTTCTCAGTTTGTTCATTTCCATTTCCCTTTCCCTTTCCCTCTTACTCTCTGTCGACCTAGCTAGATAACTAGCTAGCTAGCTATCACAGTCTGTTCATCTTTCTTTTGCTTTCTCTCTTACTATCTATCACAGTCTTTTTCTGTCCGTCACCATTCTTTCATATCTATCTATCTATCTATCTATCTATCTATCTATCTATCTATCTATCACAGTCTTCTCATCTGTCTCTTTCTCTCTCTCCCATTGTCTATTACAGTCTTTTCATATCTGTCTGTCACCTTTCTTTCTCAGCCTATTCATATCTATCTATCTATCTATCTATCTATCTATCTATCTATCTATCTATCTATCTATCTATCTATCTATCCTCTCCCCTGAAGAATATGAAAAGAAAGGAAGGTAGAAAGAAAAAACCCTCTTCATATCTTTCTTAGTCTATTCATATCTATCTATCTATCTATCTATCTATCTATCTATCTATCTATCTATCTATCTCTTTCATTATTCATCACAGCCTTTTCATATCTGTCACCATTCTTTCTCAGTCCATTCATATCTATCTATCTATCTATCTATCTATCTATCTATCTATCTATCTATCTCTTTCATTATTCATCACAGCCTTTTCATATCTGTCACCATTCTTTCTCAGTCCATTCATATCTATCTATCTATCTATCTATCTATCTATCTATCTATCTATCTATCTATCTATCTATCTATCTCTTTCATTATTCATCACAGCCTTTTCATATCTGTCACCATTCTTTCTCAGTCCATTCATATCTATCTATCTATCTATCTATCTATCTATCTATCTATCTATCTATCTATCTATCTCTTTCATTATTCATCACAGCCTTTTCATATCTGTCACCATTCTTTCTCAGTCCATTCATATCTATCTATCTATCTATCTATCTATCTATCTATCTATCTATCTATCTATCTATCTATCTCTTTCATTATTCATCACAGCCTTTTCATATCTGTCACCATTCTTTCTCAGTCCATTCATATCTATCTATCTATCTATCTATCTATCTATCTATCTATCTATCTATCTATCTATCTATCTATCTATCTCTTTCATTATTCATCACAGCCTTTTCATATCTGTCACCATTCTTTCTCAGTCCATTCATATCTATCTATCTATCTATCTATCTATCTATCTATCTATCTATCTATCTATCTATCTATCTATCTATCTATCTATTCATGCTGACATCTGATGAATAGAAAAGGAAATAAAGCAAGAATGAAAGAAAGAAAGGTAGCCAGAAAAGAACCGTCTTTATGTTTATGCTATTATTTGGGACAGGTGTGGCACGTTCACTCGCTTGCTTGCCTCTTAAATACCCCCCACTGTCTTACCAGTTACAAAGCCCATTTGTCTTCTCTTTTCGTAACCCACCCCCACTCAAAAGAAAGAAAACACCGGAGAAAACAAAAGAAGCTAAGATAACCCCAGCCGTTCAAGGATATCCATTTGGGCTTTTCTTCTCAGCCAGCCATGACGAGGAAAGAAAGAAAATAAACTTTGAAAGCTCTCTCCTTGAGCCTAGGAGGATTGGCTTAATTTTGAGGGTGACTGGTGATGCCAGGAGAAACGAATGTTGCACGAGTTTACTTATTTCCTGCCCTGACAGCGCACATCTTTACAGGTCGTACAATTATGCTAACGTTCATTGCGACTTGTCCGCCTTATCAAGGAGAGGTATAACGATTGGCAAGCTAGACTCGTAGTGTCAGAGTTTAGCTTTCTAATACTCGTAAGATCTTCACTTGCTGCCTAATCCAAAGCTTCTTCTACGCGCAGCGTCCTTTTAGGACATCGGCGATCATGACTCTCCACAACTTCCTAACTCGTGTGACTTTTAGCAGTTTTCCTCTCTTTACTAAGGCATCCCGCCCCTGTTCTGTTACACATTCACACAATCTAGTCAGGTAAGTGAATTCATGCCTTCCCCAATCTCTGTTGACCTCAATATGTCCCCGTGAAGGTTAAGTTTTTCGAGCCCTCTTTTCTCATTATGTGCCCAATCAGCTGTCTTTTCCTGATTTTTAGTATTTTTCTATTGCCATTTTCTTTACGACTTCCTTGTTGCTTACTCATTCCATTCATGGAATTCTCAGTATCCTTCTGTAGAACCACATTTCTGCTGCTTCTAGATTTTGTCTACTAATCCTGGGGAAAGTTGTCCAATATTCACTGGCACGTAGGTGGACGGATATCAAATAGCAATCCAGCACGCTTCTTTATTTCTAACGAAAACATTTTCCGTTTCACGGCGCCTTGCTTCCGGAAGGCTTCTATCGCTCGTCCAATGCCCTTTCAGATCTCGGCATCCCATTTTCAAGATACTTAAGCTTCTTCCTAAGTATAGCAAATATTAATTCTCCTATTTTGATCGTCTCGCCATGGTGTTGTGGTTATCAAGCTTGCCTCACTAAGTGATGCTGTATTTGGACGACCTTTCAAGGCCCGACATTTTGAATTGACTTTCTTCTTATTAGTAGCCCATCTTATTTTTAAAATTCATCCCAAAAGTTCCAAATAGCGACATTAAAAATTCACTGGTGCTTTGGTAACTCTGTCTATAAGTAGAGAAATATATGGAATGTTCTATGGCGGAAAGTGGAGAATCTGTCTATGACTTCGTTGTAAAATAAAACTGTTCCCCCAATTACTTGTTTCTTAATTAAATATTGATGACCGACAACTAAGGTTGCCATATTGGGCTATAGGTTTGCCTATCGCCCGGTTCCCACTCCTTCTTGGTATTTTGAACGGAAGTAGAGTTTTATTCCTTGTTTCCTGTTTAGTATTGGAGTTCCCTCTAAAGTTTTCTCATACTCTTTCACTTCCAGTAAATCTAGCATCTTATTGACATGCTTGGGGTGAAATGATTTTAAAAAAGAGTAACGAATCGAGTAACATTAAAGTCCAGCGCTAATAATTTTTTAAATGATTTTCTTTTCTTTAGAGGTGGGAGTCTGTTGATAAATTGTTTGCAAGCAAAAGTGATTACCCACTTAATATCCACCATTGATAATTTAAAAACGGTGTGGCCAGACTGAGCAACAAATAGCAAAGCAGACTACATCTCAAGGCCCATTAAGAGCCCAAATTATTTTAAAAAGTGAACCAAAACGTTGTAAGTAGCGAAAATCAATTCTTTTTATAACAATGGACTTGCAAAAATAAGCAGTTCTGACAAATCTACCTAAAAGTGGTAGAAAAAAATAGATCTCTGCGGCGAAAAGTCGGGGATCTGTTTATAAACTGGTTGTAAACAACAGTGATCCCCCACTTAGTATAAACAAGTTTATTAATCAAATATTGATGATCAACCAGCACGATTGCCATATTGGCTCCAAGTAGTGAATTGGGCTTTATTTGAAAGTTTAGAGGAAGTTATGGAGAGCCATGATCGCACACATCCTGAAGGGACACAGCACATAAAAAATAAGTGAATTAGGCTTCATTTGAAAATCCTAAGCTACTAGTTCCTCAGTTTAGCCCAATTTATTTTAAAATGAAACCCCAAAAGTCGCAAGTAAGGAAATTCTAAATTTTTTTTACTTTCAAAAGTAACCTATTTGAACAAAATTGTTGTAATGGCAAAATTACTCAGGTGTAGGCTTTAAGAAAGGTTTATTCAACTGAGAATATGAGGTTCGCGTATAGTGTCCTTTTATAGTCTCAGTAAACAGAAATAGCTCTCTCAAAGAGGAGAGTAACAAAACAAGGGGAGACCACTCTTGATTATTCATAACATATGCTTTCTCGATTTGGTTGGTTGATTTTATTTAACGATATATCAATCTCTTATATATATATGTATATTTTTAAAATTATATATAGATATACTAGTAGCACTAGTACTTCTTGCTTATCTCACACTGCGAATTTTTTCTAAGCTCTATACTAAACATTAAATCCGTTACGAAAAAAGAACTAAACAAAATGAACACAAAACGATCAGCTTTAAAAAAGGACTCGTAACTGGAAAAACCGAATGAAAAAAGAATGTTAACAACAAATACTATTTCATACCCAACCCAGTTCTGCGGAATCAGAATCAACGTTAAGTTTAAGCAAGCGAATGAGCCAATTGGAGTAAAATGCCATGCAGATTTAAATTTTTCCCACTTGTGACGAATAGAATGCAGCTAGCGATTTTTTTTGCATGCTAGGTAAGATTCGTATCAATCAGCTGTTGGCTCTCACGCTGGCCAATAGAATCTTCCTGCCTGTTCGTGGCTGCCAGCTATAGGCTCTCACACGGGTCAGTAGAAAATGGCCGTAAACTACATGAAAACTGCCGTAGAAGCATGAAAAAATCGATTATTTCTACTATCGATGGGAGTTGGGAAATGCAACTTGGAGCATGTGCATGTAAATTTCGGTGCAAATCCGTCGAAAATTGCGGCCGTGCATTTGTTACACACATAAACACATCCTGCCTTTTATAGATAGAGATATATTTTAAAATTATATATATATATATATATATTTAAATTATATTTATATATGAGGTTTATTTAGGCATATATATATATATATATATATATATATATATATATATATATATATATATATATATATATATGAGTTTATATATATATATATATATATATATATATATATATATATATATATATACACTCCTGATCAAAATTTAAGACCATTTGAAATTTTTTTAAAAAAGACTGTTTTTTTAAACATTTCTTACTTAAGGTTACTAATTTTATAATCTAAAAGGTTATGCAGACAAAAAGTTATAGTTCAAACATTTTATTGAGAAATTGACATTTTTATAAAATGAGGCGTTTTACACTTGATCAAAATTAGAAGACCAGAGACAAAAATTTTGCGAAATTGTACGAAAAGTGTACGAAAACATTCAACAACCAAATTTAATAATGAGTTCTACCTCCACTGGTTTTGATGACTTCAAAAATTCTTTGGGGCTTGCTAGAAATTGGTGTTTCCATTAAGCTGCGAGGAATATTGCTCCAGCTTCTGAAGATAGCTTCACGAAGTTCATTTTTTGTTGAATATTGTTTGCTATTTCGATAAACATCTCTTGCCATCCATCCCCAAACATTTTCAATTGGGTTCAAGTCCGGTGAGCATGCAGGATGTCTCAAGAGATGGACCCCATTTTCTTGTAGAAAGGTCAAGGTCCAGCATGCAGCGTGGATTGCAGCATTATCCGGTTGGAATAACCATCCATCCCCACACAAACGATGGCCCTCCGTCACCAACGATGCTTTTTGTAGCATGCTAACATAACCAGCCACTGTCTGACGATCCTGCACCACATGGAGCTCCATCGTCCCTCTGTAAGAAAAAGCACCCCATACCATTAGGGACCCTCCACCACTATGACGTGTGGAGAAAATTTCAGGAGGCATGTTTTCGTTATGCCAATATCGTTGGAAGCCATCAGGAGAATCTAGATTGAATTTTTTCTCATCAGAAAACAAGACTTTCTTTCACTTCTCAATGTCCCATGTTTGGTATTCACGACAAACCTTAAACGGTTCACTTTGTGACGTGGAAGCAGCCGAGGAATTTTTTTGCGCTTTTTATTTACTATGCCTTTTTGTCGTAAGTGTTGTCTGATGGTTACTGGACTGCAACCAGCATCTGTGGCTGCCTTAATTTGACTAGAAGAAAGTCCACTGGCTTTCACAAATTAAATGTTTGATCAGGAGTGTATATGAGATTCATTTAGGCAACTACTTTTTTATGCACACAACCTTTATTAAAGACCTAAGAAACTTGTTTGTTAAGGATGTTTTGGGGATGATTTCTCCTTTTATGACTTGTTTTATATCAGCATCGAGGCTAAGTTGAAAAGTTCATAGACAAGCCTATTTCAAATTCCCGCCAAGTCTGTTGAGTTTATTATCGCACTGTTGATCTTGAGAAAGGCAGAAATGCATCTCCCGACACACAGCAATCTTTCTCTTAAACATGATTTATTTAATGTGACGGACAAGGAAAATTTTATATTTCTTATTCATTTTTCATAGTTTTTCTTTCATGAGGACTAAGATAGTGTAGACACTTTTTAAATAGATAACTTGCTCATTGCATGTCCCCGCCCTTGCAACCATCTACTATACTAATCCAAGTGCGGGGTAGGGGATGCACATGCATCCCAGAGAAACCCTCATTACTCCACTTCTCCCAATGTATCTTTTAGTTATCACGTACATGACCTAGCTTGCCTTGCTATATTTACATCTCGGAAGGGTACGATTTTTCTGACGCAAGGTGGAGTTCGTTTGTCTTAAGTTCTGAGCAGACGCCACATGTCCACTCGGAGCATCACGCATGTATTTTCATTCCTGGGTTGAATATCTCTCTATTAGGGGTGCTGGCGGTAAACGTTTTCTGGGTTTTGGCGTTATCCGCCTGATAGTCAGGTATCCGAACCCTCGAGTAACTCCAAAATAGGCTATCCTATCAGCAGATCTATAATATCGGCGCTATTTACTGCCATTTTGTGAATGGTTTCTGGACCGTGCAATAGTTTCCGATGGGACCTCTCGATGACATGATGAAGGTTACTGTTACGACTGTATCTCTGGACGATTCTATCTAGGTTATTTATACAAGGAACTCCTGCGTGTGTGTCTGTCTCACTGCTTACTAATCTTCCATCAACCAAAACACACATGAAACAAGTCGAAATGAAAATGAACAAAACTAGCAAACCCAACCTAAAAATACAAAGTAGACCCCACGTATACCACATCTCCTATACCAAACGTCAGGAGTCTACGTTCCAACTTTCCAGAAGTGGAACATCATCTTCTTCAGTCCAAAGCAGACTTTCTGTTACTTCCAGTATTAACGCTTCAAGCGCACTAGAGTAGCTCACAGTCCCGGGCTACATACCACTTATAGCTAAACACGACCACCTAAATCATCATGGTCACGGACTCGGAGACTACGTCAAGGATGAGTTTCCCTGTGATAGGGACGAAAAAAAACGAGGGACCCGATCTTCCGTATATGTACTTCCGCCATAGCACCACATTCGTCTTTGCTCTCTATCACCCTCAGGACGAAGGGACGGTAATCTTCGACCGAATATCTGAGAAGATTGATAATATCCTCATTCAATTTCCCTTGGCCATATTTCATATCTGCGGTAACTTCAATGTCCATCATAAAGAATGGTCAGTCCACTGCCACAAAACCGATGATGAAAGCGGATATTGCAGATACTTCTCCATTACCTATGGACTAAACCAGATCATCGGTGAAACTTACCCGTGTCCCGCAAGCGACGAGACCTCAGGCGAACCTCGTCGACCTCTTTCTAAATTTCTGCCCTGATAAATGCTTAACAAAATTTTTACCCCCACCCCGCCTAGGCACGTCAGATCATTCTCTAATCAGGGTCCAGATTGATGCCAAACCTTAAGACATTTCCCGATTCACCGTTCCAAAGAACGGTTTTCGCTATGCGAAGGCAGATTGGGACACTTTTCAATCCTACAAGATGGGAGCTCTCCTCCCAACCTTCTTCGAGCATGCTGCTTCCAAAACTGCTGCCTTTGTCACAGAGTGAATCCTTTTTGGAATGTTGAGTTTCATACACCCACCAAAAATTACAGCAAAAAAGAAAAGAAAAAAAAACCCCAGTCAACTCTGGTTCACGCCAGAATGCACTGCAGCCATAACTCACCGAAACCACTACTTCGATATCTATCGCAAAGAGCGATGCAGTTTGGCACTCACTGCATTCAGAACTGTACACAATCGCTGCAAAAAAATTCTAGAAAACGTCAAGTGCAGCTACGCAAGAGCAGTTCAGACCAAAGTTGAAAAGGAACAAATTCGATCCCGTGAATTCTGGAAGATCACCAACCAAATCATGAACAGAGGTAAAGCAGCTGTGCCCACAATTATAAATGGCCACGAGGTCATATCTTCCTCGACTGATAAAGCGAAACTCTTCACCTCGATCTTTGTCTAACACTTTCGCCCCAGTCCCTCAACCTTCAACGTCTTACTCTCTGGGTTGAGGTGTCTACCGAACTTAAGGGAGTGACTGTAGGTCCCCTGAGCATCCGTAGATCATTAGACTGGTCCAATGGTTTAATCCTGCTTCCTGCCCACGTTGTGTATGTTTTGATCCAGAAAACAGAAGTGATGTTCATCCATTCACGGTCGACTGAAGATGTAGACACAGCTGGAGAGTCTGTGTTAAGACATTTAGAATGCACCAAAAATATATATATCTGAAGAAAGCCGGACAAACAACTATTCAATTGTTGAATTGTTAATGTCTTTTATATAGCAGAAAAGAATAGTATAGAAAAGAAACGGGTTACAGAAAAGTAAATAATTGACATAAAAACTCATACACTGGATTCTAGAGAGAGAGAGAGAGAGAGAGAGAGAGAGAGAGAGAGAGAGAGAGAGAGAGAGAGAGTGTGTGTGTGTGTGCGTGTGTGCGTGTGTGTGCGTGTGTGTGTGTGTGTGTGTGTGTGGGTTGTGATTAGCTTGTTGTGAAATCGTCTCAGAACGATATACGACTCTTGCGATAGAGAGATAAAGATTTATGTGCGCGGCTTAAAGTTTATAGTTGCGTTCCTCCTCGGCAGTAATAACAGTAGTTGTAATCTTCGTGGTAGCAGAAGCATTATATTAACAGTACATGTTAGCGGGGATTTTGTTTCAATCCCTGTCGTCACTTCCAGTCTCCGATATCTCTCCACCCAGCTCGACTGCACTCGACGACAGACGAGACGAGCCCCAAAACAACCTTTTGATTATTGTAGCTTGTTCGACATTTCCGTTTCCAGTGGTAGTAATAATACTAGCAGTAGCAGTAGCAGTCTTAGATTGTTGGAGGAGTAATTCGCTTCTTCGTACTTATAGAATATGTTAGCGGGCGTTTGGTTCCAATCTCTGACGTCATTTCCAGTCTTCGACCTCTCTCTACCCAGCTCTACTGCACTCGACGGCAGACGAGCCAACCACTCTGTCAACAGATTTCTGTGCACATTTATATAGATAAACATGGCTGATCATAAATCGACCCTTGGCCCGCACCCAATTATCACAAGTGTTGCCTTCAACCCAAAATCATGTGAATTTCAAAGTTCCCCATAGCCTTAGTAAGCTCTATTTCAAATTTTAACCGATAAAAATTATCTCGATCATCTTTCATTGTCTTCCTAATGACCCAATTCCAAATGGGCTAGATCAGATTCCCATCAATAAACAAAATTGTTCTGATCTAATTTCGGTGTTCAAATCTACTCCAATTTCAATAAAAAAAAATATATGTGTGTGTGTGGTTCCCAAATTCTTTCTGTTACATTTGCCCCTAACTCATATTTAGGTAACAAAGACCATCCCTTCTCCAAGTTCCCACGTCTCACTGAGCACAATCTCACTAATATTACAGTACTATTACAGTACGTGATGTCTCTAGACTTATCAAAGGCCTTGACCCTAAGAAAGCCATCTGCCCAGACAAAATTTCAGTGGTTGTCCTTAAGAATATCAACGTGGAATTATCCCCAATCCTGGCAAAATTATTCAACCGCTGCTTGAAGAAGAAATCCTTCCCAAACCTATGGAAAGTGTCAAGCGTATGCCCGGTTTTCAAGAATGTGGGCGTGTGATCTCCCACCTCCCAGTACAGACCCATCAGTCTCCTCGGCGTCATCAATAAGCTTTTTGAGGCCATAATCAATAAGGTAGTCATGCACCTAGAAAAGAACAACCTCTTCAGCGACGAGCAGTATGGGTTTCAATCGGTCCGATCCACTGCTGACTTCCTGCTACTCACAGAATCAGTGAGGCTCTTGACAACAAGCACACCTCGAGGGCCATAGCATCAGATATATCAAAGACCTTCCACAAGGTGTGACACAAAGGTTTACTATACAAGCTCTCCAGTTATGGAATCACTGAAAAGTTCTTCTCGATCATAAAATCCTTCCTAACAGGTAGGACCCTGATGGTAGCTATTAGTCGCCAGTCTCCCAAAGCCCTAGCGTTCAACGCAGGCGTTCCCCAGGGGTCACCTCTTGGACCAGCCCTGTTTTTGATGTACATAAATGAATATACCCAGATCATTTGTAAACATCTATGCCGATGATACGACTATATACGGGTGCGCCTCTTAAACATTCGATGACCAGGGATTGGCGACTGATCTCTCACCCGATGTTGCACAAGCTACCCAATGGGGTAAAAACTGGCTGGTTACATTCAATGCCTCGAAACCAAGCTAGTTACATTACATCATCGCAGATCTGACCCCGAACTATCACCAATCTTGATGAACAGAGGTCCTCACGGGGAAGTATCGTACCTTGAAAGACTGTTGGGCCTCAGACTCACACCCGACATTAAGTGGAACATGTGATCCATTGCTAAGGATGCAGGTAAAATTGTCGGCTCCTGTACCCGACTCCCCCTGATATCCTCTACGTTTACAAGAGGCAGATCAGGCCAAAAATGGAGTACTGTTGTCATATTTGTGCGGGATCTGCTCAGACCTCATTCACCGGCCTTGATGGAGTTTAAAAGCGTCTCCGAGCTCTTGTGGGTAACGAATTATTTTACACCCTTCAACCTCTCTCCCATTGGTGGGATGTGGCAAGCCTCTCGCTGCTCTATCGCTACTTCCATGGAAAGTGCTCGGTCGAACTACATTCCCTGGTCCTGCCGAGGCAAGCCTTCACGGCAAGAACACGACATGCCACTTACATAGTAGCGAACCACCCACATTCCCACCGTATTCCATCGATGAAAAATAAATTCCACTCGAACAGCTTCTTCCCGCGAACCACTGCCCTGTGGAACCGACTCCCAACAGGATGTTTCCTCGATAACTACATTCTTAACCTATTTAAGGCTAGGGTTAACCGTTATCTTCCACTACTATGTGCACAAATGGCCTCCTATTGTAACCCTCTACCTCGAGTGCCCCCGAGCCTTGTAAATGTTGAACCTTACTGTAAAAGAACAAACACATAAAAACACGCACACTCAGACACGCACAAGCACACACGTGCGTGGACACGCACACACACATATATATAGTAGAAATTATATATAAATGTTTTTTTACATGAACAATTTTAGGAAAGTCAATGAAAAAGTAGAAAAAAAATGTTGTGCGACGTGTTTCGTCATATACATATGACCTGACGAATGCGTTTAACATGAAACACAGTGTCGCCTCTACTTGTTGACTTTAATGAACACTTTTATATTTACATACGCTCTGTACGCTTTACCCATAAATATAGCATACCTTAAAACTACATTTTATCACACACACACACACACACACACACACATATATATATATATATATGTGTGTGTGTGTGTGTGTATGTGTGTGTGTGTGTATGTGTGTGTGTGTGTACGCGCGTGCACAGGAAATGACAGGAAAGTTTGAAGGAATCTTCATAATAATATTTTCAATCCATAATTGAACCTATTGACCCGTTTGATAGTATTTACTAATGTGTACTTTGTATTCTTTTCATTTTATGCCGACATATTTATCTGGGTCTATTTGTGTTCGCCTGTTTTGGTTGCTTTTTCGTGCGTTAAACAAACCTGTGTTTATACACGATACATGATAAACATTTGTGTGTATGTATGATTATGCATATATATATATATGTGTGTGTGCGTGTGTGTGTTGTGTCTGCGCGTGCGTGTTTGCGTGTTTGTGCGTGTGTGCACGCACTAACGTGTTTGTTGATGTATTACCATTTGCGAATGTGTGTAAAATGCATATGCGTTTAAAGCGGGGTTGATTTTCAGCTGACGAATCACAACTTTGACCTTCGTTAGCACACGGTGCGTATCAGGCGGAAAACAGCCAATCAAATCTCACCTGCACAATGACCTGTGCACAGTGACGTTAAATTTTGTTCTTGCCTATAGTTTAACCGTTGGGGTGGGATTGGAAGACCGTACATACACACAAACATCCCCCCACATACAAAATCAGAAGGTGGTAGGAGGGTTGAACCAAAAAACCAAGGGAAAAAAAGAAGAGACGTAATCATAAATCTTCAGCGGAAACTATGTCGGGTCATTGTTTCCTGTCCAGTAAGCGTGTCACTTCTTTCGTGATACGACAGACGGTGTTTTTTTAATTTTTTTTTTTAACAGGAAATTGAAACCTTCTTCGTTTGTTCAGTGGGTCGTGACCTAGAGGTAGGGAAGTGTGGGCCGAAAAGAGATTGAATAACCCTCGACATTTAGATATTGAACAACCTTCTCCCTGAATTTATTTAACTTAGTACGGCATAAATATGAATGTTGGGGACTGAATCGAAATAAGAAGATTGTGCTACGCCAGTCTGTAGTACATACCTGCCTATCTAGAGAAAAACCGTATTCAAACCTTGGCTTGTAACTAGACCTGAAACTCGACGTTTAGCACTCATAGGGAGAAGGGTTGCTGACTTAGGCTTCTTTTGAAAGTTCGGCATTTCTAGCAGGCCAGGCCAACAATATTTGATTAACAAATGTGTGAATTGTAAGTGGGGGATCATTTTTGTTTTACAACCAAGTTGTAAACAAACCCCCGACATTTTAGCAGAGTTCCTTCCATATATTTCTCTACTCTAGGAAATCTACTTTTGGGGTTGTCAAGTAGGCTTACCTTTTGAAAGGCCACCTTTACTAAATGGTGAAATTCAATACTTTTGTTATTTAGGGCGACATTTAAAAATTGACCAGGTGAACTTGAAAACATCAATTCAGTATTGATTATCGCTGAACTTCGAAAGGTAACCAGATTCGCTAATTGTAGCCCAGTGCAGAAAATCATGAAAATTTGATTAACAAGTACATATTAATCACTTTTGTTTACAACCAATTCTTAAACAGGTCCCCAACTTTTTGCCACAAGAGATACCATATATTTATATACTTATAACAGTTTGGCCATATAGCATCGAAACATTGGTTCCCGTACGATCACCGAAATTAAGTAACGTCGAGCCTGGACAGTACCTAGATAGGTGACCGCTTGGGAATGCCAGATACTGTAAGCTTGGATGTGTGGTTGGTACAATAGATAATGACTCGGAATTGTTAATCGCGAGCGGAGTTTCAATTCCAGTTGGGTTCGTTATATTCACTTACAGGCAAATATCCTTGGGAAAGGTATGAATCCATCTCTTTTCCCTCCAACTGTGGGTTAATTAGTAAGATTTGTATAACTCTTATTATCTGTCTATATGTCTGAAATGAGGTATTGGAATTATTTACATTATTTACATTGTTCGGACTGTTGTTTTCATCTTTATTGTCATATTCATGATGTTTCTGCCGTTTTGGGATCCGGCCTTCTTCAGGTGCGTACAACAGTCGAAACGTCGTGAATATGTCAATAAAGATGGGGACAACAGTTCGAACAATGTAAATAATGTAAATAATTAAAATAGCTCCTCTTAGAAATATAAACATGACCTGAAGAAGGTCGGAGAGTACAACGGCCGAAACATCGTGAATATGGCAATAAAGATGGGGACAACAGTCCGAACAATGTAAATAATGTGAATAACAATTATTATCTTACAAAAAAAAATTCTTACAATCTAAAAAATATTTTCTGACAAAGTGTTGATAAGCCGTAGAATGCGAATGAATTAATCATAATCATTATAATAATTTGTCATATTTCAAGTTTCTCCAAACGTTGTTCGGGCAGTTGAAGTCTTTCTTTTATTGTTTTGTGCTTTTTTTTAACCATAATACTTCTGTTTGTTACCATTTCTTAATATGCACTACTAAGAACAACATACACCTTTCAGAAATGACAAAATCGACAAAAATATATAAATAAATCTCTATATAAGACAGAGGATGTCTGTGTGTCTGTCTGTTAGTCTGTGTGATACCTTTTCACTCGAAATCCATCCAACCGATTTTGACCAAACTTGGTATATACATTGTACAATCGGTATTTTTAAAAAAATCAATAATAGATAGAGCCAATCAAAAATCGATAAATTCAACTTTTTTGCTCCGATTTCGTTCAAACTAGGTATCTAGGTTTCTTACATCATGACGAGCTCAACGATACCTCATTTTTATTTTTACGGCACTGCGTTTAGCGAAAAGCCGCGAAAAACGAAAAATCGATTTCAACACAAATTTTAAACTAAAAACTCCCGCAGTTTTCAAGCAGTCTAATACAAACTTCACTCAATTGTAGCCAACAATAAGTTGATTGTTTAACAGTCAATTAACTTGATAATTGAGTTCACCCATATAGTGAACACCCACATAAATAGCGAAAAATGGCGATTTTTACTGGTTTCTTTATTTTTCATTGATCTTTCAACCAATTTTCATCAAACTTAACAATTGCTTTATAAATGTATCCGCTTTGACAAACCTGGTAGCACACTGACAAATTGAATTTCAAAAACTCCGAAATAATTGTGGTCTGATGTGGGTCTTCATGTTGCCTGTTTTATCTCTTCATGTTCTCGGCTAACTTCAATTGAATAAATACAGACTACTTCTGTTATATTAGTAATTACATTAATTCAAAATGATTTTTAATGAAAGTACTTTAAAGTAATTGAAGAAGATAGACTCTGTTACATCTAAACATGATACTGTTTTTGCTCCATTCTAATTGAACGCTTTTTCTGATCGACCAGCTAACTATGGCGGCTAGTAAATAAATAAAAATTGGTTCGGTACTTATTCTAAGAGAACTAGTAGTCCCACCTCGGTTTATTATTGGTAGATACAATCTTAACAACATAAGATACGCAGATGATACGATGTTGATGGCGCGCGTGCGCACACACACGCACACACACACACGCACATACACAAACAATACAACTGCAGGAACTTCTAGACAAAGTGGGGAAGAAAAGGCTAAACATCAGTTGTAAGGAGATAAAAATGCATGGTCGTTAGCAAAAGGGAGAGCCGAAAATGAGAGTTGGAGATGTCAAAATGAAGTAAGTACAGAATTTAAACTGAGAAGTGTTTTAACAGACGACGGAAAGTGTGACACAGAATCCCAAAGGTACATTGGAATAGCAAAAAAGACGCTTTCCAAAACGAAGCTAAGCGAAGTATTAAGAAACAGGAAAATTTCATTAGAAACTCCTTTTCTCGCACTTCCCGCCTGTAGAACTCACTTCCGCTTACTTGTTTCCCTGATAACTACAATCTTCCAAAATGTAAATACAACGTCAATCGCCATCTTCTGATGTCTTCTCACCTTCACTCTATGTAGTCCCCTGCGGACCAGTGGCACTCCCGCCTTACTACTGGTGAAATACTTAGAAAAAAAAAGAAAAAAAACAAAGACAAGAATCCTGAACTGTTACGTGATATCACACCAGCTTTATGGCAATAAATGCAGGACAATTTCTTCATGGATCAAGAGGAAACTTCAGACACCAGAAATGTGGTTCTACAGAAGGATACTGAGAACATCGTGGACGAAATATGTGAGCAACAAGGAAGTGACAAGAAAAAATGGAAACAAAAGGAACATTTGTACTTAAAACCAAAAAGAAACAGCTGCAATTTCTGAGACACATAACGAGGAAGAAGGGCTTGGAAAATTTGACACTCACAAGATATATTGAAGGCAAGACGGACAGTGGGAAACATAGAGTAACCTATCTAATGAGCTTGTGTAAATGGATAGTAGAAGAATTGGCGGTAGGGAATTTCAATAGACAAACATTACGTAGAACTACAAAGAATAGGACCCATTTACACTATTTCCATTGTTCGGACTGTTGTCCTGCGTCTTTATTACCATATTCACGATGTTTCGGTCGTTGTACTCTCTGGACTTCTTCAGGCGATATTAGTTGGAATATCATCTGAAGAAGGTCGGAGCGCACACCAGCCGAAACGTCGTGAATATGGCAATAAGGAATAAAATAGTGTAAATAGTTACAATACCTCATCTCAGAAATATAGACAAATGTTAAAGAATAGAGTGTTGTAGAGAACCATGATTGCCCACGCCCGTAAGGGACTCGGCATATTTAAGAAGTCCAAACAACTCATTCAAAAGTCATTTCTCAAAATTATGAAGGAAATTATTTCAAGTCCTTGTGAGGTTTCACATCACCTCTGTGCAATGATGACGCGACAACACGTAATCAACTTTAAATCTCGTCTAGCCTTCTATGACCACTATATAATGATCTCTCTATCATATACCCCCCCCCAATTATTGATCCACTTATTCGATCTTTTTCTCTTTGAGTATTTTTTTAAAATCAATATCTCCAAACCCCAAATCGATATCTCAGTTATTTGATTGATACAGCAATGGGTATCCTCCCACTCCAATGTAGGTGAGTGACAGGTGTACACATACTGAACTTCACTCCTTACCTAAATGTTGGACTATGAAAATAGCTTCTTAATTACGGCCAGACGTGTCTTCCTCTAATATTAAAGTCCGTCATCACGGCTATTTTCACAAAGTTTAATTCTAGACAGAGTAATATTATATTTTCGTCTGTCTTTAACACACACGCAAAAACTATATAAATACATATGCAAAATGTGTATGTATGTATGTATGTATATATATATATATATATATATATATATATATATGCAATTTTTTATATATATTATTTATATATTATATATGCTCCGTAAATATTGGAAAGCGCTCAATATCTGTGATAGAGCTAACATATTTAGTTGGATTGATGTGAATTTGTGACCTTGGGTTTCAGACAAACCCAAGGTCACAAACCCAAGGTCACAAACTCCGATAACATCAAGAAGTCAACTTCCTGAGAAATCGACCATATATATATATATATATATATATATATATATATATATATATATATATATATATATATATATAGTTCTCCTGAGTCTTGTTCTGCCATTCATTTACTTAAGCTGAGTAGGTTATGAGTTGTTATCCTCTGTTCCTCTTGCTCTCAATTTGTCCTGTGAGTTTCAGATTTTCCAAGCCCTCTTTCCTCATTATGCGTCCTATAAATTTCAACTATCTCTTTATGATGTTAAGTATAAGTGTCCTTTTTGATTCAATTTTCTTTAAAACTTTGTTTTTGCTCACATGTTCGATCCATGGTATCCTCAGCATCCTTCTGCAGAAACATATTTCTGTTGCTTCAAGTCTCTTCTTCATCTTTGCAGAGATTGTCCAGCATTCACTGCCATACAGGTAGGACAGATATTCCGCTCAAATTAAAAGAGAAAACAATTTCACGAGGAAGAAAATGTTTAGAAAGTGCTTTAATCATTAGATCATCCATATTAAATTTGCGCCCAGGTTCTTACATCATTTTACCATTTTTGGCAGATCTATTATCAGAATGTGGGATATTTAATAACAAAAGAAAAAGAATCTAAATGAAATCAACTGAATTATATGCCCAAAACACATATTAAAAAATTAATTTTTAAATTCAAAATTATCAGCGTCTGTCTTTCGTTCGTGCGCATGCGCAGTCGCATCAAAGTAAACATAGTCCGATGAAGCCCGAAAGGATGAAACGCGTCACACGAAAACGTTTTCCATTTTGTCACACTTCTTTCCTCTAAAATTGTTCTTGATATATAAAAAATTTATATATTGTTATTACACACACACACACACACACACACACACACACACACACACACACACATATATATATATATATATATGTTGTGACCAAGTAAATGGTTAAGAAATAACAAAACCAGTGTTGCAGATATATATTAAACAGTAAGTACAACAAGAGAGTATTACACGACTAGTGAGTGTGTGTCGGTTTGCCCAGCGTTCAATCCATTCGACTGGTAATATTTAACAGCCTCCCCACCCACAAGGGATGTATGTGGCACAAGGCCGAGTTTACCGTAGGCTCTCCGAGCTCGTAGGCTCGGCGAAAAATATTCCCTTAGAACCCGCATAAATTTAATTTAAGGACGCTCATAAATACACATCAGGCTAACTAAAAATCAATGTACACTATGAGAGATGCTAAGTGATGTAATTTATTGTTTAATAAACGAAAGTGAGTAAATGTATGTGCTGAATATATTTTTTTTAATTTTGTCTTTATTCATTGTCTTATTATTGTCAAAAGCAAGGCAGTAAAGCCACTAAGACACAAGGGGTTACTGAGTGTTAAAGAAGAAGAAGAAGAAGAAGAAGAAGAAGAAGAAGAAGAAGAAGAAGAAGAAGAAGAAGAAGAAATATTATTAAGGAGTGGGGACAATAAAAGAAGAGTAACCAAGAAAATAGCAGATAACGATTGACATTGCCGTTAAATTTTTGAAGATCAAAGTTAGCTGGGAAGCAGGAAGCTGGAAGAGAGTTACACAGACGAAAAGTGCAAGACAAAGAAACAGTTATAATTTGTGATTCCATCTCGCCATTTCAACTGTAAAATAATGAGATCGTATTGCCAATCTAGTACTGCGCTTAAATTCATAAAGTCTTGGTACCACAGAGCAAAGTTGAACGTCTTCAAGTGATGCGGTTTATTTTATTTGGTAGAGTTCTTTGTGATTCTGTAGCGCCAGGGTTTGATGAAGCTCGAATCCATTTTAACTATTGATCTTAGAAAGTGGTTACATACAGCTTAGATATTTCTGAAAGGGTTTGGCGCCATACATGACATCCATATAAAAGTCTCAATCTGACGAGGTTATTTAAGAACATGACTTCAATTTTTAGGTTAATGTTTCTGTTTCCGAGGTGCCGGATAAAACCGCCCCCCCCCCCCGGCGCTGCCTATTTTAGCCTTTATTTGCTTCTCTTATACTGAATTTGTTATGATAGATCCATACACTGAGATATCAGAAGTGTTTAATATTTATTAATTCCATATCCTGATATTTTTATGATGGATTCAGGGTAGGTACCATCACTGCTTTCATTCCAATTCCAATTCAAATTTATTTCTTAGTTATAAATTTTATTTCTTTCACTTTACTAGACGTGTAGAACTTCATTTCAAGATTAAGGAACCTTTCCAAAACTGAACCAATGATCTGGAATTGGAATGAGGCTAATGATATATTCACATAATCCCGAATGTGGAAATAATATATTCGAAACACTTTAATACAAATATAGAAGGATGTGCCCTTATGTTTTATAGACTACGCAAAAGCATTTTACAAGGTGCAGCACAAGGATCTATTTGAACTGCTAGGAAAACTCGATTTGGAAAATGAATACATGTTTTACTATATATATATATATATATATATATATATATATATATATATATATATATATATATATATATATATATATATATTCACAGGGTGGCCACTGAAAGTCTGAATGATATAAAACAAAAATAATTTTTCAGTGCGATTAGGACCTCTTCCCAGAAGATCGTTGACTGACCCAGTTCTTTCAAATCGGGCGATTAGGTTCCGAATCATGCTATCGCTAGTAGATACTCTGGCATCAAAATGTTGCCGGTATTTTCTCCCAGTTTCAATAATTGATCTTTCATTGGAATAGAAAACTCAAGGAGTTTTACTCGTTGCTGGACATCATACGTAGCCATTTTAATCTCCAGGGGATGCTCTATAACCTGCAAATAAATAAATAAATAATAAAATAAAAAGATTGAAAACAAACAAGTTGTAACCTTTTTCAAATCTTCGGTTTTTCAGTGGCCACCGTATATATAAAAAAAAAAGCTCAGCACATATACAACAGAACCTCCACGCAATTAAGAAATCTTAAGAAATCTTGCGCACAACACTGCTTACACTAAGAAATCTTTCTACATGAACTTATCCAAAAAAATCAGTTATTCGCTCTACCTAACACTTTCTCCCTCGCAATACTCTCAGGTAAAACAAACACTCAATTTCCTATACCAAAAAAAACTGACAGAATGTATATCCTTAAAAAACCAAAAACTCAATAGACTAATTGCTGAGGACCCACTTTTGCAACACATACCATACCTGAACAACTACTTAATGCAACAAACCACACGAAGATCTCATTATGCCCACCACACCCATACTAACTTTGCTGACAACCACATCGCCAACCTATCCAAATATACTCTTACCCAAGAAGAAACCGCTTTACTAAATAAAGGATTATCATTCTGCCCCTCACAACCACTAAAACCTCTAAACCTCTGCTATGATATGGAAAATTACATTCGTAGACTGAGACTAAAAGAATATTTCTCGGACAACAAATCTATCTCTAGTACGGACAACACCACTAAACAATCATGCTCCAAACCACCTCCAACGAAGAATAACTCTCTATGGACCCCACCAACTGGACGAAATCAACACTTAGACCAATATGCCATCAAAGCCAGACAACACATGGATAATTTCCTAGCAAACAAAGGACACCACACAAAAAAATACAACTTATCCAAAATAGAACACCAAGCCATCTATAATCTTAAAAACAACCAAGACATAATTATCACACCAGCCGACAAGGGCGGAGCTATAACCATCTTAGACACTAATAACTACATAAAAGAAGCAGAATCACAACTTCAAAATAACCAGTTCTATGCACCCTTACCTCTAGACCCAACTAACACATTCAAGACAGAACTATCATCTCTCACTCAGAACCTGAACCACAACATAAGGGGCACCATAAATTCTCTTATCCCTGAGAACCCTAAAACAGCAACATTCTACACTATCCCAAAACTACACAAACTCCCTAAAATCATTTCAGAAAAACACTCTAACACTCTCTCATCCAACGAACACCAAATTACACAACAACACAATGCAGGGAATATATATGAAATTTCAAAATCCCTCAAAATCATACCACCTCGTAGACCCATAATATCAGGCATTGGTACCCTCACAGAACTTATATCCGGGTACATAGACAACATCCTAAAACCTTTACTGCCTGACATACCCAGTTATATTAGAGACACCACCGACTTTCTCAACAAATTAAAAAACCTCAACTCAGTCAACCCGGATACAATCCTAGTAACGATGGATGTTTCATCTCTTTATACGAACATTCCACACACTGAAGGAGTTTCAGCTTGCCGTGAGTTCCTTAGTAAAAAATTACCCAACAACCAAGTTATAGATATATGTCAATTAATAAATTTCATTCTTACACATAACAACTTTAAATTCAACAACAAACACTATTTACAAATTAGTGGCACAGCAATGGGCACGAAAATGGCACCTAGCTATGCTAATATCTTTATGCACATTCTAGAAAGGAAAATACTAGACAATTCAGAATTTAAACCATTACACTACTTTAGATATATTGACGACATTTTCTTGCTATGGACTCATGGATCAGAAAAACTAAAAAGTTTTTTCACTTTCTGCAACAACTTCCACAACACAATTAAATTTACCATGGAACATTCAAACACATCCGTCTCTTTCTTAGACGTTGTGATAAAATTAAACAAACACACACTTTCCACCAGTTTATACAACAAACCCACAAACCATCACAAATTCCTTCACTTCAAAAGCTGTCATCCTCTTAAATTAAAAAAATCTATCGTATACAGCTCATTTCTAAGAATCAAACGCATATGCTCAGACCATCTAGATTTTCTACACAACATTAATAACTTAACAGAACAATTCCTAAAATGTAAATACCCAATAAATATAATAAAAGAAGCACTTAATAAAACTATCCACATAAACCGTAACACACTTCTCACATACAAAAAAAGTAAAAACAACAATCGGATTCCCATGGTTTTTAACCACAATCAATATTCCCACACACTTACTCACAAATTAAAAAATGACTACAAGATCCTCCAATTAAACAAAAATATCCAACACATTTTCACCAAACCACCCATCAACGCAAAAAAACAAACACCTAACTTATCAGCTATCCTCACCTCCACCAAATATCTAAATAATACAAACCAAACAGGTAATTACAAATGTAACAAAACTCGTTGTCTAATTTGCAAACACATAATAACAGACAGTGAATTTCTCGCACCCAACTCCAAAATCACAATACATCCACCCCGCCTCACTTGTGATAGCAATAATATAATTTACTACCTATTCTGCACAATATGTCCTAATAGTGGATATATTGGCGAATCTGGAACTAACTTTAGGCTTCGTTTCAACAACCATAAACAAGATATACGACAAAATAACTCATATTCACCAGTAGCAGAACACTTCAATAGACCACGACATTCGATAGATAATTGCAAATGTATATTGATAGACTCAAATTTTAGCACGACATACATACGAAGAAAAAAAGAGAAATACTGGATTTTAAAATTAAACACATATAAACTAGGGTTAAACAAAGACTTGGGTATTCTAAATCAGTATAAATATTTCAATAGTTAAAATATTTCTTAAAAAAATTTCTTTAGATATGGTAAAAAATCCTTTTTAAACAATAACCAAAACACCAGATGTCCGTTAAAGAATCAAACACAATCGCGTTCCACACCACGTGTCGTCCAAGTCTAAAAACAAACATACAAACACAGTAATTTAAGTACAACACACATACGAAGAAGAAAAAAAGAAAAATACTAAATTCTAAAATTAGACACATAAACTAGGGGTAAACAAACACATGAATATTTCAAATCTACATAAATATTTTAACAGTTAAAAATATTTTAAGAAATATTTCTTGAGTTATGGTCAAAAAACCTTTTAAACAACATTTAAGACACTATCATCAGTCTTCCGCCAAAAATTCAAACAAAGTTGCATTGCACATCACGTGACATGCGCACGCTTCACGACAAACGCTGTAAACAAACGCTGTAAACAAACACACAAACACAGTTTCTAATTTGATTTCTGAGGAAAGACCTAGGTGGTCTGAAATATTAAATAAATAAATATATACAAAAACACAGAAATAAATACTTTCATAAAAAAAACACACAATTTTGTTTCATTCATTTTATCCAGATATTATATATATATATATATATATATATATATATATATATATATGTATGTATGTATGTGTGTGTGTGTGTGTGTGTGTGTGTGTGTGTGTGTGTGTGTGTGTGTGTGTGTGTGTATGCTTATATACAGTGGGGCGCAAAAGTAAATAGTGAGTATTATACCAGTATTGATATGTTTGTATAATCAATACAATACGTTTTCTGTGCCGTCCTGGGTAAGACGATAAACTACATCCGCGTCCTTGCTCAGACGATAAACCACGTCCAACAGCAAGGCCTCGGATCAGGAGGTTTTGAGGAGCGTGGAACCACCTCTTGGTTGCTGGTGTTCCCGGGTCCACCCTGTTGGGGGTCTCAGCTGTGGGCAAGTAGTTAACCCCTAAACTAGGGTTAAAACACTATGAAAGTGTAAAAATAGGCTTTAATACCAACAATATTTTTAAAGGAAAAATTATTACCAGCAATACATTTTTGAAGAAAATAAATATTAGCGGCAATACATTTTTAAAAAAAATATTATCAGCATTAAAAATCTTGTCGGTATTAAATAATCCATTGAGGTTGATATACCGTAAAACAAAACAAGCCAAACCAAACCAAACGATTTCTGTACACGTTTTGTTTTTCATTACTATATGCCAATTTTTGCATCTCCCTGTTGCCTCCAACGATTTGCTAAAAAGGAGCGAAATGATGAAAAATGCCCTAAAACTTAATAAAAACAAAGTTTTATCATCAAAATATTTGTGTTACTATTAAAAGGAACTATCAAAGGATTTTTGATTCTTAAGTTATATTTTTATAATACTTTTTATAACGTTCGCAGTTTTGGTTAAAAATCTTATTTTTCTGACGTCAACTTGGGACCAAACATTACGGGATATTTGAGTGTCTTTTTGCGATGAAAAACACATTGATTTGGAAATTCTTGCAAAAATTTTACTAAAACTTTCAGGACGCATTCACAAATGAATGGCATGATGAAACGTGGCTTTCTTTTTTATAAAAAAAAATGGTAAAAAAATTAGGAAAATTTAAGAATTTCTTTTTCTTTCTTTCATTTCTTTTTTTTCTTGCTTATATTTGTTATAAGGATAAGTTCTCGGAGAATTTAAATCATTGAATTTTGATCAAACAGGATCCTCATTTATCGAAAATCTGCTCTTAATGGTAAAAGAAAAAAAAGCAATAAAACTAAGACATTATTAAATTACAAAAGCTTAATTGCTTTTATGAATAAAGTATATTATGGACACTATTGTCTTATGAAAACAAATTTTGATGAATAATGAATTTTTACAAGAATTGTTTTCATATTTAAGAAATGTTAATTTGAATAATTTACAAAATTTTTAATCTTTTAATATTCTGTATAAATTTGTGGCGGCCATGTAATAAAATAAAACTTGCACTTGCAGTCACATTTTTTTTCCGTTTTGTTTCTTCCCAAGAAATATATCGATGCATTTATCGTCCCTGGTGAAATAGAAATTTGTTTGGTATTTTTAAACGGCATGACCTCAGAATACATTTAGGGTTTATCATTCACGGTATCAGTTTACATACACGTGATGCATAAAAATTTGTTATCCCAAAACATATGACTTTTTTTTCAGGCACACGCTAATTTAACACATCCAGTTTATAGTTTTGTAATTCCTTTACAAACACATGATTGACATTTTTTAAAAAATACATATAAAATGGCGCTTAAAAGTTAACTGCTTATAAAATCCTGAAAAAAATTTCATAGAAACGAGGCCATAATGTTAGGCAGAAAATATTGCATTAAAAATTAGAGACAGCCACTTAATAACGTTTACCTCTTTCCTTCCACTGAATGACGGCATATACGCGACGTACTGGAGCCGTTGTGTGAGTGTATCTATCTATTTACGTTCTAGGGTTGGCCATTTGTTTGGAAGGGCAGCAGTGAATTTTGTGAGATTTATCCTCAATATGTTCAATGGACTTTAAATCTGGTGAGTACGGAAGTCAATAAGGCAGTTGTCAGTGAGTTTAGTGTTCCTGGAACCAGTTTCTTCCCCCCCATCACCACGACCAATGGATAAAGGCTGATTTGGCTGGAACTGACCATCACCACGAAGATAAACAGATACAGATAATTTGTAAATAGCTATTTTTTTCTCTGAAACCTGTCAAGACTGATTCGAGTTTCACAAGAGAGCTTTTGCGAATTCTAACAGAACATATCCTACACAATTACAACTCTACTTCCAGTTTGTAGAACACCTCGACGAAAGGCTGAATTCAAAAGCTCATGTTGTCTCTTCTATTAACGAACTCTTTTATCTGTCCGAAAGCGTTGGAAACGTGAGTTGACTGATAAGGCAGTTTTCCTCGGTCTAATTGCTATCTTCTCTGGCTCATGTCTGTAATCGTACTTGGTAGACTATTTTGAACCCCGATAAAATGTGGAAATAATATATTCGAAATACTTTAATACAAATATATAAGGATGTGCCCTTATGTTTTATAGACTACGCAAAAGCATTTTACAAGGTGCAGCACAAGGATCTATTTGAACTGCTAGGAAAACTCGATTTGGAAAATGAATACATGTTTTACTATATATATATATATATATATATATATATATATATATATATATATATATATATATATATATATATATATATATATATATATATATATATATATTCACAGGGTGGCCACTGAAAGTCTGAATGATATAAAACAAAAATAATTTTTCGGTGCGATTAGGACCTCTTCCCAGAAGTATTTGGTATACTAATGCTTATTTTGTAATTTTAATTTTATTATTTATTCTGTAAGAACAACAACAACAACAACAACAATAATAATAATAATAATAATAATAATAATAATAATAATAATAATAATAATAATATTTTTTTTACTGAAGTTTACACAATACAAGGCCCAAGATCTACTCAAGGTAGAGATTTAGTGTGTGGTGTTGTATGAACGTGAAAAATGTCAAGAAGTGAATTCATTTATGCAGGAAATATAACGGCTGACTCTAGACATGAAGAGGCCAAGATTTAATTAGTGAATATTTCACAGTTCAGTCGGAGACGTTAGAAGTATAATGCGGAAGTAGATTTGGAAGGAACCGGAAACCCAATTCTAAACAGGAAACAAAGGATAAATCTCTACTCCTGTTCGAACCACCGGGGAAGTATCTACTCATATTGGGAAAGAAGAAAAAATAATTAGTGAATTAAATACAAGGACCTCGCGACAAATCAGTAGAACATGCCATCTAAAGTCAACAAGATTAACTGTTGTTATTGGGATTTTAGAAATTACTAAACTACCCGTGACGCGTTGGGTCACTGATGATTCAGATTATAAAACATTAAAGTTGATTTCAATATTTCATTGAAATGAAAGTTAATATTATTATGATTCAATTAAATATTTCAATTCGTTCGTGTCATCATTGGTCTGGTTTCCAAGTTCCTGTTTAAATTTTACTGATTGTTTACAGCATTTAATAGGAATAGTACTTCCGGGATAAGCTTGAACTTTAAATCAGATTAACTTAAAAATATTTTTAATATGCCGAAAATATTTTTAAAGCATATAGATTTGAAAATATTTTTTTAAATATACCAAAGAATATTTAAAATATTGTTTAAAGACAGCTGAAATATAAATAATTACTCTACAAACAACTGGACGAAACAGCAAAGCAGGATCTCTTTGTGCATGTCTTTAACTTTAAAATATTTTAATTAAAAAAATGTTTGTTTGAAGAAAGTTTAAATAAAAATAATTACCGTATAAACAACTCGTAAATCATTATGTGCACCAAGCACGCAATCACAGACTATTATTATAAGAGTATTATATATATACATATATATATATATATATATATATATATATATATATATATATATATATATATATATATATATATATCAAAAGGAGTAAACAAATATATGGATTAAATTCTTGGTAACCCTGAAAAAGCTTTTACATCATTTAACCCCAAGCAATGCAATAATGGCAAAAAAGACGCACGGAGTTACTGAGTGTGAGCGAACATGAGAATAAAAAACATTAAGGAGAGAGAACAATAAAAGAACGGATTAAAAAGATAGAATATGACGATTGAGATTGCATTTAGGTTTTTGAAGATCAAATTTGACTGGGAAGCAAGAGATCAGAAGAGAGTTCCACAAGCGAGAAGTGTCATAGAAGACACTGTTAGCATAGAACTTACAGTTAGATCTAGCCATTTCAAATGTAAAATGATGAGACCTTTCCGCCAATCTAGTACTGCGCTTAAATTCATAAACGCTTGTGAACTGCTAAAAAATCATACTCATGGGTCCTTCTCACATCGTGTATAGATTTCTCTTCGTATGGTGACTAAAATGACATTATTTTTTCTGGTTGCATAGCAGCTCGTCTGTTTGCATTTTCTGAAATAAAAAAAATTGTTTACTCTGGTTGAGACTCGGGGCAACTCATTCGACACAAAGCAAAAAAAAAAATACAATAATAAATATTTTAAGACATTTTATGTTTATACATTCTTTTTATAGATACAAATATTTAAGTAAATGCTCTGTTTTATAATAAACAGTATTAAACAACATTTACCGGTCTGAATAAATTATTATAAACAGAGCATTTACTTAAATATTTGTATCTATAAAAAGAATGTATAAACATAAAAATGTCTTAAAATAATTGTCGGACTTTGTCCATTTCATAATGTATGACGTCATTTGTTTACATTTGGATATGCTTTGAGAAGATATGAATGTACGTGAGAGATTCATTGAAGATTGAAGTTTAAAAGCAGTAAATTCGACCTTGCTAACCGAACGCTCCTCTGTGGCCAAATCGGTTAAAGGCACGTCAGGCTATATGACGGTTCCGTATAGGATACAGGTTCGATTCCTGTCGGAGGACGAATATTTTCTATGAAAATTTCTCGGACATTCAGGCCAGTAAATGTTGTTTAATACTGTTTATTATAAACAGAGTGTTTACTTAAATATTTGTATCTATAAAAAGAATGTGTAAACATAAAAATGTCTTAAAAATAATTGTCGGACTTTGTCCATTTCGTAATAATAAGTATGTATATGGTATAATAGTAATTTGTTATATTTGACAACGGTCCATTTACTCCGATGTCCATCGGATACAAAAAAATACCCACTTAGTTCATAGCTTCTGGCACCGAATTAAGCGGGCAATTCTATATGTAATGGTCATGTGGCTGTCACCACCGAAGGATAACAACTAAAGCGAGTTTCGACTGACTGCAGGCTAAATCGGAACTTGGGACAGAACGACTGGCAGTATATCCAGGGCTGTGATGTCTCGGTATCTCTGGCATCAACGGTCCCGTTCCTGTGACGAAGGCGAGCCTTCAAATCAGAGGGCATCCGCTGCGGACTGACCTGGAGAGGTATGGTCTCCACCAAGTCGTTTTTTGTCCAAGACACGCTACGCATAAATGAATACTTACTGAAACATTTAGAGGGAACTGTGCAGCGATTCTAAAATCACGCCCAATCATGGACTGATGATGATAATGATGATGGTGATATACAGTGAATTTAGAGGCACCAGTGTTGAATTAGGTCGATATTTGATGCAGTGTTTCCATTCGCTTGTTTGGTTACCATCCTTGACAATCGCCAGATACACTGTTCTTGCGTCACATGTTAACGTCCGTCGTCATCACGTGCCGCCACAGATGTTGGCCTCACTGTTCTTAATTCACATTCTTGGTATAACTTTGCCTGAGCAAAACATATAGGCTTCGGCGTTTTAGAGACCGCGTCTTCGAAATTCTCGTTCCATAAGGCACTGACTTTGAGAGAGACTTTTAACCTTCTTATTGAGAATTGTGACACTGAAGTATTTTTTTTTTTGGTTAAAAACCGGAATTGTTGCTTCTGTGCCATTATGGTAATACCAGGTGAAACTAAAATATTCTCCTTGGTTCCCACATGCCTGTTCAACCGCTGTAGTCTACACGAATCACTTTTTTCCAGCTGTATCAACGTGATAGTTCAGATCACAAAAGACACCTCTTTAGGTCCACTCGTAATAATTGTAAACGTGTCCTCAGTGAGCCTGTTTTTATTCGATGACAGAATATGGCACCGTATAGACTCTAACAAGTTTGATTCTCGTGAATACTGGCGGTTCTCTACTCGTGTGTTAAATAAGGATAAGTCCTATATCCCTCCTCTCTTCACTTAATTTGAACTGATCTTTTGATGATAAAGCAACATGTTTTGTTCGTAAATTCTCTTCCAATTCTACTCTTGGCTCACTTGGAGTATCTTTGCCTGATTTTTCACTTAGATTTGAGTTTCTACTGCATATAATTCCATCCGTGGTTTCTGCTATCATCTCTAAACTGGATCCCTACAAAACATGCAATCTTGATAATATCCCCGCAATAGTACTAAATAAGTGTGCTCCTGAAATGGCTCCTGTTCCCTCATTGCTGCTTCTTGCTTTCCTGCTTGTTGAAATTTCTTTTCATTTGTCCATATTTTTAAAGAACTCTGGCTAACTATATGATCCTTCTATCTACCTTTTAGTCTTCTACCTCTTTCTGGCAAAATCCTAGAAGCTCTAATCAACTCTGAATTGGTTAAGCATCACGCCTCGCAATGTCTTCTTTCAGACAACCTTCGCTATGTCAACTGCTAATGTATTAACGGTTATTGTTGAAAGAGTCTGTTAAACTTTAGACATGAATAGTAAAACTCGGGCTGTTACTTTAATATCTCAAAGCCGTTTGCATGCTAGTCTTCTTCACAAGTTCAATCATTCTCATGTAATCGAGAAATGAAAGTTATCTAGAACGGCCATTCTTCTAGATCTTTCTGCTTTAACACAGGAGCCCTCTGGCTCTCCCCTTGGGACTACGTTGTTGCTAATTTTCATCAACGATTTTACCGATGTCATCAGTTCTCGACTCTGTATCGTTGCAGATAACACAGTTCTTTACTCCTGTCTTAATGGTAAATCTGATCGGTTCAATAAGGTCAAATTGGCAGCTGATCTGAAAAAGAATGACCCACAATCTCTTGTTAACCAAGACAAGAAATGGCATGTTAATTTTTTTAACACCTCAAAAACGAAACTGCTCTCTTTTAGTCGTCTTTTAGAACCTTTGTTGCCTTCCTTCAGCACGGCTGATGCTAACCTCCAGAAGAGTTACTCATTGTACCTTCTCGGGTCAGCGTTTTCTACTGACATGAAGTGGAGAGATTATATTCAATTAAATGCTATGTTTGTTGCTAGGAAAATTGGTTCACTGTATAATGCTAGCAAATCTTTCTCAGAATCTTACGCATTTATAAATCTACCATTCATCCATGTTTTTAATTTTTCTGGTGCTTCTGCTATGTATTTAGTCATCCTTTATAAGAACAATTTGTAATTTTATTGGTCATGACCTGGCATCTCGGCTTTAGTTATTTTCCCACCGCCATAACGTTCCTTCCCTGTGCCTTTTCTATAAATATTTTTATGATAAATTGTTCTGATGAGTACATTTGGTATCTCGACTTTAAGTGCAGTACTAAATTAGCATTTAGGTCTCATCAATTCAACAGTTCAAATGGTTAGATGTAAGCTGTAAGTTCTATGTTAACAGTTTCTTCTTTCGCACTTCTCGCTTGTGGAACTCTCTCCCGGCCTCTTGCTTACTAGTCAACTTGGACCCTCAAAAATTTTAATGCAATGTCAGTCGCTATCTTCTGTCTTCTTAATTCCTCTTCTTTTATTGTTCTCCCTTCTTTAATAGTGTTTTTCTTTGTCTCATATTCTTTCAGACTCAGTAACCCATTGTGTCTTAGTGGCTTTATTGCCTTACTTGGGGTGAAATGATTTTAAAAAATCCCCGACACAGCGTCAAGTGGTCCTACTCTAAAAAGACAAGCTAACTTAGTGAACGTTTGCTGATCATTAGGTCATGTGATGCTTATATTCTCATTATTATGCATTATAGACAACCTTTGGTCTCCTACTTTTCATGTCCCCCCATTAAATGAGTACACGTGCGGGCATAATTATGTATTTAATCTAATTCGCCTCTGACTAAATAGCCAATTACAAAGTGTTGTTTTAAAATGACTTGAATATTTAGTTCTGGACCAATAAATGGGTGGGGTTAATTTCGTTCTTCTTCTGGGTGCACAGCTAATTATATATATATATATATATATATATATATATATATATATATATATATATATATATATATATATATAATGGCCGGCTGTTCTCGTTTTCCCGTTTGCTGGACGGTCAGTAGTCAATCCCTGTTGTAGATACCTGCTCAGGCATATTTTTGTTTGTTTAACAGCCACAGATCCCACCTGTAGTCAATACTGCAACTATACTGAGAGCATCCTAGTTATAGATTTCTGGGTGAGCGGGGTGGGGGAGAGAGAGCACAATCTGTCATGAGCAGCAGTTTTTACAACACCAGACCGCTAAAACCCTCGGTCACGATGACTTGTGACTTCGTGCTTGAAAAACCATCGACGGCTTCCGAACAGTTCCGTCTAACCGATTTCATTCACACGGCTTGGATCAACCCGGGGTATAGTTTTCAGGTACTTTTCAAAGTCGCCGGACGATAGGATCGCCTCCCCATATCAATAGGACCCAAAAATGACTTTCCTGACAAACTGACCAATCGAACCTGGGTCTCATAGTCGGGAAGCGAACGTATATATATATATATATATATATATATATAAAAGTGGACATGGAAGTCAGCACTTAGAGGCGACAGTCTGTTTCATGCTAGTGCAATCGTCAGGCGACTAGTGCTGTTATTTTTCTCGGCTATTTATATAAGGGTCAGTGGTGCATTATGGGTAGTCTATTTTGGCGGTTACTTTTACCGGAAGTGGCTTATTTGTTTATTTATTTATGTCAAATTGTTTTGCTTGTTTTTTGTTTGTTTTTTTATTTTTATTTTTTATCTTATATATTTATTTATTTATTCTTTTATTTTGATCGGTGTTTTTGGTTAACGTAGTAAAAATTTGTTTATATAGCTTATTGTTGGTAGTCTATAATGGCCGTCATTACCGGAAATCGCTTGTTCGCTTATTTATTTGGGTCAAATTGTTTTGCTTGTTTTTATTTATTTTCATTTTTATTTTTTATCTTATATATTTGTTTATTTGTCATTGATTAAATCTGTTTGTTGAATTTGTGGTTTTTTCTGACTATTATTTAGGTGGGAACAGTTTTTAATTTATCTATTTAGGTTGGTTATCTTTATTTGTTTTTGTTTTGTTTTGTTTTTTAAACGGCTAGTTTATCGTAATCGGTTGTTAGTTTATTTATATATTTGGATGTATTTAGATCGATTTATTATACTTGTTGTTATTTATTTGTTACACTATATCTTTTTGGCTTTCGGTTTTTAAGTAACGTAGTATATTATCTTTTATTAATGTTTTTTTTTTTTTTTATTTTTTATTTGTATAACAGTTATAACTTTCGTCCGTTCTTTTGTTTTGATTTTGTTTCGTATATTCTAACAGGTGTGGTTTTATGATTTGTTTGGAGTAATTTATTTTGCTTATTTTATTGTTGTTTGTTTATATATTTATTTATTTTTCTATTTTAAGTTACGTAGTAAAAATTTGTTTTCATGTCTACATTTTGAGATTAGCTCGGATCTTTTATTTAATAATTTATTTTCATCTGGGAAGGTAATGATAGCTATTTTTTCCTCCAAGCAAAGTTTACAGGTTTTTGATAGGTTGTTGTAGGCTGATGATTTTTTCCTTATTTTCCAAGATATTTTTGGTGTGGTGTGTGTTTTGTTTTTTATTTCCCAGATATACTTAGAAAGCATTGTGCTGTTCGCATATTTACTATTTGTGAAAGACATTTTGTGTACATAATTTCTTTGTTTCCATGGTCCTTCGGTTACTCCTATATATACTTTTTCTTCATTATCTGCTGATTTTGTCGTGGCTTGGTAGATTACGTTGTTTTGTAAACAATTACCGTTTAAGGGACATTCGTTTTTTATTCTGCAGTTGCACGTGGGTTTAATTTGTTCGTGTGGTTTGTTAATAATTTTTCTGTTGTGCTTTTTTATTATTTGTGCCATGTTCTCGGTGCAACTGTAGCTGATTTTTACTGTGTTTTTGTTGAATATTTTGTGTAGGGTGCTTGATTCCGGGAAGTGTTTGTGTAAAAGCTTGAAGAATATTTTTCCTATGTTTGTTTTTACGTTTTTGCTGTACGGTGGGTTGAACCATATGATATTTCTTTTTCTGTTGGTCTTTTTTGTGTTCTGTGGTGAGTATGTGAGTGTTGCTGGGAATCCGCTATCTTTTAGGGCTGTTTCGTAGTCTTTCTTGGCCTTGTTAAATATAGATTCATCGGAAGAATTGTCGGAAAGCCTGCGGTTAATCGATTTAGGTATCTGTTTGATTATAGAAGGCGGGTGGTTGGAGTATATATGTATGTACTGTGGTTTATCATTCGGTTTTCTGTATGGTTTGTGTGTGCCTTTTCTTAGGTTGAAGGTGACATCTAGAAAATCACAACAGAAAAATTATTAACAAACCACACGAACAAATTAAACCCACGAGCAACTGCAGAATAAAAAACGAATGTCCCTTAAACGGTAATTGTTTACAAAACAACGTAATCTACCAAGCCACGACAAAATCAGCAGATAATGAAGAAAAAGTATATATAGGAGTAACCGAAGGACCATGGAAACAAAGAAATTATGTACACAAAATGTCTTTCACAAATAGTAAATATGCGAACAGCACAATGCTTTCTAAGTATATCTGGGAAATAAAAAACAAAACACACACCACACCAAAAATATCTTGGAAAATAAGGAAAAAATCATCAGCCTACAACAACCTATCAAAAACCTGCAAACTTTGCTTGGAGGAAAAAATAGCTATCATTACCTTCCCAGATGAAAATAAATTATTAAATAAAAGATCCGAGCTAATCTCAAAATGTAGACATGAAAACAAATTTTTACTACGTAACTTAAAATAGAAAAATAAATAAATATATAAACAAACAACAATAAAATAAGCAAAATAAATTACTCCAAACAAATCATAAAACCACACCTGTTAGAATATACGAAACAAAATCAAAACAAAAGAACGGACGAAAGTTATAACTGTTATACAAATAAAAAAAAAAAAAAAAAAAAAAAAAACATTAATAAAAGATAATATACTACGTTACTTAAAAACCGAAAGCCAAAAAGATATAGTGTAACAAATAAATAACAACAAGTATAATAAATCGATCTAAATACATCCAAATATATAAATAAACTAACAACCGATTACGATAAACTAGCCGTTTAAAAAACAAAACAAAACAAAAACAAATAAAGATAACCAACCTAAATAGATAAATTAAAAACTGTTCCCACCTAAATAATAGTCAGAAAAAACCACAAATTCAACAAACAGATTTAATCAATGACAAATAAACAAATATATAAGATAAAAAATAAAAATGAAAATAAATAAAAACAAGCAAAACAATTTGACCCAAATAAATAAGCGAACAAGCGATTTCCGGTAAATGACGGCCATTATAGACTACCAACAATAAGCTATATAAACAAATTTTTACTACGTTAACCAAAAACACCGATCAAAATAAAAGAATAAATAAATAAATATATAAGATAAAAAATAAAAATAAAAAAACAAACAAAAAACAAGCAAAACAATTTGACATAAATAAATAAACAAATAAGCCACTTCCGGTAAAAGTAACCGCCAAAATAGACTACCCATAATGCACCACTGACCCTTATATAAATAGCCGAGAAAAATAACAGCACTAGTCGCCTGACGATTGCACTAGCATGAAACAGACTGTCGCCTCTAAGTGCTGACTTCCATGTCCACTTTTATATTTACACACGCTCTATCTCTGATATTGAGCACTTTACCCCATAAATATAGCACACTTTAAGACTATATTTCTGCATATATATATATATATATATATATATATATATATATATATATATATATATATATATATATATATATAGGTATCAGTAATTGACTGCTTATAGTTCTCATTTTTACATTTTTATACACATTATAAAAATGTAAAAATGAGAAGTATAAGCAGTCAATTACTGATACCCTCCTGACGAGTGGACGGACAGGTCCGTCTACGAAACTCTGGAGTCGGGATCCTGAAGGCAACATCAATCAGACAAATGGACAAACCTTTTGCTTGTATTAATTCTCTCTATCTCTCTCTCTCTGTTTCTCTCTCTCCCTTTCTCTCTTTATATATATATATATATATATATATATATATATATATATATATATATATAGTGAGAGAGAGAGAGAGAGAGAGAGAGAGAGAGAGAGAGAGAGAGAGAGAGAGAGACATACAGACAAACAGACGGACGGACAAAGAGACACAGAGAGGGAGAGAAAAAGAGAGGGAGAGAGAGAGTTAATTCTTTAGCGGATACTAAGATGATAGGACCTGTCGTGTCTCTTCCTAAACAAGTTTAATAAAATTTTAGATAATAGGAATTTTATCCGGACCAGTACCCTATATGAAGTCAAGACTTTTGATGAATCTGGAAACTTCCCGAGAGGTGAGAAAGATATCACAATGTTTGTGCTTCGTGATGGGGGTGGTCAGGTAGGGGATGATCAATCTGAAGCAAAGTTCTTTTCAAAAAACTTAGCCTTGTCCACCAAGGATGGGATAACCTCAAGACCATCTACGTTAACGCGGTTATGTTTCGAAAACTGTTATCAGTGGCGTATCTAGGGTGTGGTAAGGAGGGAACGAGTCATTAGTGCAGCTTGGTGAGGGGTGTTACGACGCCACTTAACAAATAATTTGTAGTGTAATAATTATTAATTAGGCTTTAAGTAATAAATCATCTGGCAACATTCGACAACAGTCGGTGTCGAATCTTGCCAACGACAATTGTTGTTTTTGTTGACCTCCATGTTGAGAGTTGTGACTGACATATTTGCATCAATGAAAGCAAGAAAGGCCTAGTTTAATTCCTCACGGACACCTTCCTTAGTTCTTTGCTTCCATTTGGCTTCTTGCAGTACAATCTTCTTTTATGTGCCCTTTCAGGATGTAGGAGATCATGGCCTTCCACAACTTCCTTTATCTTCAAGCTTTTAAGAAGTTTTGTCTTTTTGTTATTTCTCCCAAACCCTGTTCTGCCATCCATTTGCTCAAACCCATCAAATACGTCCCTCTTTCCCTCAATCTGTCCTGTGAGTATCATATTTTCCAAGCCTTCCTTCCTCATTACGCGACACAGAAATTTCAACTGCTTCTTCCTGATGTTATGAGTTTCCTTTTTGTTTTCATTCTCTCCAAAACCTCGTCGTTGCTAACATGTTCGGCCCATGGTACCTCAGCATCTTTCTATAGAACCACATTTCTGTTGCTTCAATCTCTTCTTCATCTTTGAGGAGATTATCTAGCATTCGCTGCAATGCAGGAGGACAGATATCAAGTAACAGTTCACTAATCTTTTCTTTGTTTCCAACGAATTTTCCTGTTTCTTAATACTCTGCTTAGCTTTTGGAATGCTTCTTTGGTCATCCCAATACATCTTCGGATCTCACTGTCGCACTTTCCGTCCTCTGTTAGAACACTTCCTAGATATTTAAATTTCTGTACTTGCTTGATTTTAGTATCCCCGACATGTAATTTGCATATTGGGCTTTTTGCTGATGACCTTGCATTATGTCTTCTTATAGATTATGCTTCGTCCTTTCTTCTTGCTTTCCTTCGCTACCGTCTGTAGGAGTTTTTGTATTTTCCATTCCGTATCTACTATCAACACTGTGTCGTCTTCATATCTTATATTGTTAACGTTGTGGCCGCCAGCAATTACTCCTGGTAGGACTTCTAACAATAACTTATTAAAATATGTATTTCTTAGTGTACATTCATAATTTCTCAATGAAAAAATTAAAAGATTATTAAATATATTTGTTTTGTCTCAAAGTATTTTATCGACAATGAAACGCTAAAACTAATTTTGTGGCGTCATAAGGTGTTAAAAGACTGCTATCTCGCCATAATATTTTATCTTTTTTAATATCACATATATAAAAAACACAATGCATAACCATATGATAATAGCTAGCTGTTCGTTTCCGAGTAGGCCTGCTCGATAGGGCAGCTAGCTAATCCCTGTTGCAGACGCTTTCTCAGGCACATTTGGGTTTATTAAAGACTCACAGAGCCCATCTGCGGTTTATACTGCGACTATTCAGAGCGGACTTGGGAGAGAGAGCATAATCTGGCGAGATCAACAGTTTGAACACGGCCAGCACGCTCAAACATAATGACTTGCGGGCTCGTGCCTGTACTTCCGTCTACCGAATTTCGCTAACAAGGCTTGGTCTAACCCGTGTATGTTTTTCAGGTACTTTTCAAAGGGGCAGAACGCTAGAATGACCCCTTCCCTCAGACCGATAACATCAAGAAATCACCTTCTAGTGAGATTCGAACCCGTGTTCCAGGGTCAGAAAACAAACTCTTCTAACCACTATGCCACGTACAAATTTAAGGCCACACGTTGACCTCGGAAAAATAACAGTTTTAACTAAAATTTCCACGGTTCTAAACAGGATGAAAAAAATAATTTTTACATCAAAAATATTTTGAGCATTTATTTATTTATTGATTACTTTTCTCCGGATATTTAAAGCCATAAAATATTTTTAGAGTATAAGTTTTTTTTTAATCTATAATAATGATTTAGGTTTACAAGTTTTACTATTTAACCCATAGATAGGGGTAGAAGAGGTAGATTCATACCTTTCTCAAGGATATTTGCGCGTAAGTGAATATAACGAACCCAACTAGAATCGGAACTCGGTTCTCCGATGAATAGATTCGAGTCATTATCCATTACACCACATCCAAGCTTATAGCAACTGGAATTCCAAAAGCGGTCACCCATTTAGATACTGACCAGGTTCGACGTTGCTTAAATTCGGTTATCGTATGTAAAACTGGTGTTTCAACGTGATGTGGCCGTGAAACGTCATTTCATCTTTCCTTTTAATGATTTTTACGATAGCGAGCAACTAGTATTGGAGAATGAGAATTCGGAATTCAAAACTGTATGCAGACCTGGTGAAGCGTATACTATACGGCCATTGAAATGATTATGGCGTGCATAATTAACTGCGAGGTGAAGATGTGGACTCAATGATCTCGACTGAGGTCGGGGTGGTAAAGTAGAAGTGTGAGGAGAAATTGGACATACAAATTTTTTTTCTGAGCGTTTCCGGCGAATACTTTAACTATTTCCAAGCGACCTGAGCAAATTTCCGTGGCAACAAAGAATGGAAAGTTGAATCAGAATCTAAGAGAATGGTACATAGGTAAATTAAAAAAATAAAAAAAAACTTAGTAAAATTTTTGCTTTGACTTGAAACAGCGTCATCAGAACACGAATCTTATTTCAACAAAACAATATCTACGTTCTTCTTCTTCTTCTTCTTCTTCTTCTTCTTCTTCTTCTTCTTCTTCTTCTTGACGTGCCCTACAGGACGTTGGCCATCATGGCTCTCCATAATTTCCTTTCGTTCTTAATAACTGTTGTCTTTTTCTGCCATCTGCCCCAAACCCTGTTCAGGCTTGCCAGGTAGGTTGTGTGTTGCTTTCCTCTCTTCCTATTGCCTTCAATCTGTCCTGTGAGTATCAAATTTTCTAAGACCCCTTTCTTCATTATGTGCATCAGAAATGTAAACTCTCTCTTCCAGATGTTGAATATAAGTGTCCTTTTTGTTGCCATTGTCTCTAGGACTTTGTCGTTGCTCACGTGTTCGGTCCATGGCTTTCTCAACATCCTTCTGTAGAACCACATTTCCGTTGCTCCAAGTCTCGTCTTCATCTATGAGGAGATTGTCTAGCATTCACTGCCATATAGGAGGACTGATACTACATAACTATTCAGTACTCTTTTCTTTCGCTCTAACGATATTTTTCTGGTTTTTAATACTTATGTTAAACACTCGAAAACTTCATTTTTACTTTAACAGAATCTTTATAGAAATTAGATTTTAACTATTTTTTTTATTTTAACGGAAATGGGTGGTGGATATCAAAATGTCTCATAGCAGCAGGAGCGACTTGTTTGCTCAGTTTTACATGCGATCTCTTCGTGTTAATACCTAATTTCCTCAGTCGAAGTTATTAATTGCTGTCTCAGATTTTACACGTACTAAACAAAACAGTGTAGAGATGAAGTGTTGGCTTATGGGGTAAATGGAATCAGTGAGCTGAGTTCAATTCCCAGCTAAGGCAGTTTAAATTAATTTTGACTAATGCCATTCACAAAGGCAGAAATTCATCTCTTCTTCCCCAGCTAGGGGTTAACTCTCAAGGCAAACTGGGATCGACAGTTTTACCTGGTAAGCAATATAAGAGACGGACAACTCTGATTTCAAAAACCGTAGAGAAGATAGTGACTAACCACTTCGCTGTTTTTCCTAAGAACAATTTTGCCAATGCTCAGTTTATGAATATGAAAATATTTTTCAATTTATATATATAATATATAGATTATTAAAATAAAATGAAGCTGTGGAGAGCCATGATCGCCTAAGTTCTGAAGGAATATAGCAGGAAAAAGAATAGGAGGAGGATACAGAATTATAGAGAGAGAAAAAATATTCTACAAATAATTGTGAATTTACAACGTATGACCATCTATTCATTTAATAGACAATGGAAACAGCTATTTGCTTCTATACAAGGATAGTAATTATAAACATGTAACGGTAACCCCACTCAGCTTTTCATCGACCGGACAATGAAACCCTCCGATGAATCTCTATTCTCGTTTGCGTCGGTATACACCCAAAACGGGAAAGACCAGTTGGAAATTTATGGGGAAACAAAAACGACGGCTAGAAATAAAGATTAAAACACTACAAATATATTTCGTCGTTTATTACAGGGATTTTCTCTCGGGGTCTGGATGAGTAGGTAGGTAACACTCGGAATAACTTCTGCCACTTTTGACATCTCAGATTAACAAATATGCTTTTCTCTTCAAGCGGCGAGAATTCTGACCTTCCTACCACACTTCTGTCGATCCTAACATTACGACGCGCGGCTAGCAACTCGAACGGGATACATCAGAACTATATTGATGGATCGCATGTCTAGCAGGCGGCTCGGCACTACTTTAATCCCACTTGTGATTGCTTATATAAACCTACGACCGGAAATCTTCAATGTCCATTTTGTCGTCACTTGTTCGCAAGTTTTCATTTATTTATCTATTAGTTTATCCACTTTTGATCAAGTGGGTGGCCACTTTGAAGATCCCACATCACAGACTTTATTGCTAGTTATAAAAAAACGAAATACTTAAGGCTAAGATGAGATCATACTCCATCCCTTTCTATGTAGGATTTCCCATCCCTAGTCACAAAATCTACTCAAGCTCCTTATATGCAACAAGAAAACGGAAATATATCTCATAAAAGGGAAGTGTGTATTCTACAAATTGAAAATTTCTTGTTTGAAATTTTAAGAAGTGTTCTTAAGATTCGTTGTTTGGACGAGTTGACTAAAATAGATGAGAATATTTGTTAGAATAACGTGCAGATTATTTCAGATCAAATATCCGCTTGTTTGCTCTTCTGACTTTTCAAGAAAACCCTAAGATACTCTGTGGAAATGGTATGTCTTTGTTTCATATTTTACAAGTTTCCATTGTCCTCTCGTGTGAAAGGCCAGTTTGAAATCCGTGTACCATTTACTTGTTCTCTCCAGCTTTTAGAATTGGTATAGAAAGCTTGTTATTTGGAAAATAACCTATCGGCTGACATGCTACTAGATTACCACCAGAACCATACATGCAAGTACCATTTGCAAATCTCCGTGAGAATTAAAACTCTCTCACCGGCACATTTTATTTATCTGGAGGGGAAAAAAATTAAACTGATCTCAGCTCATTGAATGCGAGAGTATTTTGATGTTAAGCTTGCTATTAAATGGAACACATTACCTGAAAACAATTATTTACGCCCTGATGAAGGCAACGACTAATGACTTTTATATATAATTACGTATGAGTAATTTCCAACCAAACCATGTGAAGCACCCGAGTAATGCGCCTGAAATTGCTATCAATGCTACCGCAAGTTTTGCCGTTAGCATTCAAACAAATTGTCCTTTAATGAACGCTGAAAAAGTAATGGATTTTTAGAAGAAATTGTACGATAAAGTTTAATACATTAAACCTTTTCTGTGCCAACACACAGCAATAATGAGTTTGAACCGGGGGTCATTGTAAAGGAAGAAGAAGGAAGTACAGTAATCATGTATAATGCGCAACTCTAATTTTAGACTACGTATTTCTGGGAAACAAAATGTGTCGTATATAATACGCAATGACATTTTACAATTTGCAGCCACCTAAAATTTAACATGTTCAATTTTTTTTATTTAGTTCGCATCAGCTAAAAATAAAAATTGAGGGACACTGCTGTCCACTCATTAATCGAGCATTTATCTAACTTCCTGTCATTTGATTGACTTGTGCATTTGTATCCTAAGTTCAGCTGGGTTAACTTCCTGTTTATAAGTTGGCACAGCCACCGACATTCTAAAGACCCGATTCTACACTTGGTGAATTTGACATTGCCTTCTAGGCCAACTCTCGAGGCACCTAGATATTTGACGTTCTGTAGTGACACCGAGTACAAATCTTATATTGGTATCTCTTAGAATGAACCGAGTATATTTTTGGGCCACCACATATCAACTCTTCTTAGATTAAAAGTTCCCAATGGACATTAATTACAATTCAAACCTCTGGTATTTCCTGGCGTGAATCACATACTTCAAAACGTATGATCTTCTTGCCCAGAACATGAAAATAACTGCAATGCTCAAGTGAAATAACTATATGTCTTCTTTTATAATGAGCAAAGATTAAATTGAATATCTGGTTCTGGTTGATCATGACTCTTTTGTGCTGACACCTTCGAGAACATCACCAATCAATGTGAGAAAAAAGCACAATGACGCAATTCACTCCACCATAAATTTGGAAACGGCATGCTGTACTGCTTGGGATTCGCACAGGAAGCTCCAACACGAGCATTTCAGAGTGTTTAGGTGTCAATCTGAGGACAGTGCAGAAGATTCGGAAAGAGTTGGATGAGTCTAATGGGGATTACGAAGGTACAGAAGCCCGGAAACCTCACTCTGAATGTTCTGATAAGAAAAGAACTCATGAATATGTTGGTGAGAACCAGGCCATGACCCCTTCAAGTCAATCAGGTCTATAGTTAGGAACACAGGAGTGTGTGATTTTCTTATCAGGTAGGTAGTGCATGAAAACATTTGGTATTTTTCGTACAAGATGAGAAAGGGCCAATTTTTAACCCAAGCCATGAAGGACAAGAGGAAAGACCGCGCTACGGTGTTTTGGAACAAACTCAAGCATTCCCTCCATCCGAACATGCTTTTACAGACGAGAAAAATTTATTCCAGGATAAGATGATGAACACACGGAACAAACGTTGGCTTGCTGTTTCCTCAAAAGATGTACCGAGAATCATGAAAACCAAATATTCAGTTAACATCATGGTGTTTCCAGTGACAGCTAGTGATAATGAAGTTATATCTCTATTAATCTTCCCACGAGGCCTCAGACTTAACACGGAGGCCACATCAAGTGCCCAGAGGAGGTAGTGCAGGGTCAAGAGGGTGGTTGCTGGAAGACTCTATGCCTGGCAACAGGACTCTGCACCATTCCTCACAAGCAGGAGAACCCAGTCATGGCTGTCAGACAATTTCTGTGACTACATCACTCCTTACACCTGGCTACCTAACTCGCCAGACTGCAACTCCCTTGATTATTATGCATGGGGCACAGTTAAGTGAGAGACCAACAAAACTCCTTGTAACACCAAAGATGAACTGAAAGCAAGGATTATAGCAGCATTCACCAAATTAAACAAGGAAACCATCCACAGGGGTGCAGGAGATGGGTTAGATGGGTGCAGGAGATTGATTTTATATTTTTAATTTTGCACATACACATTGTCTGTTTTTGATTTTGTTTACTGCACATAGTAGAGTCAGTTGGGCACTATTTGTAAGAAAAAGAGCAGCATGGTGCAATTCACTTTGCCAGAAATTTGGAAATGACACGCTGTACTGCTTGGCATTCATGTCGGAAGCTCCAATACAAACATTTCAAAGTGTTTGGGTGTCAATCTGAGGACAGTGTATGTTGTGGTAGGATCCACCTAATCTGCATAGGTGACTACCAACTATATAAATAGTGGTTGGTACCGGAAGACGGAAGGAGAAGAAATCACGAGATCCAACTAGAGACTCTGATCGACTGCGACTAGTCAACACATTCTCCAGGAACGTCCTCCCAGAAATATACAGAAATACTATATGTACTTATTGTGTACACTTTCTTGTTATAATACATTCTTGTTCTAAGTACATTTTGTGTTGCATTATTATTCCATGCATTAGGCGAGATTCAACAATGAGTCAAGTCTCAACAATGGCGACGAAGTAGAACGAACCATACGCCAAGTTTCAACAATGGCCACGAAGTAGAACGAACCATACGCCAAGTTTCAACAATGGCAAAGAAGTAGAACGAACCATACGGAAAGAAGAAAGAATTAATAGTGAGAGTTTTCAACAATTGGGACAAGTCATTGAAGAACCCAGGCTGAAAAAAAAAACTATTAATTCAAAGTCCAACGTTAACGTAACGACGAAGGATTCTGAACTTCTGGATATGTAGAACTCGTTAAAAGACGACTAAGCATAAAGGAACGTTCACTCAGAAAAATTGAAAGGTGTCGTAAACGAGTAACGGTAATTTTAAATTAAAAAATTATCTACAACGAGACACCCTCTAAAAAGAAAAATTGGCCGACTACAAAAACATGCATGGATTAAAAGGAGCACAAATACACCGTGTCGACTTTGAAAGGTAACAAACTTTAAAAAATTATTTTTTTTAAATTATTTGTTCAACAATATAGTGACGGATTACCTCTGATAAGAAAATCAGACGTTGTCATTGGAATACGCGAACAGAAGTCGAAAACGAAAAAAAAAGTCCGACGCTATCTGTTCACGAAAAAAAAAAATATCAAAGTTGATTAGCACGGGCGTGAATGTAAAAGCAAGACATAAAATAGAAAAGTCGTACGTTGTTTCGATTTTTTTGGTCAGCTTATATGATATTCGTGGATACACAAATTAAAAGTATATTCCTTGTTGCATGAACACTATCAGCTAAAGATGGATGAACTATCCAAAGTCATATCTGAATTATTCAAATCCCAACAGATAGCACAGCAAGAACAACTGATAGCAATGCAAAAATATCAAGAACGTCAAGAGGAAAGACTTTTGGAAATTCAAAAGTTAACACTGGAGAAATTAAACAACTATCAGGCAAATGAGGGAAATTCTTCATATTCTAATAACACCATATTTAATTCGCTGGAAACTTTCAACTATGTGCCAGACGAAGAAAAAACGTTTGAAGCGTACTTTAAACGATATGAAGATATTTTCTACACAGACTGTGAAAACTGGTCGAATTCAAGAAAAGTCAGTCTATTACTAAGAAAGCTAGGTACAGCAGAACATAGCAGATTTGTAGATTTTATTCTACCGAGAAAAACAACTGAATTGGAATTCTCGGAAACAGTGAAATTGCTAAAAGAGCTGTTTGGAGCAAATATGTCGCTTTGGCATAAGCGATGGTTATGCATGAATGTCTCTAAATCCAACGATCAGGATTACTTAACATATGCATCTATAGTAAATAGACATTGTGACAATTTCAGATTGGCAGAGATTACGGTTGAAGAATTCAAGTGCTTAATTTTTGCTCAAGGACTGGTATCCAGTAAGAGTGCCGAAATAAGACGTAGAGTTTTGCCTAAACTCGAATCTGAACAAGGCCTTACCCTGCAAAAGTTAGCAGAGGAGTGTCAACGGGCCGTAAGTTTAAAGAAAGAGTCGCAAAAAATCGAAAAAGCTGGTATTGCTTATATTAAAAAAATAAAAAAGCAGTCAAATTACCCATCAGAGAAAAATTGGAGAAAAAATTCGGCGTACTTTAAGAATAGACAAGAAAATAAAAAGAACGAAAATAAAAAGGTCCCACCATATAATTGCAGACGTTGTAACGAAAGACATTGGGAGATAAATTGCCCATATAGAAATAAGAAATGTTTCGTGTGCCAAAAGAATGGTCACAAAGGATCGTGTTGTAAAACGAAAAAATTCAAGAGCCGAATTAGACAAACAAATTCGAATATCAAATCAGATAGAGATTTGAGGAAATATGTGACGACTGAAATATTCAAAAAGAATATCAAATTTCAACTCGATTCGGGGGCAGATATACATATGAACTATGCAAAGGGGATCTACAAAGAAATAACCATAATCATCATCCCATATAGAAGCCAGTTTGAAATCCAAAAGGATTCCAAGGCTTGGGAGGGGGGTGTTGTGGTAGGATCCACCTAATCTGCATAGGTGACTACCAACTATATAAATAGTGGTTGGTACCGGAAGACGGAGGGAGAAGGAATCACGAGATCCAACTAGAGACTCTGATCGACTGCGACTAGTCAACACATTCTCCAGGAACGTCTTCCCAGAAATATACAGAAATACTATATGTACTTATTGTGTACACTTTCTTGTTATAATACATTCTTGTTCTAAGTACATTTTGTGTTGCATTATTATTCCATGCATTAGGCAAGATTCAACAATGAGTCAAGACTCAACAGTGTAGAGTATTTGGAAAGAGTTGGATGAGTCTAATGGTGATTACAAAGGTACGGCAGTTCAGAAAATTTACTCTGATTGTTCTGATAAGAAAAGAACTAAATTTGTTGGTGAGGGCCTCAGACTCAACATGAAGGCCTACATCAAATGCCTTGAGGAGGTAGTGCTGTCCTGAGTCAAGAGAGTGGCTTCTGAAAGACCCTATGTCTGGCAACAAGTCTCTGCACTTTGCCATACCAGAAGGAGAACCCAGTCATGGCTGTCAGACAATTTCTTCGGCCACATCATCCCTTACATCTGGCCACCTAACTCCCCAGATTATTATGTGTGTGGTGCAGTTGAGCAAGAGACAAACAAAACTCTTTGTAACACCAAAGATTAACTGAAGACAAGAACAGCGGTAAATCCAGAGGTAAATTTACAAAGACAAACTTATTGTAACTGCGATAAAATCATCATACCGTTGTGCTGGTGATTTTTAACAACACGCGCGAACGCAATCTGTAATTATTTCTAATGTTTTTCATTTATCCGTTGTAGTTAAATAAGTTTGTCTTTATAATTTACCCCTGAAGATAATCTTGGAAAAGATCGAAAGTACTTGGGTTAACAAAAACTACGGCGTCTTCCTTGATAAATTTCATGTGTAACAGCAACAAACTGATTAGACAACTAGAAAGGATCAAGATAAAAATAAACAGACACAATATATCTATATTATTCAATGAAACATGTTTGAATGAAGATATGCTACCTGTATATATATATATATATATATATATATATATATATATATATATATATATATATATATTTATATATATATATATATATATATGTGTGTGTGTGTGTGTGTGTGTGAGAGAGAGATTCATAGACGAGTCGAACCAATTTATTTTCAGTATTCATTATTTGGGTGGAGTACTTCGTTTCGGCTTTGGTTGCATGCAGTATTTTGTAGTAATTTGTTTTCTTTTAAGGAATCATTCTGTGATGTTTGAGTGCACCAGAAATCAAAGAACGGTGCCAACTGGTCCTGTTCTCTCTAGATGGCGCTGCTCACGAAAACGACAGGTGCAGATTGATGTAAGGATGGATCGTTTTCTATACTAAGATATCGACAAGAGCTGATTCGACACATTTCACATTAAAAGGAGTGCATAGATTTATTTTTATTTTCTCATATCACGTCTCCTTTTCTTTCTGCCTTACCGGTAGTACTTTGTTGTTCTCTTGCAACTATACGCCGTATATACCTCCACTCTACTATTTAACCCATAGTTAGGGGGGTGGAGAAGAGACGGATTCATGCCTTTCTCAAGAGCCTTAGTGCAAAAGTAAATGCAACAGAATCGCTAGGAAATTGAACTCGGCTCATCGATTACACTTTCCGCGCTAATGTCAGTTACACCAGCCGCACATCCTAATGCTTTATAATATGGCTAATAACAATGTCTGATCTGTAATTTAGGATTATCGAGACATCTAAAAGATGCCTATGACCTCGGAGCACGGCTTTACATTCACCGTAAGGCCGTAAAAAATATTTTGGCCTCATGTCCTTTGAAAAGAAAAACATCTCAAAACCTCTGTAAACACATTTTAAACATGTCAGTCAGTTATGTGCCATGTGTGATACACATGTAGGCGATCATATAACTTTCGATACATGACTGTCGAAGCAGATTTTTTCCAGCAGTAGATTGCCATTTCTTTCTGCTGTAGACCAGTGGCAATCCAAGGCTATATATCCCAGTCTGTCCTGCTATTTACCCAATAGATGTAATGGATTCGACCGGAATTCGAACTCGGCTCTTCAGTTCCTCAATCCGAGCCGCTAATTAATCGTAACGTCAAAGATGAAAACATGGGACAGAGGGGGAAACCAGCCCAGCTGAAGGGTAAGCAATCTCGACTCGGAGACCATTTCACAATTTTGGGATCCTCACTCACAGCTTGTGTTGAGAAGGGGAGAAAAAAACAAGATAACAGCTATGAATTGGAGATGTCAACATGAAACAAGTACAGAAGTTTAAATATCTGTGAAGTGTTTTAACAGAGGATGGAAAATATGACACCGAAATCCGAAGTATGCATTGGGATAGCAAAAGTTGCATTCTAAAACTAAACAAAGAAATAGGGGAAAAAAGAGTGCTGAACTGGTATGTAATCAATCCTCCTATATGACAATGAATAATGGCCAATTTCCTCACAGATGAAGAGGAGACTTGAAGCAATAGACGTGTTTCTATAGAAGGATACTGAGTATACGATGGACGGACCATATGAGCAACGAGGAAGTTTTAGGGAAAATGGAAATAAAAGAACACTCATACTTAGAATCATCATTAAATTTCAGGGACACATAATGAGGAAGGAGGGCTCGGAAAAACTGACACTCACAGGACAAACTGAATTCAAGAAGTATAGAGAGAAACGTACTTGTAACCTAATTAATGAACGATGATAGAAGAAAGAATGTGAAGCATAGTAAAAAGACAAACATTGCTAAGAACAAGAAAGGATAGGAAATTGTGAAGAGCCATGATCACCCACGCTCCGAAGGGACACGATGGATAGAACTTCTTCGTCATGGGATAGTGATTAATAAGTTAGTTTCACAAAATACAAATAATGTATTGTGTTCAAGGAATGAGCTCACTAGTTCAGTAAATTCTTAAGAAGTCCGATTTTTTTTTGTGTTAAATCATTGTGCATCTATTATGTGAAACGACGCTAACAGAGAACAGTATCCTGAATATGCCTGACAGTAGTCTAAAAGTACGCGGTTATTACTCCTTTTTTTCTGCTGATTTCCTTTTATTATTTCTGCATTAATTATTGCTTATTGATTCTTGTTGTGTAATTATTTCTTCACAGTGTGCAATTTTTTAAAGATTTCTTTCGTTATTTATCGTTAGGTTTTATCATTTGTACCGCGTAATGATTTCTTCATCGGGAGGAGTTATTTCTTTCGTGTTTAATCCTTTTTAGTGTGTAGTTCTTTCTTTTATGGTAGAATCATTTTCTTAAATCGTAGTTATTGCTTCTTAGTGCGTTTATTTTTAGTGTGTAATTATTTATTTTTAGTGTGCACTTATTTCTATTAGCGTGTAGTTCAGTCTTTCATTATATTTTTTCTTAGTGCATACTTATATTTAGTGTGTAATTATTTCTTTGTGCGTAATGATTTGTAGCGTGTAATTATTTCTTTTAGTGTGTAGTTCTTTCTTTCATTTTAGTTTTTCTTCGTGTGCAATTGTTTCTTTTTAGTGTGTAGTTAATTTATTACATGATTTTAAAGCATAATTATTTTTAGTGTGTAATTATTTTTCAGGTGTACTTATTCCTTCTTTGTGCGTAATTCATTTTCAGGGTGTAATTATTTACTTTTACTGTGTAATTATTTCTTTTAATGTGTAGTTCTTTCTTTTATTATATATTTTTTCTTTGTGGGTAGTTATTGCTACTTAATACGTAATTATTTTTTAGTGTGTAATTATTTCTTGCTAGTCCGTAATTATTTCTTTTTAGTGTGTTATTATTTCTTTTAATGCGTAGTTCTTTCTTTTTAAAGTATAGTTCTTTCTTTTATTATATATATATTTCCTTAGTCCGAAGTTATTTCTTGTTAGTGTGTAATAATTTTTAGTTTGTAATTATTTCTTTTACTGCGTAGTTCCTTGTTTTTACTATATAGTCTTCTCTTAGTGTGTGTAGTTACCACTTCTTAGTGCATTATTAGTTTTAGTGTGTACTACTACTTAGTATCTATTTCTTTTTAGTGTGTAATTATTCCTTTTTGCGTGTAATTATTACTTCCAAGTGAGTAGTTATTTCTTCGTACTTATTTCAATACTTGATTGTTCTAAATATTTTCTTTAGTGCGTAGTTATTTCTTCTTTGACCTGAACATGGTTCTAGGTCCTTTCTTCTCGTTTATGTTGAATTATTCCTTCTTCTTAGTGATTAATTATTTTGTTTTTGCTTGTGCCTATTTTATTTACTCTTTTTCGTTCACCCATCTGCAGGCAAATCATAATTTTGAAACACCAAGTGCGTCTGCGATTCACGAATCACCCTCATGATCACCCTTACCGCCCTGGTGAATGTGTCAGTCATCCTCTCCTTATTCGGTTTCTTTTTTTTGTATTGTATATTATTAGCAACTCCAGCGTGGAGCCAGATCTCGAGTAAACCTATAGTCGTCCTTGCTAATCATAAAAAAGAAATTAATGACTGGCCTATCGAAAACAAACTTTTTTTTTCTTTCATTATTTTCTTGTATGTTTCCCTTTACAGAAAGGAGGCAGCCAGTTGCAAATTACAATGAATTTTCCCTATATTTTTCACCTGCAACTAGGGGTTATCCTCTTAATTGTTTTCTTTAAGTAACCTGTTATTAAGGATATGCGACTAGGGAGGTTAGTAACCCGTACTACATGACATGCTTATCGTTTCTCTTTATCTATGCATGGGCACACCGACCTTAGTGCGTCGAGTGGACACTTGCTTGTTATATGTGCAGTCGAATTGGTCACCTGCGTTTGTTCTATTTTTTTTTCCGGTGTTCACGGTATTAAAGAAGAGGGACAATGCCCATTACCCGAAAATGACTTATTCGATTAGAAGACTCGATTATCGCTGACATAACATCACTTTCAGAGTTCACAGGAGAGGGTGCTGAGGGATACTAGTATGTTTGGCTAGATTTATGTATACCATTATGTTGTCGGAACCAACACTTTCAATATGAGTGTGTGGATATTTTATATTAAATATTTATAGCCTCCTGGAATATTTATCTCGCAAACAATATTGGCGGACTCAGTGTGACTCCGGGTAAAAAAAAAAAAAAAAAAAAAACAATAATAATAATAATAATAAATATAAAACTAATTATAAAACAAACGAGGATGCCTGTTATGAACAAAAGGAATTACATGTGTAGACAATTGTAATGAAAGGAAAAGACATTAAAACTAGTTATAAGAAGAATGTACTTGTGTGTGTGTGTGTGTGTGTGTGTGTGTGTGTGTGTGTGTGTGTGTGTGTGTGTGTGTGTGTGTGTGTGGGTGTGTGTGTGTGTGTGTGTGTGTGTGTGGGTGTGGGTGTGTGTGTGTGTGTGTGTGGGTGTGTGTGTGGGTGTGTGTGTGTGTGTGTGTGTGTGTGTGTGGGTGTGTGTGTGTGTGTGTGTGTGTGTGTGTGGGTGTGTGTGTGTGTGTGTGTGTGTGTGTGTGTGTGTAGCAAGCGTGTGTGATAGAGACGTGTATCTGCGTGTGTGAGAGAGTTCAAAACTCAACAGAGGACCAAGGACGCAAGAGTTAAAAAGAAGACGAGAGAGAATACGATTGCCTTTTTATAGACGTCAAGAGTGCCACCTAGCAGGCGTTTTGGGCAAGCCAAGTGGGATAACCCAGAAGGGTTACTGCGAAACCAAATGATTGCCGGTCTCTGCACCGTGCCAATTTTCTTTCTGGTTATATCCCGATTGTATTTAGCAGTGTTTCAATATGTATCCGGTTTTCTTTCAAAATTTTAACAAACAATATGGATTCCGTTTTGCCCGGTCTACCGCTGATCCACTTACAGCCACCACTGACTTCAAGCTCTTGATAATAACAGTGAAAGCTCGTGCTGTGGCTCTAGATATCTCAAAGGCATTTGACAGGGTTTTGCATGCTGGTCTTCTACGTAAGCTTCAGTGATATGGTATTACAGGACGAATTTTTGATTTAATCTCCTCGTTCCTATCAAATCGTGAAATGAAGGTCTTCCTGAACGAGCTCGCTTACAGATCTTTTCAAACGAACGATGGTGTCCCCCAAGGCTCTATATTGGGCCCTACAGTGCTTCTGATCTACATCAATGATCTTTCTGATGTCATCAGTTCCCAAGTAAGCATTTATGCAGATGGCACTACCATTTACTCATATCTGAATAGCAAATCCATCAGAGCTGACAAAATTAACCTGGCTGCTACTCTTGAAGACGACCTCCAATCAGTGGTTAACTGGGGCAGGAAATGGCTTGTAAATTTTAATGCCTCCAAAACTAAACTGCTCTCAATTAACCACCACAGAGAAACTTCCCTGCCTGCCATTAGCGTGGCTGATACTCGACTCCTGGAGAGTGTTTCACTGTGCCTTCTTGGCCTCACGTTTTCAACTGACTTGAAGCGAAACAAATACATTGAATCAATAGCTGCATCTACTGCAAGGAAAGTTGTTTCATTGTGTTGTGCCAGGTGTTTTTTCTCATCAGAGTCCATCTTGCACATTAACAAATCTACCATTCGTCTGTGCATTGAATACTGTTGCCATATCTGGTCTGCTGCTCCTGCTGTTTATCTCGAGGTTCTTGACAAAACACAAAGAAGGATCTGCAATGACTTGGCATCCCGACTTCAGTCACTTTCTCACCAACGTGACATGACTTCCTTCTGTCTTTTCTGCAAATATTTTCATGGTAACTGTTCTGATGAGCTTTTTTCCCTAGTGTCCCGAATACATGAATTTAAGCGTGCTACCAGACTGGCATCTAGGTCCCACCCTTTTACTGTCGAAATAGTTAAATATAACCTCCACTTCTAATCCAACGGTTTTTTCTCGCACTTATCGACAGTGGAACTCTCTTCCGCTTACTTGCTTCTCTGATAACGACAATCTTCAAAAATTTAAATGCAACGTCAATCACCATCATCTGTTGACTTGAATCCCGTTCATCTTTTATTAATTCTTCAATCCCCCCCTATACAGTCTTTTGTCTCACTTTCACTCTCAGTAACCCCAGCGTACTAGTTGCATTCTCGCCTTGCTTGGGGTGAAATCCTTAAAAAAATATTACGGTTGAACAATAGATAGCATCTCAGATTGGGGAATCAGGAAGCCGGGTTTGAATTCCAGTCGAGTTCATTATCTGTACTTTGGAAAAATATGAATCCCTCTCTTCAATCGTCAATAGCACGAAAGACTCGGTCCTATAGCCTAGAAGGAGGAAAAACTCTGAATTCAAAATCAGACTGGTTTTCTTGTTCAAGAAACACAACTGCTACTGCGACTGAAGTACATGTGTAGTGACCCTTCGACCCTAATCTCGTGATCGTGATATAGGTGGATGTGAAGGTTAGTGGCTTGGGTTGGAGTTCGAATTCCGGTTGAGTTCGTTGAATTCACTTTCGCCTGAATAACCTTGAGAAAGGTATGAATCCATATCTTCTTACCCCAGCAAGTGCAAACTGGCTTCTCTAGCCGTGGTCCAGTTAAGGGGTAGGACAATTCATATGTATCCCCGGTCTACCACATGCTATACAGCCGTCGATAAGATCATGGAGTCCACAGAGACTCGATAATCTTGACTGCGGCCAACGTATTATATATATATATATATATATATATATATATATATATATATATATATATATATATATATATATATATATAAAGTCTGTTCCAATAACTTGGACCGATTTTAAATGTGAATTAAATTTAGGCGTCTAATGATTTTTTTCTTTTTCTTTCAGATTTGGCGGACATTTGGGCGATATTATTTTTCACACATGATTTAAATAACATGATCCAATACAGAAATAAATTAATTCACCAATAACACTGATTTATTTATTGCTGACCTTGATCTGTCTTAATGAAACACCCTATATATATATATATATATATATATATATATATATATATATATATATATATATATATATATATATATATATATATATGATTATTTATTTGGGCAGCATTCACTCCTTTATACAATTTTCATTAAAGATGACTGACAAAGTACAGCGGTGTATATATATATATATATATATATATATATATATATATATGAAGTGTGTAAAATGTCCTGTATATCCGAGGGCTTTTGGCTATTCTATTAGCCATTATCAAGAATGTTTTATTTATTCTTAACTGAATGTGTAGAAATTCTATATTTCTAGAGTGATGGGGATTGTGGCCATGTTCATAATTGATGTTATTGGGTGTTTTTTCCCTAAAAGTGACTTATGAAAGTGTTCTTTTTATCTTACAGTTACCGGCACATAAAGTAGTTCAAATCAAGCCTCGTCTCTTATGTTCATTTTCGCAGAAATAACCTTGGGAAATACATGAATCCATATCGTCTGTCACCTATCTATGGGTTAAATAGCTGGATAGACTGGGCTCTCTTTCCCTAAGTGGCAGCCAGTATAAAATTTCTGAATTCAAAACCGTGGACGGAGCAACAGGAAACCCCTGTTTTTCCCAAAAAGTCATGACAATTCACAGATATTTAAAAAAAAAAAGAAGGAAACTGTGAAGAACCGTAATCACTTACGTTCCTGCAGGGACATGGCATTTAAAAAAATCTACCAGTACCCTTCTAGATGATGTGTGCACTCGGGTCGGAGTCGCGATCCGTCTTGGGCTCAAATTATGTGAGCTTCAGATGTAGAGCTTCCTTTGATGAGTTGGGTTTGCATCCTTTCTCCTGTCATCATAGTATCGGACGCTTTCCAAGGCATGCAGCAATAAACGACATCATCAGAAGAGGTCTGGATGCAGCTGTGTTTCCTTCCCAAATCGAACCTGTAGGCCTTGACCGTGGTGATGAAAAGCGGCTGGATGGGATTACCATTTTCCCTTTTAAAGTGGGGGAAGTCGTTGATTTGGGATGCGATCTGTGCCGATACATTTTCGACAAGTAATTTGATCAAGTCTGCGGTTGAACCGGGGTCTGTCGAACGGGACACCACGGAAATAAAAAAAAGTTAAATATTTTTCTCTTGCGGACAGATTTATTTTGACTCCAATGGCAGTGGAGACTTCTGGGGTTATTGGCCCTCGTTCGATGGCGTTCCTTTGGAGTGTTGGCACGATTGCGTCTCGATTAAGGGACGAGCCTCGCGAAACGGAGTGGCTCTTGCAGCGTATCTCAATTGCGATGGTGCGAGGTAATACTCTCTGCATCATTGTGGCTGTGACAATAATATATTAGGATATTACACCGAAAATATGTAAAAATCTCTACACAATTGCGTATCAATGCATCTCATCAGGCGATTGCAAAATTAAAATCTCCTGCTGAGATGTATTGATACGCATCGAAACACGACTGCAATTATGTAGAGAATTTTTACATGTTTTCGGTGTAATTTCCTATAATATATATATATATATATATATATATATATATATATATATATATATATATATATATATATATATAAGCTACGTCTGTTCAGGAATTAGGTGTTCATGACTTACAGCAGATTGTGGCGTGGTTTCCCGTTGCTTTCTCTTCGGTTTCTTATTTAGAGTTATTTTTCTCCTAGCCAGGTTGCTTTTTCATTTTATTCCGTGTTCTTTCAGGACTTATCCGGTCATAGCTCTCCACACCTTCCTTTTCTTTAATATCTGTGAGCTGCCATGATTTCTTGGCGAAAATAGTGCAGGATATCTTGTAGTTTGTACTTCGGTTTTAATTTCTATTTTTTTTTCTCGTAGTCCGGTTGCTCTTTTTATTTTAATGTCATGTCACTTCGGGATGTAGTCGATCATAGAGATTACTTTATTTATTATCTGTTAATTACCATGACTTCTTGGGAAAGATCCTGGGGTGCTTTCCCGTCTGAATTTAGAATAGTCCTTCTCTTAGACTGATTGACAACAAAGGCTCGATAAGCCGGTCTACTCTACTTTTAACCGATAGCCCCGGAGAAGAGATGGATTTATACCTTTCCGAAGAGCAGATCTGCAGATTTAATTTCCCGAGTCGATAGTCATCACACTGCACGTCCCCTCTTATGTGTAAAATCTCATAAAAACCAAACCTACATTCAGGTTTTAGTTAAATTATACGATATTTATAGAGAAAACAGGCAAATATACCTGATTCTTGGCATTATGCAAACTCATAGATTACAATTGAAATGTTGCTCCATCACTAATATATATATATATGTTTACATATATACACGTCCCAATGTATATATATATATATATATATATATATATATATATATATATATATATATATATATATAAACCCATTACATACATTGGTTTTACTACAACCGCCCTCTCCCGTAGACTCACTTGTTACCTTTCTGATCTCAGTTCCATTAAACAACATTTCTTAGAAAAACATAGTCAGCTACATAATATTAGACATATATTAGTTGATAACAATACTCACACATGCATACAGTAAAAAGAAACTTAAGATATTGGAGGTCATTTACATAAAAACAAAGCAACCCACACTCAACAAAATTACATTTCAAACTAGTTATAACATATTACAATGCATCTAAATACATATGCAGATAACTGTATATGCAGATAACATTTTTATCTCACGTGGTCCTGTATGACGTCATATATCAGCATTATGAATTTACATCTTGCGTCTACTATCGTCCTATAGCAAACATGTATGTAAACAAAACAGGATGCTATCTTTGACGGTCGTACAGTTCAAATAACCACTTTGATATATATATATATATATATATATATATATATATATATATATATATATATACTCTCGACTCTCCCGTCGTAGTCAACGTATGAAGGCCAAGCACATCAGTTCCCGACAACCCGACAACAGCACATGAGGTTTGATTATAGTGGTGATGGTTTTGTGCAGAACCAACCACACTTTTTGAAGGAGCGAATACAGAGACTCGGTGCACGACACTCCGCAGGTTTTGAATTCAGAATTGTCCTTCTTCTAGACCAGTTGCCATCCAAGGCTATAGAATCCAGTCTGTCCTGCTATTTACCCAGAGCTGCAATGATTTCGACTGGAATTCGAATCCGATTCCTCAATCCAAGCCGCTAACCATTACTCCACCGTGACTATATATATATATATATATATATATATATATATATATATATATATATTAGGTAGTCAAAGAATTATTATTGCTGTTGTTGTTGACGCTGTTGTTGTGTTTTGCCTTTGCTTTGTACGAATTTCCCTCGGGTTTCAACACTTGAGACTACACGTTTTTTTTTGGGGGGGGGGGGTATCAGAAGCTGCAAACGGATGAGGTGCCATGCAATTAGGGAGAAAAAATATGTAAGTTTGGTTGGTGTCAATGCGATTTACTATTTCACCATCTTCGCAACTTTCCTTTCCGTGTGCATTTGCATACGACTGGATTGTCTATTGCAAATCAACATACATTCACGTTTAGATGCATTTTTATCTATTTTAGGTAAACAACTTCTTCACTTCTAGCACTTTCCTTGGGTTTCATTTTCTTTTACTCACGCAGTGTGTTCGAGTATTAATAATTGGAGTTGGCAAGTCAAGTATTGTACAGCACTTCCATAAGTAAATCTTTTCATTGGATTTTCATTTCATTTACATTATTCGAACTGTTATCCTCATCTTCATTGCCATATTCACGAACTTTCGGCTTTGTACGCCCCGGCCTTCTTCAGGTGATTGGAATTTTGAACTGAACCCTTTATTTCGTCCACCGGGGGTAGATTGTTCTAGTTCCACGTGACATGCCTCTTCCGGATAACTCAACTCTTCAAGTTTTTTGGCTCACCACTGCTGTAGCCTGGTATTGAACGCACAACTCTTTGGGTCTAGTCACTGGAATCTAACCAACGTTTTTATCCACTGGGCCATGTGTCCTTGAGGACATCTGTGTATGAATTTCTGAAGAAGGCCGGAGCGTACAACGGCCGAAACGTTGTGAATATCGCAATGAAGATGAATATAACAGCCCGAATAATGTAAATAATCATAATACCTCATTTCAGAGATATAGACAGATTTTTATTTCATTGACATATTTTGGTTTTAATTAGTTTAAATGCCTTTTATGTCGCCAATTTCGACTTTGTGCTATATACACCATTCTGCCAATGCGATTTACTATTTCACCATCTTCCCAACTTTCCTTTCCGTGTGCATTTGCATATGACCGCCTTGTCTATTGCAAGTCAACATGCATTCACGTTTAGATGCATTTTATTTATCTTAGGTTGACAACGAATTATTATTGTTGTTGTTGTCGCTGTTGTGTTTTGTCTTTGCTTTGTACGAATTGCCCTCGGGTTTCAACACTTGAGACTACACTTCTTTTTTTGTATCAGAAGATGAGGTGTCATGCAATCAGGGAGAAAAAAGTATGTAAGTTATGTTAGTGTCGCACGTTGACGTAGTCAATGGAAATTCTTTTCTTGAGGCATGGTGTCAACAGAGACTCCCCACAACTCAAGAACATTTCTGAGAATCCACACTGATGGCAGTTTACTGGAGGTCTGCAATCTTGATCTCAATTCCAATTCTCCCGAAGCGCCTTTTCAGTTTTTTTAGATGATGTTCCAAGCGCATCCATTATTACAGGAATTATTTCTTCATTCATGTTCCATAGATTCTTCAGCTCTCTAGCCACATCTTGGTATTTTTCTATCTTTTCAGTGTCTTTCGTGCCCGTTCTTGTATTGTATGGAACAGCAAAGTCAATAATTTGACTCTATTATCTTTATCTATAACAATAATGTAAATTATTATTATTATTATTATTATTATTATTATTATTATTATTATTATTATTATTAGCGTGGCATAAATTCCAAGCGAAAATATGTTTTTACTCACATTCGGACTAATAACCATGTTATAATGCTCGTAGTTTTTGGTTACTAATATTGCAAGGAAAACACTGGAACAAAAGATTAGTGAACAATAATTAGTTTAATCCCATGAGAGAAATGGATTAATAGTACAATAATAGCGAATCCCGTAGTTCAGTGCGGCAATGCGTACGACTCAACGCAACGCCTTGCGGCCCACTTTGCCACTCCTGTTCCTATGAACTCACTTTGCCACTCCTGTTCCTATGAACTCACTTTGCCACTCCTGTTCCTATGAACTCACTTTGCCACTCCAGTTCCTATGAACCCAGTTTGCCACTCCTGTTCCTATGAACTCACTTTGCCACTCCAGTTCCTATGAACCCACTTTACCACTCCTGTTCCTATGAGCCCAGTTTGCCACTCCTGTTCCTATGAACTCACTTTGCCACTCCTGTTCCTATGAACTCACTTTGCCACTCCAGTTCCTATGAACCCAGTTTGCCACTCCTGTTCCTATGAACTCACTTTGCCACTCCAGTTCCTATGAACTCACTTTGCCACTCCAGTTCCTATGAACCCACTTTGCCACTCCTGTTCCTATGAGCCCAGTTTGCCACTCCTGTTCCTATGAACTCACTTTGCCACTCCTGTTCCTATCAACTCACTTTGCCCTCCTGTTCCTATGAACTCACTTTGCCACTCCAGTTCCTATGAACCCAGTTTGCCACTCCTGTTCCTATGAACTCACTTTGCCACTCCAGTTCCTATGAACTCACTTTGCCCCTCCTGTTCCTATGAACTCACTTTGCCACTCCTGTTCTTATGATATGAGCCCAGTTTGCCACTCCTGTTCCTATGAACTCACTTTGCCACTCCTGTTCCTATGAACTCACTTTGCCACTCCTGTTCCTATGAACCCAGTTTGCCACTCCTGTTCCTATGAACTCACTTTGCCACTCCAGTTCCTATGAACTCACTTTGCCACTCCTGTTCCTATGAGCCCAGTTTGCCACTCCTGTTCCTATGAACTCACTTTGCCACTCCTGTTCCTATCAACTCACTTTGCCCTCCTGTTCCTATGAACTCACTTTGCCACTCCAGTTCCTATGAACCCAGTTTGCCACTCTTGTTCCTATGAACTCACTTTGCCACTCCTGTTCCTATGAACTCACTTTGCCCTCCTGTTCCTATGAACTCCCTTTGCCACTCCAGTTCCTATGAACCCAGTTTGCCACTCCTGATCATATACCTACGTATAGTGAATGGACGAGTCTATGTTCAAAAATTAGTGTAGAGAAGGTCGGTCGTCTTTCTACACAACAAACCACGAGGTTTAGACCGTTGTGTTTCCGGCTTTCTTCAAGTCTCTGTCCATATGAGTAATGAATTTTGAATTAAATCCTTTGTTCAATCTACGGTGGTAGATTGTTCTCGTTTTGCGGCTTATGTCTCTAGAGGTATCTCGTCCTGTTCCTTCTTTTTCTCATAGCACTTCTCAGTTATTGTTCGCCTCGATTCCCCTGAGCTAAATCTTTAAACCTCTTGTCTAGACGATTAAAACGTTGATCCGTTAATTTGGTGGCATAGTAATTGTGAGTTTAATACCTAGGACGGGTAGTACTTATTCGGGTTTGTATTAACTGAACGGTATAGTACTTCCTCGATTATCCGGACGCCTTAGTACTGGGGTTGAAAAATATGTTTGGATTATTCAAAACTCCGGATAATTTGATACTTAAATTATTTTTTTAAAATCAATGTCAATTTTCTTTATCTATGACTCTATTCTGTTAGTCACAGTACCAAGCACATCAATGACAACTAGTATGATTGTGACATTATTATTATTGTTATTAGCTTTGATTTCTGGTGTGCACTCATTTATTCCGGGTCCCGCCTAGAGATCTAAGGTCAGAAATAGCATCATGACATTTTCCACTGAGAAATTAAAAAAAAACCCAAAACCGCATATTTTACATAGAAAAGGGCTTTCGTAAGGTGTGGGTTGTACTCGTGAGAACAATTTTTTGTATTTCTTTAAGGCATAGGCTTCCAGGAATCCTTTCAATGAGTCTACTGGAATCTTTTCCAAACAATCCTAGGGCTCCAACTGCAACAGGGATTGTTTATGTTCTCATGTGCAACATTTTTGAGATTTCGATTTCAAGGTCATTGTATTTTGATATTTTTTGAAGATCTTCAAAGATACATCGCAGCCTGCAGGGACTGCCATATTAATAAGGAGGCAATTCTTTTGTTTGCAGTCTCTAATAACGATGTCTGGCAGATTAGTTTTGATTGTTCTGTCTGCGTATTATTATTATTATTATTATTATTATTATTATTATTATTATTATTATTATTTGCACTTAGTAACTTTTATCACTTAACCATTTGTTATCCATTTACTCAAACTCCCCAGCTAGATTACTTCCTATTTTCTCTTGCCTTCAGTATGTCCCGTGAGTGTTAAATTCTCCAAGCCCACTTTTTTCATGATGGATTCCAGAAATTTCAGCTATCACTTTTCTGCTTGTTGATTTTACAACATCTTATATAAAAAGTATTGACCAAAATGAAGGGATTCAAAAAAATAACTAAACAAAGTACAGTAGAATCCCTGGCAACCGGACTAAGAAGGCCTTCCGGATATGAGGAATTGGTTACAAAGTCCGGATATGAGGAGTTATATTTAGTTTAAAATAAAAGCACTGAAATCAGGTATAACATTTATTTTCAATGTTTTATAGGAAACAAAATAATCTAATGGTGAGTGAAATATAACGGAATTGGGTTAAGGAAAAATAAATAAATTATGTAATGTTGATGTAAATTAATTAAATTAAGTATGCCACGTATGCAAAACAAATAATGTAACGAGGATTTTTTAATTGCTGTTGCATGATGATTCTTTCTCTTCTAATGTCATTCTCAACTTTTTCCGCATTTCGTTCTGCTTTTGTTCTTGAAATTTTTTAAACGAAAACACTTTTTAAATTTGTGCGTGTTATTGAAATCGTTATAGCTGAATGCTGGCTTTCTTTCCATAAAACTGACAGCCTTTTCAATAGTTTTTCAATTTCAGTCCAGGTTTCATCACAATTATGTTTTTTTTTTTATTTCCTTGTTTATTGTGACAATGTGAACGCTGGAGAATAGTTTCTTTTTATATCATACAATGTTGACTTTCCTATGTTGAACTCAGCCATTAGTTACAATTAACTTTCACCCACTTTTTGCGATAACTTCAAAGTTGTTCTTTTCATCTTATTCCCATCATCTTTTGCACCAATATAGGCCATTAGGGTGAAATAAGCATAAGCAATTATCCAAAGTAAATTTCCTGAAAAACAGAAATTCCAAATCAGTTACATATCACTCAAATAGTTCAAATATACACATCAAAATCATGTCCGGATATTAAGGATTCCGGATATGTGGGATTCCGGATATGAGGGATTCCGGATATGAGGGATTCCGGATATGAGGGATTTACTGTATTAAGAAACAAGAAAATTTCGTTAGAAACAAAAAGTGTTGAACTGCTATGTAATATCAATCCTCCTAAATGGTAATGAATGCTGCACAGTCTCTGCACAGATGAAGAGAAGACTTGGGCCAACTGAAATGTGGTTTTACCGAAGAATGCTGAGAATACCATGGACAGAGCGTGTAAGCAACGAGGACATCTCAAGGAAATGAAAACGAAAAAGACCATTATACTTAAAATCAGAAAGAGATAGTTGGAATTTCTGTGGCACATAACGAGGAAAGAAGACTTGGAGAATTTGATACTCGCAGGACATATCGAAGGTAAAATGGATAGAAGAAAGTAATGAGTAACTTTCTTAAGAAGCCTTTGTATATGAATGGTAGGACAGGGAATGGGAGTTATAGTAAGAAAACGAACAAGAAGAAGAAATTGTGGAGAGCCATGATCGTATTTTTATATTGTTGGTGGGACAGGTTGTGACCCACAGGAGTTTTATGTAGCTGCGGATGGACCCGGGCGATCTGTTATGTAAAGGGTCAACGAAAGTGAAAAGAGTCATCATCGGAGTCCCCTACTCTCTCGTTGGACTGTATCTGAAACAATGTCACATTGTCAAATGTTAGTCTAGCCGAGTGAATTAACCTTCTTTGTTACGCTCTAGTTCACGACTCGTTCACGCGTGACTTGCCAAACAAGTCGTCTGCTTTCTTTCATTCTCTCTGTATTTCACTCTCTCTGTATTTCTCTCTCTCTCTCTCTCTCTCTCTCTCTCTCTCTCTGTATTTCTCTCACTTTTTCCTATTGTTTTTCTCTTTTCCCATGTTTCTTTTTGATATTTCATAGCACTAAACCGAAACAAGAGAAAAGAAGTGAAAAAAAGCATACGTTGGAAAAGAAAAAAAAGGTATCGTGTTCTGTTCTTCGTTGTTATTTCTCATCAGCCATCTTAGTTACGTGTTGTTTTTTTTTCGTTTTTTTTAATTCCAAGCCTGTTTCTTACCCATAATTCTCAACACCCTGACTGTTCGTGTCGTCAAAATTGACGGTAAGAAGGAATGTATTATAAATAATATGTATTACATTGTAAGTAATTCTCATTTAATCCAAGTACAATTTGTAATTTAAAATACTTTGTTGTTAACGTTTATCACTGAACAGTGTCCAATTTATAAACACCCAAAGAAAGATGTCTGTATATTATCCTCATAAATGTTACATATTTACAACCAAAATTATGTTTACTGCAAAAGTTCCCAAAGCACAATATTTTTTGTGTGAACTTTGGAAGGTTTGAGTAATCCTCGACAGTCAGTAGATTCAATCTGGAATTTCAGAGTCTGCTTATTTCTCGTCCTACTAAGAGCAACGTATCATCATATATTTTATTTATTTATTTTTTATCCCCATCCACACTATTTTCATTATAATTTTTAAAGTTTAAAATGAATTTCTAAAGTCTTTTTGAAGATATATGTGGGGTATTATATATACGAACCTTCTTCAATAGCGAAATCAGTACGCGCCAACTGGACCAAGTTAGCACGGCGCCAAGTCGGTAACCATTATTTTGCACACTGACCCTCAATTGTTACACACAGAAAATTCATATATATATATATATATATATATATATATATATATATATATATATAGTGTAAAAAACTCGGGTCGAGCCATCACTTTAACACCTCAACAATCCTTCAACAGACTGATATCAATAAACGCTCTTGATTCACTCTGTCACCTTTTTGCCTCTCCTATTTTCTCTTTATCCCTATACGTCCCCTCTTAAGATGTGCCTATTTTTTAGACAAATAGAAAAAAGAAGTGCTTTTCCACGTGCAGCCTGCTTACAAACAAAATTGTTCATAACTATTTTGGTTCTCACCAGTCGAGGTGCAACTAAATGCACCGAAACGGAGTTGCTTCTTTGTCGTGAGTAAATTGTTTTTGTCCATATGAAAAAATTATAATAAATAATTATTGTTCTACTATCGGTATTGAGCCATCTTTTGAATTAATGCTGTGAACGTTAGAATTTATATATTATTTTCGTTCTCATTACATTCGTATTATATATCTACACACACGCGCGCACACACACACACACACACACACACACACACACACACACACACACACACACACATACATATAGATATAGATATAGATATATACTCGACTCTCCCGTTGAATTCGACGTATGAAGGTCAAGCAGATTAGTTCCTAGAAAACTGACAGCCCGACGCCAGCACATGAGATTTTATTACAGTGATGAAGGTTTTGTGCAGAACCATCCACACTTTTTGAAGGGCCGAATACAGAGACCGGGTGCACTACGTGCCTCAGGGTCCCCAAAGGACCCTTCGGAGGTTCTGAAATCAGAGTTGTTCTTTTCCTAGACCAGTTGCCATCTAAGGCTATAGAACCCAGTCTGTCCTGCTATTTACCCATAACTGGAGGGAGAAGAAGAGGATTCACACTTTTCCCAAGGGTATTAGCACGTAAGTGAATGTAATGGATTCGACTGGAATTCGAACTCGGCTCTCCGATTCTTCAGTCCAAGTCTCTACCTATATATATATATATATATATATATATATATATATATATATATATATATATATATATATATATATATATATATATATATATATATATATATATATATATATATATATATATATATATATATATATATATATATATATATATATATATATATATAATAGATCGACTAGCAAGTACACAAAAATAGAAAGAGATGAAAAGCAAGGATGCACCTTCTCAGTGGATTTATTCAACCTATATGATGAGACGATGCTAAGAGAACAAGAAAGATTTCTTATTAGTAAACACAATCTTAACAACATATGATTCGCAAATGACGCCGTGTTGATGACAAGCACAGAGAGACAAATGCAGGAACTCGTAGAAAAAGTAATCAATTGAGAAGAAAGGACTTACCATCATCTAAATGAAGACAGAATATATTGTCGTTAGTAAAAGAACATTCCAATATGCCAGCTTTGAATTAGAGATATCAGAATGAAGTAAATAGAGAAATTGGACTATATGGGAAGTGTTTTAACAGAGGATGGAAAATGTGACATAGAAACAGCCTGAAATTAATAATAAGTACCTAACAAGAAATTCAGTTTTTCGGTTTTATTAATTTTCCATTTTGATTAAGGTTTTATATATATATATATATATATATATATATATATATATATATGAAGAAATATAGTCTTAAGATGTGCTATATTTATGGGATAAAGTGCTCAATATCAGAGATAGAGCGTGCGTAAATATAAAAGTGAACATTGAAGTCAACACTTAGAGGCGACAGTCTGTTTCATGCTAGACGCAATCGTCAGGTCTGACGATTGCGATAGCATGAAACAGTGTTGACCGGAAGGTACCTTTGGTATGATATCCGTTTTGTTTAAGGCTATATATATATATATATATATATATATATATATATATATATATATATATATATATATATATATATATATATATATATATATATATATATATTTAAATTGTGTGTATTTAGGCAGCATTTTTTCATTCATACATGTTTCATTAAATAATATAGATAACTGTTGTCTATATATTTTATGTAAGTTCTTTTCATATCGTCTGATAAGCTTAATAACATTATCATTAAACAATGAAAGAAAATCACAATATTGATACATATTTTTTAATCCAATTTAAGCTTTCGGCTGACATAAGCCATTATCGAAGATGACAATTACACAATATATTAAGCAATACACGAACAAGAAATTGATGTATATATATATATATATATATATATATATATATATATATATATATCAACTTAGCAACGCCCCCTTATCTACTACTGTCGATTTCAAAGTTTCCAAAACTGGTGGTCACAAACCCTCGAAGGAAAATTGGTGAGGGTAGGGCAGCCATTTTTTAAATAACCAAAAATCAGGGAATTATTCAATTTAAATGTAAATTTCAGTACATATTCATTATTTACTTTTATAATGTATACTTTTTTATTTTTAAAAATCTGAGAAAATGCTATTGTTTTTGTAAAACCAACAATATTTTCATGACTAAATTTTACTAAAAAAAATGTTCAAGTCGCAAATTTTTATATTTCCATAAACATTAATCTTTGACGCATCTCTGGTGAAAATTTTTTTACAACGATTCCAACACAACACAAACGTGGTTGTCTTAAAAATGTATTTTAAAATAAGTATTTCAGTTTTCGGAAAAAATTTTATGTGTTGAAATCTTAAAACATTTTTATTTTTTAAGCGATCATTTCCTCGGTTTTATCTTTCTGGAAATGTGAAAAATACGAACTAGAAATTTTTATTACTAATAGCAAAAAAAAAAAAAAATCTGAGATTCCCCTTAGTGAATGATTTCGGAATAAAATATGATTTTACTGGGATAACTGATTTAAAAGAGTTGTTCAGAAAGTAAATTACAATTTAAAAAAATAAACGCTACTGAAATTAGCACTTCTGCCCCCACCTCCCCGGTTGGCATGGAGCCGCCCCTACTCAGGTGAGAGGATCGGGGTAGTAAGCACCGGCCCTGTCGATTATTATAGTTGATGATTGATTATATAACTTAGGTAGAAAAAAAAGTACACCCCCCCCAAAAAAAAATGCTGCTGAAACTAGCCCTTTTGGGTTATCAGGGGTTCTTGCGTAATGCGCACCACTCCTGCCATGCAGATACACTATGTATATTATTAGGTGATGACTGACAATTTAACGACAGTTTAGAAATAATTAAAAATGGCGGATGGCCATAAAACAGTGCTGAAAAAAAAATGGCAGAGGCTACAACGGGGCCCCCCAAAAAACCCGCCCCTGCCAGTTGGGGTTTCGGTGGCAAGACGCGTCTTTCTTGCTTGTGTACAAAGCTAGAGAGACATACAAAGCAGAGAATAACTGTTAAAAGGGTTATGATGAATGAATTGTGGGATATGAATCAAACGGAAAGAAGTAAGAAATGGAGATTATGAGAATAAGAAGGACAGGAAATGATTGACTATTTACTTGAAGAGGTTAATTAAGCGGGAGTCTGTTTCACAAAGGAACAGTCCTTGAGGAGGAAAAAGGCCGGCTGAGTGGAAATTTCTCTTACATTTGAAGTACGGGTGAAATGAGGATGATTTAACTCCATGGAAGAGTTCAGTGACGAAACACTATTTAAAGTCATCAAGATTCCCATAGTAGATGACATTTGCACGCCACCTGATAAATAAGTTGCTGCTAAAGACTTGCACTCTGGTAATTCAGTGAGTTTGGTCGTTTAGAGAAAATAGTAACAAAAAAATCGTGAGATGGATCAAATAGATGAAATCTGATTATATACAAGATAATACAAAATCAAATATTAGGTTTAGTTATAGAAATCTTTTCTGCTTTTGTTTATCAAATTTATTCTTCAAAGAAATAGAGTACAATTACATTTCATTGCCATTATTTGCAATGACTCGTTGCTACTTATCAAACAAATCTTTGGAATCGTCTGAATCAAATTTCACGGGTTTTGATGTGAAAAATATTTTGATAAACTCTTGAATCTGGTTTTCATTTGATAAATTTCCCCATCAAAGCGTTTTGCAGCGATTTGAAAAGGTGCAAGGTCAGGTGAACAGGGTGGGTGAGATCGAACAGATCAACTCCGTTCCAAATTGCCTTCCTCTTTTATTCTCACTGTAACTGCACGATGGCACAATTGCAGACGTTCCCGTATCTAATTATATATATATATATATATATATATATATATATATATATATATATATATATATATATATAGGCTCCTGAAAAATTTATTTCGTTTGAGCTCTCTGGGGGAGGAAGTGTGAGTTTGTAAACAGTGACTATTACGGCTATTATAGCAAGACTCTTCGATAAAGCGAATCGAGTCCTCTCAGTTGTTTATCTAAAAATAAATACACTAAAAATTCACCTTCGTCCCTGCCGTGTGCCAACGGCTTAGTGTTAGAATCTCCGACTGACGCCAATTCAGTCGATCCTAGCTAGAGGCAACCGGGCGTCTAGCCACACTGAAGAGCTGTGATACAGCGAAACAGTCTGTCTGTGGATGACAATATATATATATATATATATATATATATATATATATATATATATATATATATAATAAGGTTTAACCTGTTCAAGGCCAGAGGACCACTCGAGGTAGGGAGTAACGTTAAGATAGGCAATTTGTGCGGTTAGGAAGGGAAGATAACGGTTAACCCTAAATTTGAACAGTTTAAGATTGTAGTGATCTAGGAAACATCCTTTTCATATTTATTACAGGTTGTCTGACTAAGAAGGAATTTCAATGCACGCCTAAGTTTTAATCTTGGCACACACATGTTAAAATGCCTATGAACTTTAAGGTCATTTTAGTGATGTCACGCTAAAATATATTCCATTGTTACAACATATGAACCTATGATCATTTCAAAGTCCGATCCATTAACAGTCTAAGCATTCCCCCAGTTATATCTCGACTTCTATCTTCTTTGAAAATGACCAACAATGATTGAAAGTAGTTGGAAAATTATACACAATTTAGGCAAGTTCATTTACAACTTTCCACCCAACACGTTAGTTGACATCAGGAGAAATTTAACAGAAGGCTTAACAGATATTCCTTGTCTATTCTATCCAATAAAACTCGGTACCTCCCAAAAGAAAATGCTTAAAATTTAAATTTACAAAAAAAAATTTTAAATAATGAAAAATCTTTCTTGATGTTCTGATGTACTTCAAATCGAATTTCAACTGATCGGATTTTTTCCTCTATCAGTAAAATCAATAAATTCGACCATGTTGAAAGATTTATCAAGACAACATAATTCTCTTTATTAAAATTTTTTTTCGAAAAATAAAATATACTTTTCTGAAAAGTTATTTGAGAAAAATTCGCTGATTTAATGTTTAATTAATCTGAATTTAGACAAAAGTTACTTACTTTTAGATTAAAATATCACAGAAAAGCATCTTTTTAAAAACGAAGTGGGTTTTTTTGACATGTTAAGTGATTTATCGACATTCTGTCGTTTGAGAAATTGAATCAAGGCGGGCAGTGAATTTGAATGAGATGACGAATGCGACGTGAAGAAATGTTCTTCGCAGGAAAGGAAGAAAATCAAGCTAAATATGACAATGTATACAGTAGATACATGTGCATGTTGAAAAGACAGTGGCGTAGCTAGTTCTTTTGCTGCACGGGGCAGCCCTCAATTTTGTCGCCCCTCCCCAGAAGGAATACAGTATTACAATGCACATTAACCCCAATATTTTTATCCATTTCTCAAAATCCAATGCCTGTATGATGCCAGGTTTTGTCCGTGTTTCTGTTAAAACGTGGTATTTATAACTCCTCACTGATAAATTATGAAATAAAATTGTGTTTATTTATTTCTTTTAAATAAAACTGGAGATATGTAAAAAACAAAGACGTTATTTCTGTTTTTCCTAAATCGAGAAAACTTTAAAAGCTTTTTGCGATATTAAAAGAAAGATAACTTGTTTTTGTTTAATATACCCTCTGTTAGAAAAACGAAACAAACAAAACACATTGTGCTTTTAATTCATCAGTTTTTAAAAATATTTATTTCAATTTTAACAAGTGAGGAGTCATAAATTAAATGCAACGTTAACAGAAAGACAGTTCCTTTTTCTTTTAACGATGTAAAAATTGCAATGTCTTTTAAAATTATTTTGTTTTACATAGTTGAAGTTATTATTAGCAAAGTAGTAGACTGAGAATTAAAAGTCCGATAAAATTAATTTCACCTTTAAAAATAAATGTTATACTATTAATTCTTAGTCTATTTTGCTTAATAAAACTTCAAATATCTAAACAAAAAAAAAAAATAAATAAAACATTGCATTGTTTTACTACCGTGAAAACTTGTAAATTGCAAAATTGAAAAAAATGCCCATTTTTGGACTTTAAACAAATTTTCTGCACTTAAAAAATATATTAATTTTCAATTTTCTTTTAAATTTCCGTTCGATATTTCTTTAAAAAATGGAATGCATGTGATATTCTTAAAGCATTGGAATTATTTCAATTTATTTATCTATATATTTTATAATTTATGAAAAGTAACGATTTTATATCCCTATTAAAACTAGGCCTATGATAAGATTAAAAAAAAAACAATTGGTTCACTTATTAATTTAATGTTTTTTCACTAACAGGTAATAGACATGAAAAATCAAAATCAAAGAACTGACGCCAAAGTCTGGGCTTCTCATATAGGTGTGAAAAAACTGTGAAATCACTAAATTCACTTAATTCAACTCCACATCAAGCCCTTTAAAAATGTTCAAATTTGTTCACACCTTTTGCTCACGTCTTGTAAGCGGGGTTTATTCCCACCAGCTGACAGCGCGTTTTGGAGATTTTTTTTTTTATTGTTGGCTGCCAGCCATATCAAAGACAAAAATACAAATTGTCTTCATTTTAACCCTATCTTCACTGCCTTTTTTGCAAAAATTATTGGAATTATGCAATTGTTTTTTTTTTATTTTATTATTTTCTGAAAATTCACCGCGGATCAAGAGTACCGCTCGCGGGGGTGGGGACAACCCCTAGCTACGCCACTGTGAAAATGAATGTTCTATGTTGTGGCCATGAAGAGACCAACAGTTCGATGTGATTTGTTGCAAGTGAGTCTGCAAAGTTTCGAAATGATATGTACGCCGTTATGTGTGTCTGAAGCACGCGCTAATAAAACAAAGTGAGAAAAGAGAAGCTGAGACAAAACTTACTTTCTTCGCGGTTTTATGCTGTCTTTTGCCGACTGTGTTGTTGCAGATCTGGTCCTTAGTGTTCCGTTTCAGATCTCTCCGTTGACTGTTCTGTTTCAGGTATGGACTTTGAATGACAAGCCGTTTTTATGGCTTATTGCGAGTCGGTGACCGGCTCACGAATGTTAAATTCCGCCCTGATTTATTTCCAGGTAATTTGAAGTTCAACCGCGCGGACGCTGTTGAGAGAACATCACGTGACCTGTCATATCCAATCAGTTTCCAGAAAACACTTATTTAATTTTGGAGTCGTGTTTTGTACAGAATTGTAAAGTTTGTTCCGTATCTATTGATTTTTGTAGAATTTATTTGTAAGCGTCTCTCTCTTGTTTTGTGCTTCACTTATTGGCCGTAAAATGTAGGAGTTTATACTCAGTAATCTTTAAAATTTAAAACATTTTAAGCATTCTAATATTTTATTGAATTTTGGGTACTTCGGCTTTATAGCGTTACTTACGAATACGGATGTTAAGAAAATATTAGGAAATTAAAAATAAATTTAAAATTTACAATAGGTAACAGTTTTATATTCTGATAATGTCATGTATGGACGTCCGTACTTTCAAATATCAACCCGTTTATACGCACAGAAAAAGAAATTAAATTCTTTTAAGAATTCTGAGGGTGGGGTCGTTGAATGGCAGTAAACTTCTCCATTTATGATTAGTAAATGCAATTTTTATTTAATAGCAATATCACTTGGCTGCTACAAATTAATATAGAATTTTAAAAGATTTAAAAATTTATAAATTATTCGAAATAAAATTCTAAAAGAAATGAAAACAGTTCTTGTAATGCATTTGTATTATTCAGTGAAAACAGTTTTTTTCTTAAGACAATAGCGTCCATATATTTTATTTATAAAGTACTTATAAACTTTTCGAATTGAATAATGTCTTAGTTTTATTGCATTTTTTATTTTACGATTCAGAGCAGAATTTCTGTAACTGGAGTCGTCTTTGATAAATAAAGTTATGATTTAAAAATTCTCCGAGGACTTATCCTCCTTAAACATTAAGCGATACAAAAAAAAAAAAAAAGAATTACTCTAAAATGAAATAAATGGCGAGTAACAGATGTAAAAAAAAAAAGGTATTTTTTTTTACAAAGATTTTTTAAAAAAGAAATGGCCTAAATAATTTAATTCATTTATGAATAAGTCCTGAGGGTTTCATTAAAATCCGAAGAATATCTGAATTTTGCAAGAATATCTAAATCAATGTGTTTTTTTATTGCAAAAAGACATTCAAACTATGGTCCCGTGTTAACGCCAGAATAACAAAAAATTTTAACCAAAATTTTCAAGGTTCTAAAATAGATAAATAAAATAATTTTTCCATCGAAAATTCATCTGATCTTCCATTTTAATAACAACATAAAGAATTTGGTTATGAATCTTCGTTTTTGTTAAGTTTGGGGCAGTTTTTACATCATGTTACTTTTTTTTAGTGAATTTTTGAATGCGCCTACATAGAAAATAAACCTTATTTCCAACACAATTACGTACCCACATACATACAATTTTAAAACACGCCCAAACTTTATTTTCTGCTCAATAACAGACAATATTACAAACATGCCAAAAAGATTCCACAATATATCACACCCCGTTTACCGGGTGTAACGGCAAAATTGTCCAAATCGTGTAACAGCATAATTGTTCATCCCACAAAATGTTTAATATCTAATATTGGTGCGATTTTGAAATTAATCCCGTTACTGTTCGTCACAAGAGTTTCTTTTATTAAATAAAGATTTATTTGAAGATTCGAAAAATGTAACGTTTTATCAGAATTTAATTTGAGAACCACGAATTACTACAATGTTTTACAAGTTCACCTTCAAACATCTTTCCTGAGCTTTGCCTCGACTTTCACCCCTGTTTTCAAAACCGGCTCCCAAAGCGTTGGTCCTTATCAGAGATAAGAATACAGTGTAGCAAAATTGTCCAAATCGTGTAACAGCATAATTGTCCATCGTGCAAAATGTTTAATATCTAAAAAAAAAAACACGAAACTAAATGAGTTTCTTTTTTCTAAATTTTCAGATAAGACGTTTAGCCATCTTGACACCATTTGTATTAAGAATCACTGAAAAAAACCTTGGAGTAATTCAGCTAGAAAGAGGACAGGTTAAAATCGTTTTGTGTCAGCCACACTGTCATCCCAAATGTGAAATATTTGACCAATCAGAGAAAACTAAAATCTTATTTTTCTCGAACCTACTTTCTTGAAAAACTTATTATATAAATTCACAGGTTTTGACTTCCAGAGAGTAGAGATTCGACTGTCTCTAAGCCGAAGAGAAGGCGTGGTTACACAGCTCCCCCAACCAGCGCGTGTTGAAAGAAACACGTGTCAGCGACTTGTCTCCAACAACAACAACAACAACAGTAGAGACGGTCAGTGAATCTTCACTGATAATCATGTGCTGGCGACATCAAACAAACTATCTCTAACAGCAACAACGAAGACGGTCAGTAAATCTACGCTAACGATAAAAGTCTTTTCTCAAACACAGATTTTTACTGTTGACCAAATATTAAAAATCTTTTCTAAACTACAGATTTTTCTGTAGACCAACTAACCAAAGACTTTAACTTAATTAAAGAATATTTTTACTCCTTTTGACTCTTGAAGTCCTGTACATACGTTTGTAAATAAAATGATTTATTTAATAGGGATATACATATACACATGTTTTCTTTAGTTTTATTTTATTATTGTTTGGAATTTGGACGTTCAATATAAAAGAGATGGACGGTGGAATTTCCTACACCTAAATAAAACAGATCTAAATGAAGGATTCCTACCTAAACACACGCACACACACACACACACACACACACACACACACACACACACACACACACATACATACATACATACATATATATATATATATATATAATATACCAGGTCATCCCATAAGTCCTGTCCGAATTTTGAATAAAGAAAACAAGTGACCAAATGTTACATTTAATTACAGATTCAAGCAACAATGTATTTTCCCTGATTATCTATGACTTCCTTCCATCTATTAACAAGCTTACTAATTCCATTACTGAAAAATTCTTTTGGCTTTGATTTCGAAGAACTCACAAATGTCAGTTTTAACCTCTTCCTGTGTTACAAAAGCTGTTTCTTCCAAATGATTCTGTAAGCTACGAAACAAATGTTAGTCTGAAGGTGCAAGGTCGGGAGAATAAGGTGGATGAGGAATTTTCTCCCAACCAACTTCTTCGATCTTTTGTGGCGTGATTCTTGCTGTGTGTGGTCGCGCATTGTCCTGATGAAACATCACCCATTTTCGATTCACTAGAGCAGGTCTTTTTTTCCTCAAAGCTTGGTTCAAACGCTCTAATTGCTGACAGCATATTTGAGCATTAATTGTTGCATTAGGTGGTAAGAATTCAAAGTGAATATTACTTGGCAATCCCACCAGATTGAAAGAAGAACCTTTTGCCCATGAAATTCCCTTCGCAGCTGTGGCTGGAGTCCTTCTCCTTTACCAAGTCACTGTCTGCGACGCTTAACATTTCCATAAAAGATCCATTTTTCGTCGCCAGTCACAAGTCTATCCAAAAAAGGTGAAACAAGTTGGCGAGAATGGAGAGAAGAGCAGATGTCAACTCGGGATTTGAGGTTGCTTTCAGACAATTCATGAGGCACCCATTTTCCAAGTTTAGGAACTTTTCCAAGTTGTTGAAGATGACGATGAACAGTTGTATAGTTTGAACTGAGAACCACTTCCAATTCCTCAACTGATAAAGCAGGATTTTCTTCAAGGGCTGCTTCGAGAAGCTTTTCATCAAACTCAACTGGACGTCCGGTTCGATATTCATCTTCAAGGGTGAAATCTCCACCTCTGAATTTTGCAAACCATCTTCTGCAAGTTGTTTCATTCACACATTCCTCTCCATAAACTGAGTGAATGTTTCTAGCCGCTTCGGCTGCTGAGTTTCCTTTCTTGAATTCATAAAGCATTATGTGCCTCAAATGATTCTTGGGTACTTCCATGTTAGCAGGGTTTTAATCAAACAAAATTTAATTTTATTGTTCTCTGAAATAAAATTTGATCAGTTTAAATGCATCTAAACATAAAAATAATGTTCAGCTCCATTAGACATTATAAAATACTCTTTAAATTTCGTTCATTTTAACAAAAATGTAAAATTCTGACAGAACTTATGGGATGACCTAATATATATATATATATATATATATATATATATATATATATATATATATATGTATGTATATATATATATATATAATAAATCAAGGAGAAGACCATAAAGATCCATTTCAGTTATAATTTATTTTGTGAATATTTCTATATATTCATGAAATAAATTATAACAGAAATGGATCTTTATGGTTTTCTTCTTTGACTTATTATTACAATGTTCTGTAGTTTACATTGAGCCTTCTCTGGATTAATATACTCGTTGGAATTATCCTACCAACCACAAATTGTTCATGTACACACACACACACACACACACACACACACACACACACACACACACATACATACATACATACATACATACATATATATATATATATATATATATATATATATATATATATATATTGGATTGGATTGAAACCCCTTTTAAATTAATTGAAACACTATGTAAGAATGAGTAGCTATGATGGCGCATGTGAGCTTGTAGGCATATACATAATAAATTAGCAAATATAATTAACAAAATAATATAAGTCTATACAGGGATGATAGTCTATTAATTCTAAGAAATTGCAATTGTAGGGCTACACCCAAAATAAGAAAAGAAATAAAAACCTTCAAAATCCAAGTATTCACAATTGATATAAAATCCAACCAAAAAGAGTAAATTTCTTAGATATAGCATTCAACCGAAACAACAGGACATACAAACCATACAGAAAACCAAACAACAACCCAATGTACATTAGCAAAAATTCTCCCACTTCAATGCATTCAAACAAATACCCATATGCATAAATAAAACAATTTCAACAAATTTTAGTAGCCTAAAAATATTCAATGAAAACAAAAATCATACAAATCAGCCTTAAGAAACAGCAGATATTCAGACAAACTAGAATACAAAGATGAAAACAATTCAAACAAAAACAACAGAAAAGGAAATATAATTTGGTTCACCACCATCCTCATCAAGATTATAATAAGACAAAAATAGGTAAAATATATTTCAAATCAACTGACAAAATTTTCCTTAAAAACAGTAAATTATCAAAAATTATCAATAAAATACAATCAAAATTAGTTACAGCTGTATAGATAACAGAGAGAAAATAATAACTAAGCACAATAAAAAAAATACTCAACAAAACCAATAACAATTACAACAATAACATGCAGCAAAATAACACCATCAAATATAATTGCAGAAAGAAAGAAAATTGTGCACTTAACAATATATGTTTAACCAATAACTTAATATACAAAGCTACTGTAACATTAACACAGACAAAAATATTTATATAGGTGCCACATAAAAAATCCTAAAAAAAGATATTGCAACCACAAAATGTCCTTTGAACGAAAAAAATACACAAACAATACAACCCTATCAAAATATACATGGAGCCAAAAAGAAAACAATATCTCCACCAAAATCAAATGGGAAATTATACAAAAGGGCAGCCCCATACAGTATTAACAGTAAATCTGTTAACTATGCTTAGAGACAAAATTAGCAATAAATAGTTTTAGAAACCAAAATAAACTCTAAAACAAGAAAACTGAAATAATTGGTAAGTGTAGGTACATAAATAAATACTTACTTTGCCATCTAAGCACTAATTAAAAATAAATAAAATGAATATAATAGAAACTTTTGAAAAATGAATAAATAAATTATAATATAAACATAAAATAAACAAAGAAAATAAAGAAAAAATGAAAATATAAATAAAATAATAAATAAATAAGACTAAACAAATATAAAATAAAATAAAGAAAATTAAACAAAGAAATAAAAATAAACAAAATGAAATAAACAAACAAATATTAAATATACACATCTATACAAGTATGTGTGTGGGCATGTGTATATAGTGATTGTCACTTCTTGACATAAGACCATCTCCACAACAAATTTCTTTTGATTTTGTTTTGTTTTTTTGTTATATAACTTTCAGATTCACCGATCATGAGAGCACAGATGACTCTTTAAATCAGCCTAATTTTTACAAGCTTTTTCACAAATGTTGCACCTGAAAGGGAGATCCCCAAGCCCAACAGGCATGGCATCAACATGAATTTTCATGTGTCTTGTTAATCCAGAAGCTGACTTGCATACTTTATGGTAGAGTGTACAAGAAAGCAGAAGGATTTCTGGTTTCTATTATGGACTGAGCATGATGAAACCTAAGGTGACTTTGAAGATCTGCCTTTGAAAGACCAAAATTACTACATGTTGTAAGGTTAGGGTGGAAGGTAACACTTCAGGATTACCTTTACGAAGATTGTGCTTAACCTTAGCATGTTCCACCTTGTCCTTTGATGAACTGTCATTCTCCACGTAGGTTGACATTCAGTCTCCAGTTCCCAGGTATCAACTGATATCCCAAGAGCTTTGAGATTGGTTTTGATACAATCTTTAAAGCGCTTTCTAGGTTTATGTCGATATTTAACAACACTCCCACGTGTGTCGAATGTGGCACAAGGCCGGTTTAATGTGGGCCCCCCGAGCCCGTAGGCTCGGCCAAAAATATGCCCATTAGAACTCATATACACGGGTTCAGGGACTGTCTACCTCCCCGGACGAAACTTTGCCCTGCGGCAAAGCCTCATCCGAGTTCCTCTCCGCCGAGGCAGAGAGTTCGACAGCAAAGAACACTGGCTCCCTTTGTGTCTGGGATGCTTGCATGCACATAGTTCACCATAAATGTCATGTTTAGGCAACCTTGAGTCATCCATGCATACCAAATGACCTGCCCGTGGTAACTGATTGAGAATGTTTAACTTCTCAATACGGGGGATATTAGCTTTCTCCAGAATTTCTGTGTCAGGTATAAAAGACTGCTATGAAATATTCATGATTCTTCTGGGGAACTTTTGGTGTACTCTTTCAAGGGTGGCAATATGATGTCTGTATGTTGTCCATGATTCTGAAGAGTACAAAAGGGTAGTCAAAACACATGACTGATAAACCTTTGCTTTGATGTTAAATGTGATGTTTCTGTCAGACCACACCCACTTATGAAAGATTTAGTAGCTTTCTTGATACAGTGAAGTATTTCGGCATCTACTGTCCCATCTCGTAAGAGTGTGCTTCCAAGGTATACAAAGGTATCCACCACCTCCAACCTCCTGCTATTTACAAGTATTTTGGGTTCCCTGATATGGTTCAACAGTACTTTGGTCTTCCTCAAACTGATAGTAAGCCCAAAAGACTTACATGTGTCAGCAAAAAGATTCATAATGGTTTGCATATCTTCTTCAGTATGAGCCCTGAGCCTCATCAGTATAAAGAAGCTCACAAATAACTTGCTGAAACACCTTTGTGGAACCACTAAATCGTCACAGGTCAAAAACTTTCCTGGTAGTTTGGAAATGCAAATAAACACCAATGCTACAGTTTCTAAAGGCAGGCAACACTGCAAAAAAGATGGAAAATAAAATAGGTGCCAGTATATCGCTCTGCTTCACACCATTCTCAACAGAAATTCGTTCAGACAGAGCGCCATTGAAGTTCAACCTGGCTTTCATGTTGCTGTGCAACTCTCTAAGCAGCCTGACAAATTCAGGTGAGCAACCCAGTTTTCTTAGAATTGCTCACAAGGCGTTACTATTCACAGTGTCAAACGCCTTATTTAGGTCAACGAAGACTTGGTAGAGAGGGACACAGTGTTCAATGCACTTTTCTACAATTTATCGGGCTGTGAAGATCATGTCCATTGTGCCTCTACCAGTGCGATACTCTGGTATCACTTCAGGACAGATGTGACTTTGGAGGTGATTGAGCAAGATTTTGGCAAAAGAATTTAACAACAGTTTCAAGTAAGCTTATTCTCCTGTAGTTGCTACATTCTGATTTGTGACCTTTTGATGCATATATATATATATATATATATATATTGACCCAAATAAATATATATATATATTGACCCAAATAAATAAGCAAACATCCGACTTCCGGTAAATGACTGCCATAACAGACTACCAACAATAAGCTATATAAACAAATTTTTACTATGTTAACAAAAAAACACCGATCAAAATAAAAAATAAATAAATAAATATATAAGATAAAAAATAAAAATAAAATTAAAAAAAACAAACAAGCAAAATAATTTGACATAAATAAATAAACAAATAAGTGACTTCCGGTAAAAGTAACCGCCAAAATAGACTACCCATAATGCACCACTGACCCTTATATATAAATAGCCGAGAAAAATAACAGCACTAGTTGCCTGACGATTGCACTAGCATGAAACAGACTGTTGCCTCTAAGTGCTGACTTCCATGTCCACTTTTATATTTACACACGCTCTATCTCTGATATTGAGCATTTTATCCCATAAATATAGCACACTTTAAGACTATATTTCTTCATATATATATATATATATATATATATATATATATATATATATATACACCCCCCACACACACACATCCACAGAGAAATAACTAAAAACCTAAACTTTCATTATTAATACATCAACATATAAGATAACACCACGGCAAAAAACAAATAAACTACCAGTTATTACACTATTTACATTGTTCGGACTATCAACCTCATCTTTGTTGCCATATTTATCACAATGTTTCAGCTTCTTCAGGTGGTTAGAATGTTGAACTGAACTCTTTATTTCGCTCACTACGAAATTCTGGAGTCAGGATGCTGAAGGTAAACAATTAGCTAAGTGACAAAGTTTTTACTTTGATATATATATATATATATATATATATATATATATATATATATATATATATATATATATATATATTTATATATATATATTAGTATTCCCACCTCACTCACACACATATATATATTGTTATTATTATTATTATAAATGCTATTTTTAGTGGGTAGACATGTTTTAGTTGACATCCCTTTTACTTTAAACAGGGAAATTAATGTCACCCCAGCCCAGAAATCAAGACGTCTCTACTAAGAAAAAAATATAAATATGCATTGATTTCAAGGCTGGTTGACATTAACTTCCATGTTTAAAATAACAGAAATGTCAACTCAATGTATTTTTATAGCCACTAACAATAATGTTTTTAGTTTTTTTTGTTTTTATGCTTTTCACCCCAAGCAAGGTGGGAGTGCCACTGTCACACAAGGGGTTACAGAGAGTGGGAGCAAGAGTAAAGAGGCTTGATAGAGGAAAGGATGAAGAGGAGGACGGAGAATGGATCAAGGCATCTGGAGATGTCGATTGACATTGCATTTGAATAGTTGGAGATGATAGCTATCAGGGAAGCAAGTAAGAGGAAGGGAGTTCTACGGATGGGAAGTGCGAGACATGAAGCTATTGGAGTAGAAGTGAAAGGGTGGGACTGAGATGCCAACCTAGTAGCACATTTAAATTCATGCAGTTTAGGAACTAGCGAAAGTAGCTTGTCAGAGCAGTTACCATGAAAGTATTTGTAGAAAAGACAGAGGGAGGCCATAACATGTCTGTGAGAGAGTGACTGTAAACGAGATGACAGATCAGGGCCAACCACATTCCATATTCGTCACTGGATTTTGTTGAGGATCTTAAAGCGAACATCAGGGGCTCCAGACCGTGTATGACAGCAGTATTCCATGCAAGGGCGAATGGTTGATATATAGATTTGAAGGATGGACTTGGGTGAGAAAAACTTTTTGGCGTGACACAGAGAACCAACTTTCCTTGTGGTAGATGAAGCTATTGATTCAATGTAGTTGTTCCATCTCAGGTCAGCGGATATTGTGAGACCAAGCAGTCGCAGAGAGGTGCTCTCGTAGAGTTGAGCATCAAACATACTAATGGGAGGTAGGGAGGGTTCTCTATGGTGGCTAATAGAGAGCAGTTTAGTTTTTGAGGAATTAAAGTTAACCAGCCATTTTCTGCCCCAGTGAACAACTGATTGGAAGTCCTTTTTGAGACCAATGGCTAGGTTAGTTTTATCAGTAATAATACCAGATTTGGTATTTAGGCAGGAGTAAACAGTAGTGTCATCTGCATAATAATGTTGGATTAAAAAAAAAGATCAATATATATATATATATATATATATATATATATATATATATATATATATATATATATATATATCGGACTACTGTCTTCCTCAAAATGTTTCTTAGTCATAGTCAAGTGTTAGAGTGTCTGCAACACATAGTCATATAAATATCCTCTTAGGTATCAGAATTTAGTTGCTTTGGATTTTACCCAATTAACACAACAAAATGCAAAAAAAAACATTCTTAAAATTAACTTGACTTTGACAATACCCTTACTGTTAATTGGGGAACATTTTAATTTTTTGTGGCAGGCAATAACTGAGCTATACTAACTAAGAACTATCTGAGATATCCTTAGACATGTTCAACAGAACGAGAACAATCTAACCCTTGTAGATTAAATAAAGGGTTTAGTTTGAAATTTTCTGTAGGTTACCTGTATTGGCAAGAACCTGATGAAGGTTGGAGAGCATAATGGCCAAAACACTGTGATAATAACAATAAAGATAAGGACAATAGTCTGCCTGTACATAATGGTAACCCTACATCAAAAAGAAATTCAAACAGAAATTTTAGGTTTAATTTTAAACAGTTACATTCATATATGAGATCACAAGAACCACTCTGTCCGTATCAATGAAAAGGGTTTAAATGTCCGAGGAGGGTGATTAATCCTCCTCTATGGAAGTGAATGCATCACAGATGGAGAGAAGACTAAAGGTAAGAGAAATCTGGTTCTACAGAAGGATGCTGAGAATACTATGGACAGAGCGAATAAGCAGTGAAGATGTCTGAAGGAAAACAGAAACAAAAAGACCCTTATACTTAGAATCAGAAAGCATCAGCTGAAATTTCTTGGACAAATAATGAGGAAGGAAGGCTTAGAGAATTTGATACGCATAGGGCAAAAGGGAGAGGGTGAAGCAGAAGGTCACTTACTTAGCTTGTGTGAATGGATGGTGGAACATAGGGTGGGAGAGAGGAATGATAATAAGACAAACTTTACTAAGAGCTACAAAGGATAGGAAGTAGCAGAGAGTCATGATCACCCACACTCTGAAAGGGAAACAGTACAAAGAAGATTTTAACTAATATTATACAGTGTAACCCGGATATAAGAGAGTTGTCGAGAGTTGTCTCTTATATCCGGGTTTGGTCTATTATATATACATTAACACAGGCTCTAATTTGGGACCAGATAAAATCTATCTTATATCCGGGTTTCTCTTATATCAGGGTCTCTTATATCTGGGTTAAACTGTAAATTATCAACATCAACCTAAAGTTTTTTTAGGCAAATTTTATTACAATTTAAAATTACTCAACA
>OZ038492.1:95640547-96018047 GCA_964036315.1 Acanthosepion esculentum
TTTCTGAAACAAGGAGGAAATTCCATCAGAAATTGTTTGTGGCTCATTTTGGAAGAAAAGTACAAGAAATATGATACAAGCTTGTATTTTGTATCTGTCTATATTTCTGAGATGAAGTATTATGTACACTATTTACATTATTCGGACTATTGTCCTCATTTTTGTCCCATATTTATTACAACGTTTTGGCCGTTGTACGCTCCAGCCTTCTTCAGGTGGTTGGAATGTCAAACTGAACCCTTCATTTTGCTCACTGGGGTAGACTGTTCTAATTCCACGTGCCATGTCGAATGGATGCCAGTTATCAGTTATCCCCTGTTAATTCCCCTTTCCCCCTTGTATTTTGTCTCTGAAATGAACTCTGGATAATTTCTGGTAGAATTTCCTCCTTGTCTGTAAAGGATTATTCATATTTTTGAAAAGTTGATCAGTAAAATTAATCAACACAAAATGTCTGTTGTCTTTAATAATATTTACCTTAAAAAACATTTGCTGCTTAAATACACTATATACATACATATATATATATATATATATATATATATATATATATATATATATGTATTATATATATATGTGTGTGTGTGTTTGTCTGTGCGTGTGTGTGTAAAAAGAGAAAAGAGAAAGATATGAAAGGGTTAAAAAAAACACTCTAGAAATAGGTAGACATATGGAATAGCACTTAAGCATGTTGTTCCTTACTTACTTCAATTTAAAAAATATTTATGTTACATGAGTCTAGGTCAGAAGTCCCCAAAGTTTTAGATGATTAATCCCTCTAGGGAATTTTTGATCCCTCATTGACTCCAAGCTATGTCAAAAAAATATCAATAGTAATAATCTTTTATTTAAGGGTAGAAATTCCTTTGCCCTTTTCTTTTGTTATTGTTTTTTGATAAGATTCATTTTAGCGTTACATTTTGTTATTCCTTTTTCAATTTCTATATCAGTTCTTATACTCAATGTGTTTGCTTGAATAATAGTAAATAATAGTAGATAATAATAAATGATAAGGATAAGAAAAACTTCATAAGTAAACTGTTCAACTTAAATATTACACAAATATAAGCAATGCTTTACTTTTAATGAAAGTGACACTCTTTTGTCTGATTTCTTATTTACAAGACTATAATTTATTTTAATGACATCATTACTAATTTATTTTAATGACATTCATTACTAATTTATTTTAATGACATCATTACTAATTTATTTTAATGACATTCATTACTAATTTATTTTAATGACATCATTACTAATTTATTTTAATGACATCATTACTAATTTTAGTAAGCTTTATCATTTTATTTTATTTTTCTAAGTCCCACATGATCTCTGAAAAATAAAGAATTATTTTATAAGATGCATTTTCTTAAAAGAATATTTGAACAAAAGCGGTTCTAGTATGTACAAATCACAAATAAATGTATCTGTTTCTATTTTGTAAACTTTCATTCAGGGGATATTGGCCCTCGTTCGATGACATTCCTTTGGAAGATTGGCGCGATTGTGTCTCGATTAAGGAATGAGCATCGCGAAACGTTGTGGCTCTTGAAGCGTGTCTCACTGGCGATGGTTCGAGGTAATGCTTTCTCCATCATTGCGGCTGGCAGAGGATAGAAAAAATTGTTCATAGTTACGTTGTTCTGGAATTGTCATCATTGGTCGACTGAACTTGCTTTGTTTCAATGACTTTTGTTTTGTTATTATTAGTTACTTTGTTCAATAAATGATTTCTTATTTTTATTGATTTAATATAAAATGAAAATTGAAACAATAAATTTAATCATATTAAGAAATTTACTCAGCTTAACTTAATCTTGCCCAAAAGTGATCCCCACTGATGATTACTATGCAGAGAATCTTGTGAATGGACCAAGTCATAAACAGATCACTCACATAGTAATATTAAGTAGGGGATCACTTTTCTTTTACAACCAAGTCATAAACAGATCCCCCACATTTAGTCACCGTAGATGCCTTATATTTCTTTTTTCTAGAAAATATTCTTGTAGGCAAGATTGCCAGATTGGGAGACTTTTGAATTCTAAGTGTTATTAAATTTTAACTTTCACTATTTGCGATTTTGAGTCTATATTTACAATAATTTGAGCTATGAATGAGAGGAAAGTCAGTTTAAAATTTAGTAGTTCTGGACTTTCAAATTTAACCCAGTTCACTACTTGTTTCCCAGTATGAGAATTCTGCTTCTTATTTGATTTATAAACAAGTGGTTAGTAATTCGGGGATCAATTTTTTTTTTTTTACAGCCATGTCATATCGATATGCACATTTGGCTATAGTAGATTGCATGCTTATTAAAATCTAATATTTAATAAATTTAAAATTTTGCTACTTGCAACTTTTGAGGTTACTTTAAAACTACATTGGATTAACTTAAGCTACTACTGAGAAGAAAGTCAATTCAAAATTTAGTAGTACTGGGTAGAGTTGTATTTTCTACATGCCTGAACAAAGAGAGTTGGTATTGCCCTCACTGCCATTTGCAGTGTAAGTCTGACCCATTCCATGATCCAGATGTTCAACTTGGGGGGAGTGCATTTCAAAGCCTCCAGGGAGTGCCTATGGCATTCAGCTTTCAAATGTAGCTTTATTTGCTATTTGTAGTCTAGTCTGTTGACCCCAGACATAGTTGTGTCACACTTAGACAGATTGAAACCGTTAAGATTTTTGATAACTTTCCTTTAAAAGGTTCCCACAAATTCAAACTGATATATTCTTTTGGTTTAATCAGAATGGGATTTCCACTCAAATAAGTGAACTGCTACATTTTTTTTTCTTTTTTACAATAATGTTCACCTTGTCCAAGGCCCAAGGACCACTCAAGGGTTACAGAGTAAGAGGCAATATTTATGGAGATATGTGGGGAAGATAACAGTTAACTCTAGACTTGAACAGGTTAAGATTGTAGAGATCAGGAAAGCATCTTCTTGGGAGTCAGTTCCACAAATCAGCAGTTTGTGGGAAGAAGCTGCTTGAGGGGAACTTACATCTCACCAATAGAATGCAAACATAATGAGGACGGGTCACTACAATGTGCGTGGCATCATGGGTCTTAGTCATGTAGGTTAGAACTAGTGGAATTAAAGAATGTTGTTCATTTGAACACTTTCCATGGAAATAGCAATAGAATAATGAAAGGCATGCAACTTTTAGTCTGTGGGGAAAGGGGTTGTACAGTGAAAAATAATTCATCAACCACAAAGACATGGAGTTACTTTTATACTTTATTGAGACTGGAAAACATTTAATAAATATATGATTATTTTAAAATCTGCATTCATAATAAAAACATTTAATAATATTAATATTTTTAATGGTAAAATATGTGGATCTGAAATTATTACAAATAATAAAAATACGTTTTAGAAAACTACCTGTTTTTCTTTTTTATGTGTGAGTGTGTGTTACTGTTAAATCAAATCTTTCTTTGTTTATAAACAGAGGAAGTCTGTGGTCATATTTTTACCCAAAATCTCTGTATATGCCGTTTTGATAAAAGTTATGGTAATTCAAATTGCTCATAAATTAAGGGTTTTTCAAAAACCAAACTGGTTCGCTACGGAATACCGAACCATTCAAACCTTATAAAATCAAACGGAACGAAACGTACACTACACATCTCTGTGCCTCATAGGTTTCTTTTACAAAAGATATATTTCAAAACTGTAAACGAAAGTAAAGAATAAAATTAAAAAAAAATCAAATAAAAAATAATTTCTAAAGTTCAGTAATACTATACTATATTTTATTTACTTAAAGTCTATTCTTAATTTCTTACATGTTTAGTTTACAAAGGATTAGGAAAAAGTTTGGGTTGGTTTGACGTGGTCTACAACTCCCACCGATTCAAACTTGAAATGTAAATATTTGTGTAACAAAATGTCTCGATTAGCAAATATAAACCTTAAACTCAAAGATGGTAGATCAATCTTGGTCACAGTAGACGAAGACAAGGTCGACAGATTCCGTAATGGTGAGTTTTCATTACAAATTTATTTCTTTTAAAATAGGCAATCTCGTTTATGGAGAGGAAACCGTCGAGCGCTTTCTCGCTCAACTTACGCTGATTACAGTTGATGTTCTTTAAATCACTAATCCGTTATTCTGGAATAAAAGTTTGTTATTCTGTTGTTGATATTAAATGAAGTTTTATGTTAGCGAATAACAAATACTTATAATCTGGATTTATTCCGGTTTGTACTTGTTATTCTTTTGCTATGCTTTTTGTTTTCGAGAAATTACCACGAAGAGAAATATTTCTTCTTTTTTTTTTTAACATAATATAATCTTTGAAGGTTTTTTTTTCGATACTTTTCGGTAAAATTGGTTCTTGTTGAAAATTTGTAAAAGAATTAATAAGTAAAGTTAAATGTGCATTGAGCATATGTTTTTTTAAGTTAACAATTTTTCTCGTCTATTTGTTTAAAAATAAAAAAAACATTTTTTAATAATATCAAGAAGCGCATTTGTCTATATATTTTGTTAGCGTTTTTAAGAATTTCTTCTCAGATGTCATTCACTCCTTCCTTCAGTAGTCACTTTTTTCGGTCTATGATCGCAGCCTTTTTGAAAAATTATATATATATTTTTTGCTTTTCGACGATTAAATTTAGCTCCATTTATTTAAATAAAAATAGCACTAATTATGAACTTCTTGCATCAACATTTACCTTAAAAAAATAGCACCTTAAATGAAATCAAATTTTGCCTTAAAATAAATCGATATCAACAAAACGCATATTTGTGTTGGGAAGTGTACATTGCTTTCATTTAGTTTCTCAAACCTACAAACCTTTGATTGGTTTACATTCCAAAAACCTAATCGTATTCGTTTTTAACCGCCAATATCGTAATGCTTGTAAGGAAACAGTATTGTATTCTGTTATTCCGCTATTCCCACTTCGAATTTACTACTAAACTGCTGCTACCAAACCAGTTTTCGGAGGTTTCCTATCATATTTTGTATATGCGCGCAGAGAACTGAACAATATAAGAAAATAATTTGTGAACAATTTTTATTTCGTTTATGAAAACTTAAATCAGTTTTCTATTTCCAAATATGAAAGATTATATCGGAGCGTTTTTTTCTTGTGTTGTTTATATGTGGAAACAGTTGCAGCTGGCACTACTTTTCTAATTAAGTAGTAGTAACAGTAGTTGACGCGATCGTTTAGTGATTATTTTTAAATATTCGTACACACTTCATTGCAAATAAAACATAAATAAATATTCTCTACGTTACAAAAGAAACAGAAAACACCAGATTAACAACAACTAATTTTTATCCTTGCGTATATCGTTGCAATAGCTTTAAAGTTTAAGACAACAAACAATTTCTCAACGTTTAGAATGCTGTTGGCTTGTGATGCCTGGACATGAAAAGCTTTTTTTCTCTCTCTCTCTACCAAAAAAAGTTCGTGAAATTTCACCATTAGGTAACGCCACGGATTTCATAAGAAACTCGATAAACCCATTTTTTTAAAAAATAATTTTATAATGTTTTCATTTAAGTTAAATTTTGGTTTTATGTGAAATATATATCTTCTATAGGTAACATAAAAAAAAAAAATGGATGCGTTTTTTTCAGTAATGAAAGCAAAAAAAAAACCTACCGCCAAAACTCCGGGAATTATCCGATTTAAATGAAATTTTCAGTACTTTATATTTACTAATGAATTAATTGTATATCAAGTTATTTTATTAGAAAACTTTGAACTTCGCTTCAATTAACATATTACCACAAATTCTCTAAAGTCAGAGTCCCCATACTTTATTGTAAAATTGATCCCCTCCTACGAAAGCCAAAACAAAATAAGCTTACAACGTGACTGACTTCTTCATTTTTTTAAAGTTCGTAATCTGAAATGCTTAATATGAAATAAACCAAAAGAAAAGACCCTCCAAATTACGAATTTACATTTTTTTTTTATATTCTTAAAAAATCACATGCTATGATGAGTTTTTTGTTAGGTCCCGTGGGGTGGGGGATCAATTTTTACAATGAATTTATTTATTTATATAGCAAACTGAACATCCTTATAAACTTAAAATCTAATAAAAAAAATTATATTTTTTTATATTTGTGATCTGGAGTGATATGAAGATGAATCAATAAATGATAAAAATATTTCTGGTTGCAGTGCCTGTTGTACAACTACACCTGTTTAGTTTTGGTAACAGCTCACAAAAAAGAATATTGTGAACACTGGACAGCATGCTTAAAAAGAGAGGATTGGATATGACCTTTAATTCAGGGGGTTAAATGCGTGGGTAACTTAACAAAATAATAATATAGTTGTGAACAAAACAAGCCTTTCTTGCAGATCAAAACTAAGAAAGTGAATTTGGTTCTCACTGGGTGTCCTACATTTGTGGCTTTGTGCCAAACTTAGCCTGAGGAAATAACTACAGGAATGCATTGTGGGTGCAAAACAGGTAACTTAAAACTCTATTTACAAATACACCTTTTTTTATTTATAAAATAAAGACAGTTTGATAGAAATGGTGGAAGTTGCTTTCTTAACAATTTTTGACAACATTATTTAAACATTGGATTCAAAACACTTCTTTTTTTTTTGCAAATGAAGTAAGTTGGTAGTGGTAAAAAAAAAAGAAGAAATGTCAAAATCTTGTGTAGGCATGTGTTTAATCAGTCTCACCCATGATATGGCTTACGGAAAAAAAGTTATATATATATATATATATATATATATATATATATATGCACACACATGCAACAAACTAAAGTATTGGTAAAACCAACACTATATACAATGGCAGGCAAAAGTTAGGGCCATGTTCGGAAATTTAATTATGTTAATTTTACCCTAAAATCACATGATTAGCAGTATGCTTTACTCAGTACATTTTATGATCTTTGAAGGACAGAAAACAAGTTACTGCACTTTTGTTAATGGTGGATGACGGAACATCTTAACCACAGTGATTCTGAAAAAAGCCCATGCAAAAATACTGGGCCACCAGTGAAAATTTCACCTGTTTTCTTAAGGTAAAAAAGAATTTTTTTTTTTTTTTTTTTTTTCAAAAATTGATGTTCATTATTACAGAAAGTACAAAATGTATAGAGTTAGTAATTAGTGTTGCTGCCTTTTGGCTCGAATAATTGCTTCAATTCAGTGTGAGCATTGAACATGTTCCAGGTTTACTCACTGTGAATTTTTTGCCATTCTTCTTGGCTGTAATCCCAAAGCTCTTGATGATTGTGTGGTTTTTGTTGGAGCGTTTGTTTCTTCAGTTCCCATGTTTCAGTTATATTGAAATTGGGATTTTGTGCTGGCCAATCTTCCAAAAGTTGAACAAGAAACCTTTTTGTTGTACATGATGTGTGGCAAGGAGCACCATCATACTGAAATATTTCTCCATCTTTGCAGTCTTGCACAAGATTAGATTGTAGTAAACTAATATAGTTATTGCTGATTAGCTTCTATCAGCTTCTACCATTACTTTTGATGCCACTCCACCACCAAATCTTACCATCTTTGTGGCATATCTTGCATTGTTTCTTTCATTCATTGGTCTTCTTACATATTCTCTTGTATTAGAATGGAACTCTATTATTTTCCATTCATCACTAAAAATTACATTTTGCTACTTTCCAACATCCTATGTTCTTTTGACCAGTTCAGTGTACTATTTTGATGCTTTTTGGTTAAGATTTTTTTTTCTGCTATAGGTTGTTTGGTTTTTGTAATACTCTGCATAATGTATCACTTGAAACCTCACTGTTAAGACAGCATTCACTCCTCACTTGTGTGACTGTTAATTTTGAATTGCCTCCCATGACTCTCAAAAACTTTCTTTCATCTCACGTGTCAAATTTTTGTTGTCTTACGGTTTTCTTTGCACTTAAAATACTTCCAGTAGTAGCAAATGCCTTTCGGATGGTTTGAACAGTTTCTGGAAATTCTCAGCCACCTGCTATGTCTTGTTAAGACAACTTTCCCTTCGATGTCACAACCTTCATCTTTGTTTCTGCAGAAATCATAGGTATGATCTTAGTGTTGTTCAACTACAATGACTTGCCAAGTCATTGCACATTCATGTTAATAAAATGGGACAAGTCTGCCTTTTTTTCTTTTGCATTTTATCATAATTTCTCATCTTAGATCTTTCACGGGTCCAATAGTTTGGCATGGCCATTTTTCAGCTTCAAGTTGATAAAAAGTCATGTCTCTTCTGTTACATGGTACCTATGAAAATATTGCCATTTATTTTCCAATACTCAAGGTCCACATGTATGACTGATGAAAGCATACTGCTAAACAAACCTAACTTAAAAAAATAAAGGTCTATAATTATTTTATGTAGTTGGCCTAAAACTTTTACACACCAGTGTGTGTGTGTGTGCATATATATATATATATATATATTGTCATCCACAGACTGTTTTGCTGTATCACAGCTCATCAGTGTGGCTAGACATCCGTTTGCCTCTAGCTAGGATCGAAACCTGGCTGAATTGACATCAGTCGGAGATTCTACCACTAAGCCGTCGGCGCATGTCAGGGATGAAGGTGAACTTAAGCATATTTATTTTTAGATAAACGCACAGTGACTGAGTGGATTCGATTTGCTTTACCGAAGAGTCTTGCTATATTAGCCGTAATAGTCACTGTTTACAAACCCACACTTCATCCTCCAGAGAGCTCAACTGAAATAAATTTTTAAGGGGGGACATATACAAACAATTATTTTTTCTAATTTTCAGATATTAGTATTATAATAAAAAGTGATTGAATTCAATAAATAATAAAATCAATAAAATGGAATTTTTTCATGTGACCTTGGTCTCAATTGTCATTGCACATGACATTATGCTAGATTATTTCAAAGTCCAGCTTCCTAAAGAATACCAGGATGCAGGCAAAGAAATTCTAACTACCATACATGGCATCAGTTCTTGATAATGACTGCAAAAGTCAAAAGTACTTGAACAAAAATAACAAAATATGAACTTTGGACCATTTATGCACAACTTGGAGGGCAATACTCAACACCATATCTGAAAATTATAAAAATATAATCTTCAAAAGATTTAAAAGATGAATTATTGGACAGAGGTAATAGAAATTAGAAAATATAGAGAAATCAATTGATAACAATGACAATTCAAATCGTACAATAAATATTTTCATTATTTTCAGGAAGAGAAGATACTTTAGAATCTAGAGCCACAAGGTCATGAATTCACTTATGGAGAATAAAGTACTACATCTGTCCCATAATAGTTGTACCATTCAGTAGATGAAATATGTATCAACTATTATGGGACAGAGGTAATAGAAATTAGAAAATATAGAGAAATCAATTGATAACAATTCAAATCATACAATAAATATTTTCATTATTTCCAGGAAGAGAAGATACTTTAGAATCTAGAGCCACAAGGTCATGAATTCACTTTTGGAGAATAAAGTACTACATCTGTCCCATAATAGTTGCACCATTTAGTAGATCAATGTGTATGAAAATGTATCAACTATTATGGGACAGAGGTAATAGAAATTAGAAAATATAGAGAAATCGATTGATAACAATTCAAATCGTACAATAAATATTTTCATTATTTTCAGGAAGAGAAGATACTTTAGAATTTAGAGCAACAACGTCATGAATTCACTTTTGGAGAATAAAGTACTACATCTGTCCCATAATAATTGTACCATTTAGTAGATGAAATGTGTATCTACAAGAAATGCTGCGTCATTAGAATCTAAAGCCACAATTTTGTGAATTCACTTACCAAATATAAATGTTCTAATTTATTAGTTTACATTTTGACTGATTAAATGGCATTTACCAAGTTTTTGAGTATTGAAGTTATCTTTGAAGTTTATCCACATTTTCCTACTAATCTATTTTCCTATAAATTGTCTCTATCTTCATCAAAAAGCTCTACTGTTAAATCAACTACATCTGATAAGATAATTAAAAAAAGGTTGGGTCAAACTTTGAGGCCTGTTGCTGCTGACAGGCTTCCATCCTGATGTGGCACCATCTACATTGACTTACTCACTTGTTACAGAACAACAGTTACTTTTACCAACCATTATGCTTGTCATGATGTTGAGTTAGTGTTTCACTTTTGTGACCTTGTGCTATACTAAGCCTAGCTTAGTAAATATTAGTATAATAGCAACTAGTTATGTTGACTGGCATTTAGGAAGTAGTAAAATTCTTTCCTATGTGACTTTCAAGTTATTGTTTAATGTATTTGGTGTTAGTGGTGAGGAATTGTTTGAGCAATTCTCACCCTATTAATTTACAGATATTTATCTAAGACAACTTACATGAAATTTGATTACTCCTTAGTTTAAATAGGAATCAAGTTTTGTTTATTATATACATTTTAAAATGTTCTTTTAAAATTTTTCTACTTTGGTAAAAAAAAAAAATCCAAGATTCAGACAATTTGCTCCCTATAATTGCAAGAAATGTTTGCAGTTTATAAAAGCAAATGGGTATTTTTGCTGATTCTAAGTCTATTTGTATGGATTAATGTACAGAAGTTGAATTTCCTTTTCCTTTTCAACACACTCATAATGGGTATTTATCTCTGTAAAGCAGTGATGCCCAAAGTGAGTGGTACCCTGCCCACTCGGTGTATGTAGAAAGATCCAGGGGACAATGAGAAGGTGGCACATCTGAACCATAACATACACCACACGCGCACATTGTATCTGAAGTGTCTCTAACCTTTACTTTACAGTGCATCCCATTTATATTACAATTCTAATGGGAAATACTAAGATACTCATTTGACATGCAATACTATTGCAATGTTGCTTGACCATCATTTATTTTACTGTAATTTTTACTGATATACATTTGGACATACTTGTGCACTTGTAATTTGTGCTTGAAGGACTTTTATCTATTTATACTAATGGTAATATTAGTTGTTTCCTTATAAAGAAATATTTGACATTCATTGGTGTATCAGTTGGAATTTACATGTGGACAATTGTCCTCATCTTTGTTGTTGTTATATAAAGATGTAGACAATAGCTTGCATGTAAATGGTCTAAATAATGAAAATAGGTTTCTCAAGTAGATTAAGATTGATAACAAACGCTTTCCAGTATTGATGGCGGTTTCCTTCGTAACCTTTTGTTTGAAGTAGTGTGGAATGTCAGTATCTTGAGTGTCATAATTCCCTCTTTGTGTTACATATGCTATCCATTTTAGTTTTTGAAAGTTCACAAGTGAACTGTGGTTTCTGTTATTTGGTACAGTTCTTTATTTGTGATTCTGTAGTACAGGTTCATAAAGTTTGAAGGCTGTTCCTTGTTAAGACCTACAGTCTTCATTTGCTTAAATTCATTTTTAATCCTGAGAAGTTGGTAGTGTACACCTGACAGTTTAGATATCTTTGAACGTGTTTAATACTATGCAGGACGTTCCTATGAAAGTCTTAAGTTGATGAGCCTATAATGGAGGAAACTAGAACAACTATCAGAAATGGATTTTGAAAGGATTTTGAAAGATTTTAAAAGGAACAGTGATTTATAATCTTTATTCCCACTACTGTTTTTTCTTTTCTTTTTTATATCTTTTGAGATTCTTTGCTTTCTTTTTCTTACTTCATACTTTGTTCTTTTTTATTTCTTTTATTTCTTTCTCATCATTTTATTCTTTATCTCTTAAATTGTTTCTCATTTCTTCACTTTTAATTTACATTTTTAGCATATATCCCTGTTTGCTGTTTTTATCATAATTTGGGTAGTGCACTCTCCATCCTTCCTGTATTACGCACTTGCTAATGTTAATTAAAACCTTTTATTTTGTTTAGAGCATATATCGCTTTCATTGACAATGGCCATAGCTTTTCTGGTTAGTACAAGTAATGTTTTCCCCTTATGTCCAGAATCCTTTCTGGCGATTTGAACATGCAACTACCAAGAGATGTACTTCTCCTCATTAGCACTGAAGTGGAGTCTTGCAGAAAATTAACCAAATTTTGCAGCAAAATAAGAATTTTATTCTGTAGGCAGTACTCCATATTTTTTTTTGTCTTCATCTTCTGATTTTTCAAACTTTCTTCTTTCTAAATTCATTTTTCTTTCCTTCATGTTTTTAAACTTTGATTCCACTCTTTCTCTGCCTTTTATAACTTCTTCAGTTTTTTCTTTTTTTACATATTTTTCTTTGAAGTTTTTTTTTTTTGTCCTCCACTTATAAAATGCTACTGTCAAGGTCCCACAACAAACACACTCCTGCTAATTGAACAGGTAAACTATTTAGTATCTCCCCTTGCTTATATTCTTTGTCTCTTTTAATGCACATATATGCCAAATTCCTTTGAAATCATCTTTGCTGCCCATCCAATTCTCTTCATACACCTGATTTGACATTCTTTTCAGGTAACTCTTTTAAAAAACGCAGGAAATTTTCTGTATTTGGATATTTTTATTTCTATGCTGTTATGCAAATTGTTTTTTTTTAAGGCCTTTTTTTCACTTCAAGGTTTATGTCTCATCATAGCATAAGCAATCATGTCTCTCCACAGCTTCACTTTTTTATATATCTGTAAACTCTACATTGCTGTGATTGTTCTTGGGAAAAGAGAGTGGAGTAGTTTTCTGTTGCGTTCACTGTTTTGTATTTGGAATTTTTTTTTTTTCTAGACTAGTTGGCAACTGAGTCTAGGGAAGTTCAGTGCGCTCTACTATTTAATCCATACCCGAGGGAGAAGAGATGGATTCATGTCTTTCCCAGGAACATTAGTGTAAAGGAAATATAAATGACCTCAGTTGGAATTTAAACTCAATTTGCCAATTCCATTTTTCTGAATACTGAACTAACACCTTGTTTTTTTTTTTGATAATTTTCATCATTTAATTTTTTCTGAAGAGTCTTTACCACTTCATAATCTGTTTTGTACTTACCTTTCATGTGTTGTTAATGTATATACAGCCTGAATACTTCTTAAAATTTTGTGAGTTGTGCTAATGACACAAAGGCTGGCCTCTATCTTGGTTGACCATAGCTATAACAGCTATTTATTGTTACTACTCCCTGGATGATAGTTATGAGAGAGTGGTTTTATTCAACTGCTTGCTCGCCTATTCTCTAGTGTTAGTTATTTTGGTATTCCAGTGATAAGATATTTTTGTCAGGGTACAAGGCAATGGGTACAGAAGTGAGTTCATGCCTTTTCCCAAGGGGTTTAGCACTAAGTGAACACAAGTATCTTCTCAGCTGGAATTCAAATTCCATCTTCCATTCTGACAAACACTGCATTATCTTGCTCCTTAAGTGGTATAAGAAGATAGTAAATGATACAAGAACTTCTGGATTTATTTGTGACTGCAGTTTTCATACTGGAATGAACCAATCTTTTTTTTCTTTTTTTTTTTTTTAAGCAATTCTATTAACATATTTAGTGATAAATGAAGCTGTTGCAAAATCTTTATATAAAATATTTAAGCAGATTATAAGTTTTAGAAAAGAACCCAGTTTGAAAATGGTGAAAAAAAAAATTAAGACACATGCCAGTAAGTAGCCACAACTTGTTTGCAATTCTCATTTTATATAAAAGAGTTAGAATAAATTCTGTTACCTACCATTAACACTTCTGAAGACCATTGTTTATTCAACAAATCTATTAGATTTGGATCAGCATGCTTGTCTTGGTTGTCATACTCACAATATTTCGACTGATGTGTCCTTGACCTTCATCAGGATTCTGACTTTGTATTCAGTAGACTTCTTAGAATTTTTGACTAAACACTTTATTCAATCCATGAGGATAGTTTGTTCTTATTCTGCTTTGCATGCTTAGGGGAGATAAATCATAACAGTTAATACTCATCAGTCTTATCCACCATTGTGTTGCTTGCCCGTTTCTCCCTCTTAACCAGAGAATGTGACTTTTCAACAGTACCAGACCTAGCTATTGAATTCACAACTACCACTGTACCAGATACGTTTTAGTTAATGCTTTAAAGTATGAGAAGGAGGAAATGAGAGCTCCAGTTTTTTTAATTTTTTCCTAGACTATGCCCTGTTCATTTACAAACACAGATGTGAAAAGATGAGCAATGATCCTTTAGGCATTCCATACCACACCCCAAACGAATCTACCAATAGAAGACAATCTTGCTTTCCCCACCTGGGGCCAATGTACTGATCATGTTGATGACACAGGTATTCATAGTTGGGATAAGAATGATTTTGAACAGAAAATCAATATCCTCTGCCAAGTAGACTCAAGATAAACCTTTCCAAAACAGAAACTATGAAACTGAAAATGGAATGAAAGCAGTGATAGCACATACACCAAATTCATCATAAATATTCAGGATGTGAAATTTTGAAATACTAAACACTTCAAATACCTCGGCATATGAATCAATTATAACAAATTTAGTACAGGAAGTTAAGGAAATTTAACATAGAATAGGCTGTGCTAGAGGTAGTTTTGCCCAACAGTGCAAATTATACAAAACCGAAACATTAACCTGAAAATTTGAGTCGGGTGCTTAAATAGCCTCATCAGATTGAGACTTTCATATGGATGTCAAGCATGGTGCCAAAACCATTCAGAAATATCTAAACTGTCAGCTGTATACAACCACTTTCTAAGATTAATGTTTAAAAATGTCTTTGAGTGAGTGAAGCTCGAAGGTCTTGGCAAAGACCATCCTTCAAAACTTGTGGATTGGCACTACAAAATCACAAATACAGAAGTGTACCAAAAAACAGAAACCGCATCACTTAAGGACTATCAATAGCAGCAACAACTGAAATGGATAGCACAGGTAACTCAAAGAGAAAATAATCACATATTCAGTTGTTAACATTTCACACCACTTCAAATATAAGGCTAGGAAGGAAGCTGCCATCAATACTGAAAGAGTGATAACATTAGATTTGTTCTAAGATTTTATAAATTTCAACCATAAGCTGTACTAGTGGCTTGGTTAATGAATGCCAACTGTTTCCTTATAAGGAAACATCTAATATTACCCTTACATCTTAAAATAACACACCATTACTATTAGTCCAGTGGGTTTTGTAGTGCTGAACAGTCACATATTATTCTAATAAAATGTTGTATCCCTGCAAAAAAGATTTTACATTACCCAACCCAAGGAACCAGATACATTTTAACCAGTGATTTAATCCACTCAAAGTTCTTTAGCCTTGACCATAATGCCTGTACTCTGAGGGTGGGCTTATTAACAAAGATGAGTTATCTCTCCTAAGCATGGAAATCTGAATGAGAATAATCTACTGCTGTCAATTTAATAAAGGGTTTTCATTCTTAACAAAATGGCTACCAAGTACAATGACAGACACCTGAAAAGGCCACAGTTTATTTATTTATAAAATCCATTATCATAAAAAATATCCACTTCCGACTGAGTATTAAGGACCTGAATTTTACTGAATTAACTTTTTTGTGTTGCTTCAAATGTATATATCTGTCTATATTTCTGAGATGTGGTATTGTAATTATTTACACTGTTTACAATGTTCAGACTGCTGTCCTCCTCTTTGTTTCCATATTCACAACATTTTGGCTGTTGTATGCTCCAGCCTTCTTCAGGTGGTTGGAATTTCAAACCGAAGTGGCAGAGGTAAACAAAAACTTGGGGAGTTGAGTTAAAGGCAAATAACTGATACTGAGATATCCGGAAGAGGTATGGCACATGGAACTAGAAAAATCTGCCCTGGTGGATGAAATAAATGGTTTGGTTTGAAATTCCAATCACTGGAAGAAGGCCAGAGTGTACAATGGCTGAAATGTCGTGAATATAACAACAAAGATGAGGATAACAGTCCGAACATTGTAAATAGTGTAAATAACAGATGTATATACTCAGATTATAGCAAAAATTTTCGTTTTTTAAATAGACTTTGTATAGTTGCAGTTGACAGCCATAAGCAAACATTTCTATACATTGTTGCAAATCAGATATTTTATTACAAAATAGGCTGATTTACACAATTAAAAAGAGAAAAAAAAGAAACAGGTTTCTGTTGTTTTGGGTTGAGAAATTCAAAGTGGATATTTGTCCCTCTTTTTCCTTTTTTTTTTTTTTTAATATTTTTCTTTCCTCCATAATCCTTTACAGATGTTTGTAGTCAAGGCATAAAGTTCACATGGCCGATGGTAAAATTGAGACAAAATTTCCTTTCTCATAAGTCAACAGTTATTTTTTTTTTCTTTTGTAGCAGTGCAGATCTCAAGGTGGAAATAAAATGGCCTGGTTGGAGTTTATGGATATTTTTTTTTTCATATGCCTCTGGAGATTATTGCCTTTTCTTTTTGTTTACTTTGTTTTTCCCATTGACGAGCCAAAGTTGTTGGCATAGGATGAGTAAAATGATTGATGGTGGGCACATTATAGGTATTTTGCTGTCAGCTTCCCAGGCTAAACTGCATTTGAAACAATAGTATTCTCACGGACAGCATCTGTTGAGGAAAGCCTAAGATAATACTGGCTTTCTCTACGTGCACATGCATCTTGGCTTGGAAAACTATTTCAATTCTCATAAAAGATCTGATACCTTAGTAATTATCAAAAACTGTCAATATACAGCAACACACATATGTTACTATCTAAATAATATATAGATACTTACATAGGTAGATCTGTAAAACTACAACCCAATGAAGAAAAATATTTATCAGACACACTATTGTGTTTTCAATATAATCTATTTCCTTGTTAATGCACTTAATTCTGACATGAATATTAATCATATAAACAGTGAAAAATTCAGATCATAATTTAGCTTATAACTTTATATGAAGCTACAAACATTGATCCATTCTCATGTATATGACTGGCTCCAGCCAAGGCTGACAATGGTTGTAAGTGTTTTCTGTTACACATGCTTGAAAGATAGAAAATTCTGTCAACTTTTCTGTAAACTTTTGTGACATACCATAAATCAGGCATTTTTACCATGATGTTAGACAATGGAACAGAGCATAAGCAAAAATATTATTATCTTTCCCAAGGGCATTAGTGCTAAATATTGCAACTAACCTTAGCTGGAATTTGAACTCAGTTGGGTGATTTTGTTTTCCACACTGATTACTTTCCCATTGCCTAGCTTTTCCATGTATTTGTGTGTGTGTGTGTGTGTGTGTATAATATATATATATTTTGTGATGTCAGTGAACACTTGTTGCCACTTTTGTAATATCAATGAATACTCATTGTCACTTTCATAATGCTCGTTATAGTAGAGACTTTGTAATCGCAGATACAACTATAGTAACGCCATTGAACAATACTGTTGTCAGACACCTTCAAATAACACTTGGACTAATAATACTTGCTTGATAATACTCATTTGAACGTAACCACCAAATAGCAATCTGAATACTAATCCATATAGTGATCACTTAGACGCTGCACTAATTCTCATACATACGTTTCCTTTACCATCATGTCATCTACTTATTCAACATGGGATTGTCTGAGTTTGCTTTCTGGTGATCTGTGTTCAAACTCCAGTGTTGGCAGTGACACTTTATTCCTATATAACAGTATATATATAATATTTGCAATGAGAACTGTTTTATTTAAAATGACAGATAAGTATTATTGATTGTATATTTTTTAATTGCTTATATACAAGATTAGATGCATAACTGAGTGGTTAGAACATTCATTTTCCAATGATGAAACCCAAGTTCGAATCTCACTATGGTCGGCTTGTCAGGAAAATTACTTCTTGATGTTAATGGCCTCGGATGATGATCCCAGCATGCAGCACATAAAGAAAGTTCCTGAAAACCATACCACAAGATTTGTGAGTGAAATTGGGTAGACAGAACTATTTGGATGTCACCGATGTTTGTATTAGCACAAAGTCACAAGTCATTGTGACCGAGTGTTTGAGCGTACTGGCCTTGTTCAAACTGTTGATCATACCAGATTATGTTGCTCTCTCCCAGAGACCTTGACGAATGTCTGCTCAGCAAAGTTGTAATATAAACAACAGACGAAACCTGTAGCTGTTGAACAAATACAAATGAGGAGGCATCTGATACATAGATTGGCTAGCCACCCGTGCAGATGGGTGTGCTTAGAAACAACTAGCCAGCCATTATACAGGGTGTCCCTAAACTTTGGACACATGGGAAATCTTAGTAACTATATATATATATATTTTTTTACCTCCCCAGATTAAACATGGTTTTGTCAAAAGAAGAAAGAATTGACTTCTTTTTCTGGAGTATGCTAAAGGAGAAGGTGTACTCAATGAAAATCACAGATGCAACACACTTGATTGAATGCATGAGTAAAGAAAGAATTGACATCTTTTTCTGGGGATATGATAAGGGAGAAGGTGTACTCAATGAAAATCACAGATGCAACACACTTGATTGAATGCACAAAGAGTGAATGTGGTAAAATTGATGGCAATGTGGAGTTACTGCATCGAGTTCACACGAATCTTGCAAAGCACATCAACCTTTGCATCATAAATGATGAAATCATATTGAAAATGTTATTTGTTAATATTCCAATTCAATAAAATGTTGTTGAAAATTTCATTTCTTGAAAATATGTATTCTTGCCTATGTGTCCAGATTTAGGGATGCACTGTATGAAAGTGTGTCTATGTTAGGGTTCAGTGAGTATGGATTTTGTCCAAGTGGTTGTTTCAACCATGTTTTTTTGTCATTTTCAGGATTCAAGGTTATGTAGACATATCTTTTCTATAATATGATTACTTTCAAATATTTTTTTTCTTCAAAGCCATATTCAAATGTGCTAATTGCTGACAGTAGACTTGAGCATTGATTGTTGCATTTGTTGGTAGCAACTCAAACTGAATTATTCCTTTGAAAATCTCACCAAATTGAGAAAAGAACCTTCTGTGCATGAAGTTCCCTTCTCAGTTGTGTTTGGACCTTTTCCCCATTACCAATCCACTATCTATGACATTTAACATTTTGATAAAAAAATCCATTTTTCATCACCAGTTAAAAGTCAATCCGAAAAGAGTAAGATGAGTTCATGAATAGACAAACAGATGTCAGCTTGGGATTTGCGGCTGACTTCAGACAATTCATGAGGCACCCATTTTCCAAGTTTAGGAACCTTTCCAAGTTGTTGAAGATGATGATGAACAGTTGTATGGTTTGAATGAAGCTTCATTGCCAATTCTTCAACTGATACTGCAGGATTTTCTTCAGGTGATGCTACAAGGAGCTCATCATCAAATTCACCTGGAACGTCCTGTTCGGTCTACATCTTCAAGGCTAAAATTTCCACTTCTGAATTTGGCAAACCATTTTCAAGTCCTTTCACTCAGGCATTCTTCTCCATAAGATGAGTGAATATTTTGAGTTGCTTCAGCTGTAGAGTTCCTTTTTTAAACTCATAAAGCATTATGTGCCTTAAATGCTCCTTTGGCACCTCCATCTTTGAGACACTAATTTGAGTAATTAATTCAGTCAAATTATTCTGCAAAAAGAAATTGTATTAAGTTTTTCTAAATTCATATGATTGTCAATCAGTATCATTTGACATTTTAGAATACTGTAAAATTTGATTGAAATTACATACAGGTCAGTGCCATTAAGCCACTCACCAATAAACCACAATGTTGCTTAAGCCGCACATGCACGATGGACCCCAAAATGTTTTGTCATGTTCATATTAGAATCATAATCATCAGTGGATCCCAATTTGAAACAAATTCAAACTTGATTGTCACACTTTTTAAAGTCTGATTTTTTTTTTCTGTATAATCTTTTATTTTAATAAATTCATTAAATTGAGTTTTAATATCTTCAGTATATCCATATTTTCCCCAGGCATTGTTTAGGCTTTGGCGTTTCACACTTATGATTGATAAAGTGTTATTACAAACTTTATTTTTATTTTCCATTACATGCATGTAAATTTATTAAAAATGTTGTTTCATATTAATTTTGTAAAATTTTTATCATAATGTTTTTATTCAAAATCTTAAAACTATAAAAAATTAATTCTATTTTTTCTTGCTAAAATCTTGTGTGTACGAGATTTCTGTCATTTTTTGCTGTCATCGATGGTCGATCTGTTGACATGGTGCTTTATAATTGGAATCATTTTAGGCTGTCATCTTTCAAATTTATTTGCATTGGTGTAGATTTTTATGCAAAATTAAAGGATAGTTTATAATAAATGTTTTTCAAAACTGCCAATATTCAACACTTAGTACTGAATATGCATTTTGCATGCTTAGCCACTGTGTTACCCATTGTCACAGATAACTCCATGAACTTGACAAGCTTTGTTTTGGTGGTCTCAGTGGACAATCTAAATCACGGATAGAAATTTTGGACCCCAACTACCACAGTTTATTGGTGCCGCCCTGTATATAATATTTTTGACAGAACTTATGGGATGACCTGATATTTACACAATTGGCACAGAATCTGGAATTGGAAAACTAAGTTCAGACACTAGCCTAATCTGTTATGTTCACTTTCCCACAATCATCCTTGGGAAATACGTGACTCCATCTTGTCTTCCGCCAACTGTAGGTTATATACTAGAGTAGAATAGGCTCTGTTGTAGTAATGTCTGGGTAGTAATGACTAAGAGAAGTATCCTTATCTGGCTGTTGTACTTTCTGATCATCTTCAAAGATATGTTATATCCACTGCATTCAGAATTGCTTGCAATGGCTGCAAAAAAGTTTTAGAAAATGCCAAGTGCATCTATGCACAAGCAGTCCAGACCAGGGTGGAAAAGAAACAAATTGGATCCTGTGAATTCTGGAAGATCACCAACCAAATCATGAATAGAGGTAAAGCAGCTGTGCCCACAATTATAAATGACCCAAGGTCATATCATCCTCAATAGATAAGGCAAACCTTTTTGCCTCAATGTTTGCCTCTAACTCAATGTTAGATGACAAAGACCACCCCTCCCCAACTTATGCCTCACTGAGCACAATCTCATACCATTATGGCAGGAGAAGTCCCTAGACTTATCAAAGGCCTTGACCTGAAGAAAATCACTGGCCCAGACAAAATTCCAGTGGATGTCATTAAGAATATCAATCTGGAATTATCCCCAATCCTGGCAAAGTTATTCAACTGCTGCTTGAAGGAGAAATCCTTTCCAACACTGTGGAAGGTGTCAAGCATATGCTTGGTTTTCAAGAATGTGGGCATGCAATCCCCCCCAGTACAGACTCAGCGGTCTTCTTAATATCATCAGTAAGCCTTTTGAGGCCATAATCAATAAGAAGGTCATCAAGCACCTAGAAAGGTACAACCTCTTCAACGATGGGCTGTATGTGTTTCAATCAGCCCAATCCACTGCTGACATCTTAACTATCATCACTCAGAGAACCAGTGAGGATCTTGACAACAAACACACCTCAAGGACCATAGCATTTGATATCTCAAAGGCTTTCAACAAGGTGTGGCACAAAGGTTTACTACATAAGCTCTCCAGGTATGAAATTACTGGAAGAGTCTTCCTAACAGGTAGGTCCATGAAAGTAGTTATTATTGCTCAGTCCTCCGGAGCCCTAGTGACCAATGCAGACATCCCCCAGGGGTCACTCCTCAGACCAACCTCTTTTTTTATCTACATAAATGCTCTGTCTAAGAATATACTCAGATCATTTGTAATGCCGATGATATGGCTATATATGGGTGCACCTGTAAAACTCTTGATAGTCAGAGATTGGTGACCAATGTTGCACAAACTACTCACTGGAATAAAAACTTGCTGGTTACATTCAGTGCCTTGAACACCAAGCTAGTTACATTCCGTCATTGCTGATCTGACCCGGAACTACCACCAATCAGGATAAACAGAGGCCCTCTCGAGGAACACTGTGCCTTGAAAGACTGTTGGGCCTCACACCTGACCTCAAGTGGAACTTCCACATAGGATCCATTGCTAAGGATACAGGTAAAATGGTTGGCTCCCTGTACCAATTTGGCAAATACCTGACTCCTCCTGCTATCTTGTACCTTTACAAGAGCTAGATCAGGTCAAAAAGGGAGTACTGATGTTATATTTGGGCAGGAGCTACCCAGACCTCACTTTTCAGATTTGATAATGTCCAAAAGCATCTTGTGGATAAGAAATTATTCTCCATCTTTCAGCCTCTCTTCCATAGGCGGGATGTGACTGGCTTCTTGTTGCTCTACCGCTACTTCTATGGAAAGTGCTTGGATGAACTACATTCCCTTGCCCCATCAAGTCAAAACATCACAGCAAGAACACGCCATGCTACTTACATATTAGCAAACCACCTACATTCCCTCCATATTCCATTGGTGAGAAGCAAGTTCCATTCAAACAGCTTCTTCCTGTGAACCACTGCCCTGTGAAACTGAGTTCCCTGATCATAACAATCTTAACTTGTTCAAAGCTAGGTTTAACCATTATTTTCCACTCCTATACACACAAATGGCCTCCTAACGTAAACCTCTACCCCGAGTGCCCCCCTACCCCCTGGGACTTGTAAAGAATGAACCTTACTGTAAAACAAAACCCCAAAATACCTGGTGTCTGTTCCAGCAATTTGGGGCCGGCAGTAATGTTCATGTGTGGAAGAAACATGAAGTTATGGATTCAGCCAGTCTATAGGGCCTTTGTGGAAGCTGATATAATGTATCTCGAGGGGGTGTAATGGTTAGCAAGCTTGTCTCGCTAGAACAATTGTGACTGAATAGTGAGTTCAGTTCTCACTGGGTGCCCCCTACTTTTGGCCTTGTGCTCAATCTAAGCTATGCTTGGAAAATGAATATAGTGTAGCATGTGTTCAATTGGAGTTCAAATGACCAATAGTTAATGTGGTGTCTATCTTAAAACGTGTCGCATACACACATCATATTGCAGAACACCTGCACTCTTTTATATTTCCAATGTTTTCTGGTGGTGATAGTTTGTTCAAGAAAGATAATTCAACTTGCTATCATGCATAGGTGTCCTGTAGTCACCCCACTAATCCTTACACTCACAAGATGTAAACTTTGTTGAGCATGAATTGGACATTTTGTAGAAATAACTGGCTAAATTCTCAAAAATTGCAATTCCCTTATGGGAGAGCTCTGGAATTTTTCTGGATAGATATATTCACTCATCAACCTTTGTACCTTATAGACTGCTATGTTGCATAGCCACCATCATTCATTATAAAGTGAGGAATTACACCCTATCAGATCTGTTTCTTTTTTTTTTTTTGTACTTTTATTTAATTACAAACTCTTGTCTCTCTTAAAGTTCACATATTTTCCCAATTCACATTCTTGGCAGAAGTATAGCAATAACTTTATGACATATATCATGTTTATCAATTTATATTCACAGCTTATGGTTTTCTTGTGGAGCTCACTTTATTTATAATTTCAATGCTCTCTCTACATCCATACCAATTGCAGATGTATAATGATGGTAATAAAGTAGGCTCCGGTAGAACTTACGCCAATCTGCTTACTAATTATGCTACTTACCTTTAGACTCTATTGCCAAATTTGAAGTATGTTCTTGATGCATTCACTAAAGTCCACATAAGTTTTGGTGTTACTTGAATACTTGCATATTATTCCTTTGGTCAAGTCATTGGTGATAAAATGATGGACAGGCATTTCAGTCCAACTGTACCTAAGAAAGAAAAAGGAAATTGCCTGTTCAGTTATAAGCCTCCATGTATCTGCTTACCTACGTAGTTAGGGAAAAAAATATTTTAAAAAATTAAACCTTTTTATTTGATTATTTCAATTGTTTTTTCTTGGATTTATTTTTTTTAGTAGATACTAAAACTTATCCAATTATCAATTGGATTTAGTCCAAAGTTTCTAGTTATATATTAGACATGTATCTTGCATCTTGTCCTCCCCCACCCCATTTGCCTTCTTTTTATATAAAATTAAATTAACACTTGAGGTCAGAGTTGCAAGACTGGGTTACAAGTAGTGAATTGGGCTGCATTTGAAAAAAGCTAAGTGCTATTAAATTTGAAACTGACTTTCTTATTAGTAGAATAAGATATGCCAGTTTATTAATAAATACAAATCCCCCAAAGTAACAAGTAGTGAAATTCAAAATTTAGTAGCACAGGGCTTTAAAGAGTAACTTTTTTTTTTTTTTAATACTAATATTCACCCAAGGCCTATGAACCACTCGTTAGAGGGTTATTGCAAGGTGTTATATTAGCATAGGGAGGATAAGCATTAAGAGTATAAAACTGAAGTAGGCTTTTGAAGGAAACGGAAACCTAATCCTAAAAAGGAAACAAGGGGTAAATGTCTACTCCGATTTAAAAGACTGGAGAGGAGTGTGAACCGGATGATAGGTGAACTTATCTAGTCCTTAGTGTTTCAAAATGACATGTTTACAGTATGGCTGCCATGTTTCCTTTATTTAAAATTGATTAAAAACTCTTGCAGCATTTATAAAGGTGTATTTATAAGGGCAGTAATCAAAAATGAACTTTACAAACTTATGATCCCTGAAAAAATTCTCAACTTCTTCTGTTGACAATATGTTGCTTCAAGTCATTCGATAGAATAGGAATCCTATCACACAATCATATTACATCTCTGTTTTATTGTTACCCCCAAACGTTGTCAGGAGCAGATTTTCAATGTCATTTCTTTGAATAAACTATTGTCGAGTAACCACTGACTTTCAATTGTTTTATCCTTGCATTCGTTTACATTGGATTTTTATTTTCATTTTTAGATGACTGCCTCAAAATTGGAACACTCAGAAACTATTTTTATATATTAAAATATATACTCGATTCTATTTCAGAACATTCCGCATCTGACTTGTATTTCATGATCTTCCAACCATTAGCATTAGAATTGTCGTTTTTCTTATTTGCATGAAATGTTGGAATGGCACTGTATGTCTGTCTGCTTACTTATCTCAATATAGAACAAAACTTTGAAAAGAAAACAAACTTTTCATTTGTCTTTTTGCAAGAAACTTTATTTCCTTTTGCGATTCTCAATTCTTTGCTTTCTCAGGAAAGTAAAACAAAAAAGACCTTGATCAGAATTTACGAAAACCTTGTATTTTCTTTTATTTCTGGTCTAGACATTATTTTTGCAGCTGTGCTATGGGATTTTATGGCTATTAATTATAGCTTAGATTTTGGAATTCTGACAATAGTAAGAAGAGTTTATCATTAACACCATGGTGTATATTTATAAAACCATTTCTATCACCCTCCACATATCTCTTACTTTACGGTTTTTCACTTGCAAGTTTGGTTAAGTAGTTAAGCAAAGGACTATTAACAGTGAGGCCAGAGATTTCCTGTAAATTGGTAATACTTGTAATTTTATTTGAGATCAAAAAGAAACATGAAAATCTTTCTTTTGTAGTTCATGATTCTGTATAAATAATGCAATCTTCCAATTTTATCTTGTAAATCTTAATGTAGATAGCTTCAATGCTTTTTCTATTAAAGAGATATAGCTTTGATACTAAAAAATACTTAAGACTTGAGATAAATGCCATCAGAAGGAGTAGAATAAATCTATAAAACAGTATTCTGTGACAAACTATTTTTGTATAGATTTTATTCTTAATTGGCAAAAGGTTTCAAAATTATACTTATTTGTATTTTTGCAATATAAAAATAATTTATGCTGTCTAAAATTCTGAATGAATATTTCAATTAATATTTTCATCTTTTTTGCTTCAATACTTATATTTCAGCTTGTATGCTCCCAAACCTACCTCAAGTACATGTTGCATTCAATGTTAACTTCAATAACCTTTGTACAGAATTTCTTTCATTTATTTTTATTTTTTGTGGGGAGAGAATTTAGTGGTTCATAACATTTTTCTTGCTTTCTGAATTGTTCTAATGAGACTAGTAGCAAAATGGAATACACTTGAAGGCAACTGGCAACACTATTCAAATTGTTTTGAGCAAAACAACAAAGATAGGAATAGTAGCCTGAATAGTTGCTCAAATAAATTACTATTTTTTTTTTTGTTTTTTAACTTTAATGAACTTACTATTCACTTGTCTTTCAAGCTTCAGGTTTGACCAGATTTGACTTTTCACAATTCCTAACATATTTACCAGCCAATAAAACATTTAAAAGTGTATTTGTGCAATACTGCTTGCAAGAACTCCTCTTGACTCTTATATGTTAACCTCAAGACTTTGGGAGTTTAACTGCCCATCCATAATACCCACATACTGGACACTGTCATATTTGAATACACTTTTGGAAAAAACAAGGGTTTCTTCTAGACTAGCAAATATAATTTGTAGTCTGTTCATATTTACAAATGTACGAGGACTTCACTCTGTTAGTTCCACACAGCAAAGGTAAGTATGCTCGCCTCAAAAGTTATTACAAGTTTGATCCTCACTGGTATTCCAATGGTTATAACCTTGTACCAAACTTGTTTATTACTATTTTTAGTGCTAATGTTGTCTATGCTAACATGTGTGGACCAAGAATAGAAAATGGGAATGTAAATAGCATCACTAGAAAATAAGTATTTGTCATAGCAGTGTAGAGGACAAAATGAAGACAAGGTATGAAATTCAAAAAGGAGATGTTACATAATTGTTATTTGGTACTTAACATGTTAAGTTGTAAAATTTTAACATCCTTTACTGCTGAAAGTGATTTCATGTTATGTTTCTGTCTTATCACTTAACGTCTTTATTTAACTGATATTTATTGTAATTTATTGGTTGATTTTTTATGGTTTATCAACCCTTTGTGGGTTATTTAAAGCTAGGAAATACTTTTAGATTATAAGAATTTTTTGAGATTGTAATGACTTTACTGATAGAAGTCCTACTAATTAACCCATAGCTGGTGAGAGAAGAGATGGGTTCATAGCTTTCTCAAGGGTATTTGCACAGAAGTGAATATAATGAACCTGACTGGAAATTGAAATCAGCTCTCCAATTTCCAAAGCTGTTATTCACTACACCACCAATACTTTTAAATTTACAGTACCTCAAGTGGTCACTCATCTAAGTACCGACCAGACCTAATGTTGTTTAACTTCAGTGATTGTACAAGTACTGAAGTTTCAAGATATGACTGTAAGCTGCTTATTGTAATGAAAATATTCATATCTTTGCTGCACTATCTTGTATATGAAACAACATTTTAGTTTTTCCTAAAATATTTGTTTCATGTCTCTTCAGGACCTGATCATGGTTCTCCACAGCTTCCTGTCTTGTTATTTTCAGTAATACTTGTTCTTTTATAACTTCTTTTGTCTTTGTTGTACTTGTTTGTCCATCAATTTGCTCAGACATGTCAAGTCAGTTACTCACTGCTTTTCTTTGATTTGCATGATTTTAATGAGCCCTGAGAGCATTAAATTCTCCAAACCTCCTTTCCTAATTATGTATCCAAAAAATTTAAATTGTTATTTTCTTTGATTTTTGCAACAATGTCTTTGTAGTTTCTAGCCTCCTTAAAACTTCCTAATTTCTCATGTGCTCTGGCCATGATATTCTCAGTATTCAAAGGTAAAAGCCACATCTCTATTGCTCCATGTCTTTTTTTTCATTTGCATTGAAATTCTCTAGCATTGATTACCATATAGGAGCTGAAACATTATATAGCTGTTCAGTACTCTTTTTTTTGGTTTCTAATATTATTTTCTGATCACCTACTACCTTACTTAATTTCTGAATAGTATATTTTGTCATTCCTATGTGCTTTCAGATTTCTGTATCACACTTTACATCATGTCTTACTATACTGCACACTTGCTTCATTTTGATCTTCTCAGTGTGCAACTTGTATCTTGCTCTGTCCCTTTTGCACACTACCATGCATTCCATCCTGGACAATACAAATGTTACAAGTTGTAATATATGTGTGATAAAGTAATTGTTTTATGATTACCTCCCTTTGGAGAACTCTTTCATTTGTAGAGGACTATAAATAGTCACTATGCTGGTATCAATTATTCTAAGCTGAATAAAGCTTCCTTAAGCCTACTCTTTGTTATTACAATGTGTTTTGTCCTTCTTTTTTCTGTCCTTGATTACTTTGACTCAGCTCATTCAATTTTTTCTTTCTGAATCTCTTCTCAAAACAATGTCCTCTGTGTAACATGTTATGGTTCCATCTGCCAATAATAAATCCTGGTAGGTTCTCTAATTCTCTGAGAAATTGTACTGCTTAATAGATCCAGTGAAAAAATATATACAAATCTGCCCACTTCTTTCTGTCATTATTATAATACAAACTATATTATTTGTTATTATGCAAACTGTTTGTTCCCAGTACAGGTTTTGGATTATTTGTATGACCTTTTCCTGTAGGCCAAGCTTTCTTAATATTTCAAGAAGTTCTTTGTTAGGCTTTATCAAATGTCTTTGTGTAATTTTTGAAACACAGTTACAGATCTTTCTGCATTTCTATTGCTTGACCATAGATCTTGCACTGTTATACTAGAGATATGAAAATGGAGAGAAATTATATGATACAACAATGTGAGTTCATTCCTCATTAGTTGCTCAATATATATTTTCTGCTATATGTACATTATTTACATTCAGACTAATATCCATAATATTATTATAATCACAATGTTTCAACTGTTGTGCTCGTCAGCCCTCTACAGGACAATAGCCTCGAGGATTAAAGCATTGGTTTATGAATTTGGTAGCATAGTAATTGTGAGTTCAGTCCCTGTGCTGGGTAGTACAAACTCAGACATCGTGGAAACAGGGCTAGCAATCACTGAGCAGCACTAAGAAAAACAAGCTGAGATATTCCTAGACCTGTACAGCAGACAAGCGAGGACAATCCATCTCTGTAGATTAAATAATGGGTTTACTTTGAAATTCTCTGAAGATTACCCAGACTGAAGAAAGCCAGAGGACACAATGGCTGAAACATTGTGATAACAACAACAAAGATGAAGACATTAATCCAAAGATAAATAATGAGAATTCTTCACCCCAGAAATACAAATCCATTCTGCCACAGTTGGATAGATTTAGATCTTTCAAATGTAAACATACTTTTTTTTTGCATTTATGTAAAATCCTAGTTTAGAATATTTCTCACTGTTTCATACTTTCTACTTTGACATGAAGGCTGAGAACTATGCCTCATAAAAAAGATAATGGGGTAACAGTTATTATGGTTATATATATATATATATATATATATATATATATATATATATAGATATGTATAGATATATGAAGAAATATAGTCTTAAAGTGTGCTATATTTATGGGATAAAGTGCTCAATATCAGAGATAGAGCGTGTGTAAATATAAAAGTGAACATAGAAGTCAACACTTAGAGGCGTCGGTCTGTTTCATGCTAGATGCAATCGTCGGGCCACGAGTGCTGTTATTTTTCTCGGCTATTTATATATACAGGTCAGTGTTGCATTGTGTGTAGTCTATTTTGGCAGATATTTTACCGGAAGTCGTTTATTTGTGTCAAATTATTTTGCTTGTTTTTATTTAATTCATTTTTGTTTTTCTCCTTTATATTTATTTTATTTTTATTTTTTATTTTGATCGGTGTTTTTATTAACATAGTAAAAATTTGTTTATATAGCTTATTGTGGGTAGTCTATTATGGCGGCTATTTTACTGGAAGTCATTTATTTGTTTATTTATTTGGGTCAAATTATTTTGTTTGTTTTTATTTTTATTTTTTATCTTATATATTTATTTATTATTTTTATCGGTGTTTTTATTAACGTGATAAAAGTTTGTTTATATAGCTTATTTAATAGTTTTGTTTTTGGAAGATAAAGCTATTTGTTGAATTTTAGGGTTGATTGTTGTGGTTTGTTCTGACTATTATTTTGGCGGGAACCGTTTTTAATTTATTTGGATTGATTATCTTTATTTGTTTTTTCTAAACGGCTAGTTTATCGGTATCGGTTGTTAGTTTATTTATATATTTGGATGTATTTAGATCAATTTATTATACTTGTCGTTATTTATTTATTACACTGTATATTTTCTCTTTTTGGTTTTTGATTTTTAAGTAACGCAGTATATTATTTTTTTTTTTTATCGTTATATAACAGTTATAGCTATTTTTCGTCCGATTTTTTGTTTTGATTTTATATAGTCTAATATTTTGGTCATAATAGTTTGCTGATTTGTTTATTATTTACTTTATTTATTGATTTTGTTCCTTATTTTTTATTCTATTTTGTCTATTCTAACAGGTGTGATTTGGTAATTAGTTTGGATTAATTTATTTTGCTTATTTTATTGTCATTTTGTTTGTTTATGTATTTATTTTTTCCGTTTTCGATTTTTAAGTTACGTAGTAAAAATTTGTTTTCATGTCTGCATTTTGAGATTAGCTCGGATCTTTTATTTAATAATTTATTTAGGTCTGGGAAGGTAATGATAGCTATTTTTTTCCTCCAAGCAATGTTTGCAAGTTTTTCATAGGTTGTTGTAGGCTGATGATTTTTTCATTATTTTCCAAGATATTTTTGGTGTGGTGTGCGTTTTGTTTTTTATTTCCCAGATATACTTAGAAAGCATTGTGCTGTTCGCATATTTACTATTTGTGAAAGATGTTTTGTGTACATAATTTCTTTGTTTCCAAGGTCCTTCGGTTACTCCTATGTATACTTTTTCTTCATTATCTGGTGATTTTATCGTGGCTTGGTAGATTACGTTGTTTTGTAAACAATTATCGTTTAAGGGACATTCGTTTTTTATTCTGCAGTTGCACGTGGGTTTAATTTGGATCATCTTCAAGACTCTCCCTTTTCCACCTAAATTCAGCTGCCCACTTTTACACTGTTGATGAAGCTGGAACTTCATCCCCTAATGTAGTAACCCTGTCAGCATGAATGCCTTTGGGGATTAAATCCATTTTTTTGCAGGTATTTGATAACTTAATTTTGTTCATTTTCAAGAGAAGTCACTACTAGTTACATTTGAAGTTTTCTTTTCCAGTCAGATATATTACCTGAAAAAAAACCCAGTACAGTTAATAATAAGAGTTGAAGTTAATGCATGCAAGATTTCACAGCCCTAGCATCACTCCTTACTAGTCAGCCTATGAAGTTTTCAGCCCACCCTTGCATTTACTAAGTTTAATCTAGCACATTGCTAATTGTAGAAAAAGAAAGTAGTCTTGAACTAATCTTCCAAGTGGAGAAGGCCTGTCTTTAAAATCAGGGTTTTAAATCCTAGATTTTACTGGGCAGAAACACTGATGATTTTAGAAAATATTTCAGCCCTGTGTATTGTGATCAGATATTCAAATGTTAGTAGAAGGAAAAAATATATATATTTATAAGCCTCTTAACTTTCAAAGGCACCACCAGCAAGGATCTCATCATCCTACAGATGCACCACCTATAACTTCACTTACTTGCTGTTGGATCAATCAGCAAAATATTTTTTGAACTTTGCAAAATATATTTCAAAAGATTAAAATATAAACATAAAAAGACATAGACATTAAGACTTTAATAATAATAATTTTTTTTTTTTTTTTTTTTTTAAATCATATCGCCCCAAGCAAGGCCAGAGGCCACTATCGTGCAAGGGGTTAAAGAAGGGTTGGAGGAAGAGTAGATAGGAGTGGCAATGGAGGGGATGAGGAAGAAGAGAAAGACAGTGGGTCGATCAAGGCAAGGGGGCCACAAAAGATCCGGAGCGAGAGCAGATAGGAATGAGAAAAGAAATGATGTGGAGAAGGGAAGCGGATAGATCAAGGCAACTGGAGATGTCGATTGACGCTACACTTAAACCGTTGGAGATTGTATTTGTCAGGGAAACAGTAGTAGGGAAGGGAGTTCCATAGGCGGGATGTGCGAGACATGAAGCTATTGGAGTAGAAGAGACGTCTACATCTAACAGTTTCCACGGTGTAGGGGTAATAATAATAATAATAATAATAGTATTTTGAAAATAATGAAAAAAAAAGATTTAAATGTATTCAAATCCAAAATCTGAGTTATTGAACCCTAAGGAGAAATACTTGGATTAATGAAAAAAATCTTTCATAAATTACTAAAATATTTGTCTCATTTATTTCATTTTTACAGTTGGTTTGCTTTGTAAATCAAATATTTTTTAATGTGTGTGTGTTGGGCGATAACAAGATGCTATTGAAGATTAACTTAACTGTTATTAATTTTTAACAAACAGCTGATCCATAGATTACCAATTAGGCTACCAATGGAAATCAATCAAAATTATTCATATTGTTAGTCTTTTCTTCACTGAACATCATATGCAACTATCTTGTTTGTTTATATTTTACACTTATAGTATTAAATATAACTAGCAGCGTGGCCCGGCGTTGCCCGTGCTTGATTAAAAAATTGTACGACTCATACAGCAATTGATATCACTTGACTTAAAATATTTTTGCCCTTCCCTGTCTTTAAAGGAATGCCCTTTGCTGAGCTGATGTTGCTACATGCCTTACTTCTTGCCTATCTCACACTGCAAATTTTTTCTAAGGTCTATACTAAACATTAAATCTGTTACGAAAAAAGAACTAAACAAAATGAACACAAAACGATCAGCTTTAAAAAAGGACTCGTAACTGGAAAAACCGAATGAAAAAAGAATGTTAACAACAAATACTTTTTCACACCCAACCCAGTTCTGCGGAATCAGAATCAATGTTGAGTTTAAGGAAGCGAATGAGCCAATTGGAGTAAAGTGCCATGCAGATTTAAATTTTTCCCACTTGTGACGAATGCAGCTATCGATTTAATTTTTTTGCATACTAGCATGCTAGTTAACATTCATGTCAGTCAGCTGTTGGCTCTCACGCTGGCCAATAGAATCTTCCTGCCTATTTGTGGCAGCCAGCTATAGGCTCTCACTCTGGCCAGTAGAAAATGGCTGCAAACTACATGAAAACTACCATAGAAGCATGAAAAATCGATTATTTCCACTATCAATGAGAGTTGGGAAATGCAAAGTTGGTATTGGCCTTCCCGCTAACTCGGAGCATGTGCATGTAAATTTTGGTGCAAATTCATCGAAAATTGCGGCCGTGCATTCGTTACACACATCCTGCCTTTTATAGATAGAGATAGTATTTGAATTGCTTAGATAAAACATTGTCAGTTATTAATAATAATTCATTACTCATAAAAATGGTGGAATTATTTGTCTTCAATTTGCATTATCTCTCTCTCCACTGCATATATAATTCAATTTTGTGGTGAACAATTGTGCAGAAGCAAGCGAGTCAGAGTGACTTGCATTTGGTGCAAAGGAAAATAAGTTTCTTACCTCAATACACAACATGTAGCAGAAGCATTTTGTTCCTTGAAAATGGCATAAATCTCCCCTCCCCACTTTAGATTATTCCAGAAGTGTATATTCTGTAATGGTGGCTTTTGTACAGCTTAACATGGTTCAACCAATAGCAATTTGTGTGCTGATTGGTCGAATTGGAAGATGCCATTTGACTGGGTAACTGAGGACAAAGCAAAGAATGCTAATTGGTCAGTCAGACGTGGTGTTGGTATGATAAAAGAGGGCTGAAGCAGTGAGAAGCAGAGTGATTTTTGCATTGGTGACATGTGCAAGGGATCAAGAATGGCGGATAGAAAAATAATTATTTGGTGTTGTACGAGCAACATCAGAGGAACACAAGCTCATTTAACCACAAATTTCTACACTTGCTTGATTTTTAACATCCTTAATTTGTAACTGCCATCTGGGTCAATCCATTTTGTTTACTACTATGTCAAAGAAACTTTAAAAAGTTTGAACTATGTTTTGTTTTGACCTTTCTCCTTTTGAATTATTTTTGTCTCTTTCCCTCACCAATCAGTGTCATCTTTCATTCAAATCTTTCACATTCATAAATTTGGAATCAATATTAACAAGGAGTTGAATGTTCCAATATTCTTTCAAAGTGCAAAACAAAAAATATAAGGGACTAACAATTCAACTAATCAGATGTACTGTTAAAATGCAACTAACATTCCAAGAAAATTAAAGCAGTGACTGTTCAGTTAAAATGGGATAAAAAAATTTAAAGCAAATCTTAATGGAAAAGAAAAAAAAAAACAATTGATGTACTGATAGTTTTTGAAAAGACTCCAATATTAAAAACTGCTCTTTCCAAGGATTCAATCTTGTTTATTTCCTAGATCCATAACCAACAAAGAAATGTCACATATTTTCACTTTTTTATAAGAAAATAAAATATATTGAAATCATTCTCTCATCTGTTGTATTTATTGTTTGCTTACATTTTTAGGTCCTGATAAACTGCTAGATGCTCTTGCCAAAAAATATCCACATGATCTTCCTACAAAGCCAGTGTATATCAGTGTGCAGGACAACAATATCACAAACCTATCACTGAGTGAGGCACCAGGTAAGGGATTTGTGTTACTAAAATGATTTCACTTGGAGTCATTTGTCTGTACTTTGAAAATTTGAAAAACAAGCACTTCAGACAAATTAATTGAAATAAGAAAAAAATAGTTTATTTCATACTTTAGACCAGCCTTTTTTTTCTTTGTTGTTTTGACCAAAACAGCAAAGAAAATACCATCTCAGAATTCCAGGTAATATTTATCAATTTACATTACATATTTTACAAGCTTCAGAATTATTAGGTGAATACAACAAATTTGAATAAAATAATGCTGGAAACTTTTGTATGCACCTAATAAAAGATAGCAGGGGTAAAAGCTGATTATAACATATCCAAGACCTTCTCAGTCCTTGAAGGAGACTCCTCTTTGATTGACCATATCTTCAGGGATGTAGCTATACTCACTACACTTGGCCAAGTGCAGGTTGGTAAAGCTATTTAAACCATTGTTGCTTTCAATCCATATAGGAAGGACTGCAGAACACATGCCTCTCCCCTTTTATAGGCAGAAGTCCACAAATACATATTGGGATATTTTTCTTAGCCAATGAAACAGGCCGGTTTGCAGTTTGACTTGATACAGTCCAGTTCAGCCTTTGTCTAGAAGTTAGAATGCTACATTCACTTGGCTGTACTTGGTTTTGTTTGCCTACGCCAATTCTTAGTTTGTGAACTTTTTGCCTGCTCACTGTTAATTTTCCTTGCATATATTGTTTGCTTGCTTGATATTATTTCATTTTTTGCCCTGTTCCTTTTACTTTTTTTATTGCAAACTTTTTTTTTTAATTCTGTTTAATGGACAGTTCTGTTCTTTATTTTGCATTTAACCATGGCTATCACTTCACACCCATAGTTGAATGTTTTGAATTCAAAGTTGTCTTCTTCTAGACCTGATACTATCCAAGGCCATATGACCCTGCCTCTCCCGCTATTTGCACATAGCTGGGAGAGAAGAGAGGGATTCATTCTTTTCCCATGGGTATTTGCACGAAAATGAATGTAACAAACTCAACTAGGCTCTCTGATTCCTCAATTAAAGCCATTTATCCATTACTCCACCATGCCTCCATCTAATAAAAGGGCTTATATAAATTGATTGGTGAATTCTCACAAAAAACTTTATTTAACTGCAGCTTTTTGTATCTCTTCTTTCAGTGTTGGTCTTGTTATAGCTATGGTAATATTGTCTCTCAGTGTTTATTTTTTTTTTTTTAAAAATAACTATGATGTGTGTTTGTGTTTGTAAGAAGCAAATTTCAAAGGTTGTAGTAATTTTGCAAGATTTACTTCTCCATCTTGAAGTTTTAATGCACTGAATTAAAATCTGTAATCAGGTCTTCTATGTGCCATGTCTCTTCAGGATGTGGACAATCATGGCTCTCCACAGCTTCCTATTACTTTTAGCTCTTAGCAATGTTTGTTCTCTTGACAAACCTCCTACCCTCCATGTTAGGTTCTATTCTATGGACAATATTTGTTACCCAGCATATGGATTGAACTTACATCCTCCTGATTATAAAAACTAATACTTTGTTGGATTAACGTGTCTCTAATGCTAGTTCGGATGGTTTCAACCCAAGTAGCTCAATTTAACATCTAGCATGTTCAAATAAATCTTTCACTTTTACTGTATATGGAGTCCCCCTCAAAATATAGTGTTTTATATATTAGGTTGGTGCAAAAATAATGTCGTTTTTTGACGTTCAACATCATGTCAAAAAACAACATTATTTTTGCACCAACCTAATATTAGTTCTATATATTTGAAATTGTAGCAGCTTGGCTCTCAATTTCAGTTAAGGTTTTTTTTAGGTATTACCATAGAAGGATATAACTGCACAACCAAGAAATTCAAATTCAACTTGCATTGGCAGGACTAACATTTTGCTTGGTGAAAATAGTCACTATACAGTGTGCTAAAAGTTTTAAGCTAGTTGTTTTTCTCTAGTAGGATAATACTTTAAGTTGCCTGGTGAATTCTTGTTAGAGTAATTCAGGAATGAACAGACTTTCTTTTGCCTGGATAAATATCCCTAGAAGAATTTAACACTCCATTCACACAAGTTCATCAGATAATAGACCCACTGCCTTCCCCTAAAAGAAACCTACTAAAAATGAATATTTCTAGATATTTTTGGTCTATTTTTTCATTATGTTTTTTGGTATTATCTAATAACAATGCCCAAGGAATTGTGATCCACTGACTTTAATCTGATCTGGGGACATTGATCAGATATTTTTTTTTTTTTACTGTTGGTCTGTGAAGCAACTTGGTTCATGTCTTCATAAAAAATTTACTTGCTACATAAACTATAAACTTCTGTCACCACAAGTTTTTCCCTCACTACACAAACAATATTTTATTGATATATTGCACCAACATTAAAGGACTAATTAAAATATTGCTTCTGGTTTATAACGGAAACCAAGGAAGAGTATCGAAAATAGAAACTTGAAAAGGTGTATGTCTAAACAATGGCAAAAATAGGGTTGCACGCGTCCCTCTAGCGCATTCTGTACAATTAACTGAGTGTTTGGAGAATATAGAATTTTCACTTGATATTTCTAATCTTGGCGGCTAATCTCATCAAATTTTGTTTTACACTTCCTTATATCAAACTTGGATTGATGAAAAAATTTGTCAAAGGAATGAATAATGAAAATCTCGCATTTGTTTTCATAAAATAGAAAATTCTGCACATCAACAATGCTGAATGAAATGCAGGTAATTTTTGATAGCTTTCAAATTCATGAAGGATGCTTTTTTCTTTGAAATTTTACGAGTGAGACTGAGAAGAAAGCATGGTAAGCCTTAATGTTACTTGTGAATAACATTTTGGAAACCACCAAAATTGCATTGTTGTAGGAGTGGTGCCAAGATTTTTTGGCTCTTGGAGAGTTCATGTTGATAAAATGTATTATCTTTGATTGAATCCTGATTATTCCCCTAAGAATTTTGAAGACCTTTTGGTGAAGTATGGGTGAATGGTTCCTGTAAGCAACATTTGGTGATTAAAATTTTCTTGGTGAAAAGCATGAATAAAGTTGGATGAGAATTCAACAGGATCATAAATCTATTTGTTTAGAAAACTTTTTCACATGTTTCACTGATAAACCAGAGTTATCAGTAAGAGTGTTACTTCAGCAACATTTTTCAGCCACTTAACATAAATCACTCACATAGATTCTGTTGAAATAAAATTATTTTTTTCAATGACACTGGCTTATTGATGAAATATATCAGGATAGAAGTCTTTTACAGTTATATATATATATATATATATATATATAAAGATAAGATAAAGAACAAATAAGAAACATATATCAATCTAACATGTTTCACTTTAAAGCTTTATCAAAGATTGAGAAAATGGACAAAAAGACAGAAACTTTGCTACTTTGAATTTTGCTTGGGTCAGTTCTCATTGGTCAGTCATGTATCATGTGCATTAAAACCATAGATAATTCTATATGTAAGCAAATATGTGGATGTAGATCCGATGGTATGATGAAAAATATGGAAAAGACAAAACAAAATCCGAATATGCAAGTTTACTGTTTTAATGTTGTTTTACTGTCGACGTAATGCTTTATTTGTACACTTAACTAAATCTGATCATAATTTCGATTTTGACTCTGTGAAGATTTTAAAATATATTCATAATAAAAACCTTAGACGGATTTATGAGGCAGGCATAATATCCACTTCACGTACGGTAAATACTAGACCCGGCTTCTTTAACGTCTCCCCGTTCCTGGCAAGATTAATGCTTGACAAACGTACTGATAAGCTCTAGATTCAAATAGAATTCCTCTTTTCCACTTAAGATAAAGTCTCTTTCTTGGGAGCGCGTTTTCACAGCATCGCCCGCGCGACGCCAAGGTGACCGAATCCCAAAAAAGGGAACGCTGACTTTAGAATTTCAGTTGTTCTGTTTCTGACTAGTCTTGTGTCTATTGTCTCTTCATGTTGACTTAAATATCGTCTAATCCTAAGTATGTTTCTAATAACCATGTCCTGAAGATGGTCTACTAGAGTATACTCTGTTATTTTGTGAATATCCATGCAGATGTTGTAATGGTGTATGGGTGCACCTCCAAAATTCTAGATGACCAGAACCTAGCAGCTGATCCATCCTTTGACTGAGGTCTAACAATTCAATGGGGGAAAATCTGGTTAGTCACATTAAATATCTGTGAAACCAAACTAGTAACATTCCATCATCACTGAGCAAACCCTGAACTTTTGCCTACCATGATGGATGGGTGTTCTCTCGAGGAAGCTCCTTGCCTTGAACTCCGATTGGGACTCAAAGTCACCCCAGAACTCGAGTGGAACACATATATATGATCCATTGCTAAAGATACTGGAAACATCCTTGGTTCTCTGTACTGCTCCGGTGAGTACCTGACACCTCCTGCTATCCTCTAAGTTTACAAGAGCCAGATCAGGCCCAAAATGAAATACTGCTGTCATATCTGGAGTGGGGCTACACAGTCTTCACTTTCCAGCCCTGATAGAATCCAAAAGTGTCTACCTGGTCTTGTGGGTGATAAATTATTTTCCACACTATAACCACTTTCTCACAGATGAAACATTGCAAGCCTCTTGCTACTCATATTGCTATTTCCATGGAATATGTTTAGACATTCCTTAGATCCACCAGTTCAGAACTTCACAGTTAGAACCTGTCATGTTACATACACTGTAGTGAATGACTCTCATTCTCTTTGTATTTCATTAGGGAAAAGAAAGTTCCACTTAAACAACTTCTTTCCACAAACCACTATCTTGTGGAATTGAATCCCAAGAGGATGCTTCCCCAACCACTACAATCTTAACCTGCCCAAGTCTAGGGTTAACCATTATCTCCCCCACATATCATCATAAACTACACCTCTTACTATTACCACTCATGCAACAAACTCTACCTAGAGCGGCTTTTGGGCCTTGTATAGGGTGAACATTAGTTTTAAAAAAATTATTAAGTCAATCAATAAGAAAAATGTTTTATTGTTGTTGTTTTTTTTGTTTTTTTTAAGGTGACCCACCCACAGAAACAACAAAATGTCACTAAAACCCAGAGATAAATGACTTGATTTGGGTAGTTTTATGGCAGTGAATGTTAGACAATCTCCTTACAGATGAAGAGACTTGAGGGAACAGAAATGTGGTTCTACAGAAGGATGCTAAGAATACTATGGACTGAACATATCAGCAATGATGAAGTTTTAGACAAAATGGAAGCAAAAAGGACGCTTATCTGAAAGAGAGTTGAAATTTCTAGGTCACATAATAAAGAAAGAGGGTTTGGAAAATTTGATACTCCCAGGACAGATTGAAGGCAAGAGTAGGTAGAGGAAAGCAGTGCATAACCTACCTAACAAGCTTGTGTAAATGGATGGCAGAATAGGGTTTAGGAAAGAGAGCACAAAGATAAAATTTGCTAAAGGACAGTAAATTGTGGAGAGCCATGATCACCTACATCCTAAAGGGACACAGCACATAGAAGAAGAATTAATGAAAACATTAGGTGAAAAGGACTTAAGTATATCAGTCTACAACTTTTATTTGCAACTCTCCTAAACGGCTTTACAAATGATAATCTTTAATTAAAATGGTGTGTCTGTTTATTACTCATATGTTGTCAGGATAAAAAATTAATTGATGACTTCAGAAAGCAAGAACACTATTTTTGACAGCAAGATCCACTGATATGACACCTCTCACTATATTTCTATATATTTAGTTTTTTCTCAAGGATATATTACAAATGTAGTTAGTAGCAGAAGACCTGTAATACTTCAGGATTTAAGAAGAAGTAGATTCAATCACACCTGGAATATAGCAAATGTGATTTAAAGCTTCCATGAAAGATTTCAAATTTGTATTGACAATGGTGGCTGATTGATTGAGAAATATAATTTATTATTTAATTTGTTAAGAAAAAACCTTTGTATCTCATTTCATGTTTCTTTGGGGGTTTCAAATGTGGTAGTTACATTTTTTTTATGCCCCCTTATGAGTAATTTTCATATAGGTTTATATGCCTATGTGACTGTTCAGTTATATTTCTGTTGGTTACACATACACCACACTCTCTTGAAGGTTAACTCGTCACTTGTCGAACTTATTTCAGTTCATGCACATACCAATTATAACAATGCAATCAACCAAAATGTAACTATCAAGACAAATATTAGTAGATAATACCAAAAAGTATACAAAACTCACTGCAAGGAAAGACCCAAAATTCTAGAAGTTATATTAAAAGAGCAACCTGCATTAAATATTTTTTACCTAAGGAGACAGTATCTTAAAATGTGTATAAAATATTTAATACATGTACAAAATAATAATAATATGTATAAATAATTTATACATTTTTTTTTTTTTTGGTGTGGTCTAGCTTCATACTTTGGATTAATTTATATACCTGTGTTAAAAAAACATGCTAGGATGTAACCAACAAAATCTTGTCCACCATACTACCAATATCCTTCGACCATCTTGGTTCTTGATAATGACAGAGAGGGACAAAGATATTTGAACAAAAACAGAACATAACATGAACTTTAGACAGTTTATCCATAATTTTGATCTTGATATACAACATCTTAATTGAAAGAAATACAATAAAAATGAAACAGACAGACCTTGTTGGCTAAATTTATCAAAACTTATCTATCTATATTTCTGAGATGAGGTATTGTAGCTATTTACATTATTTACATCGTTAGGACTGTTGTCTGCATCTTTATTACTATATTTACAACATTTTGACTGTTGTATGCGCCAACCTTCTTCAGGTAATATATGGAATTTCTAACCAAACCCTTTTTAGCACATGGAATTAGAAGAATCTCCTGCCTTGGACTAAATAAAGGGTTCAGTTCAAAATTCCAATAAAGATGAGGACAACAGTCTGAATTATGTAAATAGCTATCAAAACTTGTCTGAAAGTGTGTGTGTACATGTATTTATATCTCTGTATACTGAAGTATGTATGTATGTATACTGAAGACCTATATGACTATTTACATGTGTGCGTGTGTCTGTTTATATCAATTTGTAAATAAGCAAATGTATACATGTATAAATTGTTTTGTTTTTTATGTACATGTGTGTTATCTTTCTAGCTATCTGTTTTATCATATGTTGGAAGAACACATAAGCTTGCATTAAAAATTGCTTATATAAATCCACCAAGATAATAAATCTTCCCTCCCATCCATAGATATGTGTAGATATATGATTATCATTATAGATATAGACAGACAGACACACACACACAGTGGAATATTGTTTATTGTTCAAAGGCTTTTGACATGGGTTGAAGCAAAACAGATTCCAGGCTCTTTTTTGTGTGAAAAAAAAAGTAAGTAAGTAAATAAATAAATCCCCATTCATCAACAGTGGGAACTTTGTGCGGCTGGGAATACCTCACACACAACCACCCGGTTGTGTAGCTCTGGGTGACAAATTACAGAAAGTTAGTGTGCTGAAAGATTTCCCTCTTTTTAAATCTTTCTCCCTCTTTTAACCTCCCCACCCCCTACTCAACTCCTTTAGTAATATATATATATATATATATATATATATATATATATATATATATATATATATATATATATATAATGGGTGAGGAAAAAGAGATAATAAATGATAATACATGAGTATATAGATAAGTAGAATTCTATCTATACAAACTCGTGTTATCACACTAGCATGGGTATTTGGTGTAGTTTGCATAAAGATCATCATTAAGCTTGTTGGATGTATGGGTGGTGTAATGGATAACAGCCCAGAAATTAGAGAGCTGAGTTCAAATTCTAGTTAAGTTCCTTACATTCACTTATGTGCAAATACCCTTGGGAAAGTTATAAATCCAGCTCTTCTCCCCTCTCAAATATGGGTTAAATAGTGGGACTTGTATCTGGAAAAATCATTATAAAAAAATTATTAAATGCAATATTCACTCACCCCAAAAAAAGTAAATAAAAAAGAATTATTCTTACAGCATTTCAGCTTTAAATAACGTACAGATTTTTGATAAGCCAGAAAAAACATCCGTCAATCAATCAAACAAACTTGTCTTTATTTTCTGTTTCACTCTCTTTTAATATGGCAATGAATTAAGCAAAAAATAAAACAAATAGGCTTTTGTTGCTTATTATACATTGATTCATCTAAATCAGTTTTCTTTAATTTTTTAATTTTTTTTTTTTTTACCTCCTTAACTTGCAGCCTCCCTTAGATTCCAGTTGCATTCCATTACCTTCTTTGAATATTGAGTAGAACTATATTGGATCTTATGAAGTAAATAAAATCAATGGTAAAGTTCATCACCTGGTTTCCTGGCAGTTATGAGTTTAATCCTAGGATCAGATTTTTTCTTTTTAAATGCTAAATCTCATCCCTTTTTTATTATCTGTGAATTGCCATATGTTCTTAGGAAATATAGTGGAGTAGTTTCTTGTTGCCTTCTACATGGTTTTTCCTTCCCTTAGGCTGATTGGCACTAAAGGCTAGAGAGTTCAATCTACCTTTCTATTTAGTCCATAGCTGAGAGGAGAAGGGATGGCTTCATACCTTTTCTAATAGTATTTGTGCAAAAGTGAATCAAACCACATTGGTTAGAATTTGAACTTGTCTTGCTGATCCCAATTTCCACGCTGATGCTACATCCACATCCACCTGGGTCAGATAGGGAATGAAATATACTTATATTCAGGTGATAGGTTGAATATAAGTACATTTAATAAAATTTTAATCAGTTTCATGAGAAAGAAGTGATAGTCATCAATTCTGAAATTCTCTAGTAATGACTGGACATGGCATATAGAGGAATTAGAAAAATATAACCCTATAAATTGAATAAAGAGTTTGACATTTTAAGATGGTTACCCAATGTAGCAGACACCTTAGGAAGGCCAGAGAATATAGTGGTTGAAGCATTGTGATCAGAACAAGAAAATTGAACTCAATGAATCAATGTGCAACACAGATTTTCTCATATCTTTGATTCTCGAATCATGCCAGATTATTAATTTTGCCAGAAAGAAACAGATCATGTAATAACAATTCAATAATACTCTTCTCACTTCTTGTATCTCTAGACTAAAATCAACTGTTAGAAACATATTAAGTGCACATCACCTGAGTGAGAATTAGTTTGGGAATTATTTAAAAATCAAATTCTTATTTATATTTTCTGGATTGAATGAGGTACTTGATTATCAGTTGCCAGAAACAGTATTAGACAAGATTATGGTTCATGAGTACCCAGAGTATGATGATGCAAACAAATTGGTATTTGTTCTCGGTCTTTGTGGAAATATCCAAGTTTTTTGTACATACACACTATACTGAATAGGGTCTCTAGAATAGCCAGGAGAGTGGGGGGGGGGTGAGGATGAGGATGAGATGATCTTCATTAAAAAGAGGCTGCTAAAGTCTTGAACTTCTTTATCCCTCTATTTATCATCTTTTTTTTTTCTTTTTTTTTAAACTCATGAATGTTGAAGGACAGAGAGAAATTTTGTCTGACCTGCATTCTAACAAACTAACGGGGGGGGGGAGATTATTTCTGTTGTAATAAAGAAAATAGTTCTTTATTCACTGCTCTAACTTTAATTCTCAGAAAATGCTTGCATTTCACAAGCAAAATTCTTTTGATGTTGTTTCTCTTACGCTTTTCACATGTTAATATTATCATCGGTATTGTAAGTCTTCTTTTTTACTTTCTTAGTAGATGGAAAAGTACACATTTCTTTTAATATCTTTTCTGGTTTCATTCAATAGAAACCTAAACCAAGCTTTTAAATTAAAGAGATTAACTAATTTCAAATCAACTTGTGAGCTTTTATGATGAATATTTTAATATTTACTGAAACTTGAAAACATAAAGATGCAAAAAGTATTTGCATTTGTGTGAGTGTGTATAAAACCCCTTTTCTCCAACTAGAGCTCCATATGTACACATTTAAACCAGCACAAAACCATACCAACTTTAATCTGCAAGATACTCATCAAGAATACAAATTTGCTAATACCGCCAATTGCAAAAAGTGATGGGAGCCCTTATTAGAAAAAAAAAACCCTTAATAACATTAATTATAAACATGACTAATATGTAATTGTTTGTATTTGGAAATTAAGAATATAGCCATTTATTATAGTACTATAACTAAAATCCTTTAAAATGACTAATAAACTAGCCAAAAGTGGTTACAATCAAATATTTGGACAATTCTACACTCATTAAGTCCAGAAAAGAAAACACTTGTATGCATTCAAGAAAAATGTAATTAAAATGAACTTAGCAAAAAAAACCTTGTCAGCCTTGTTAAACAAAATATGTATTAAAGAAGGGAACTAACACACACACACATACATACATACATACATACACATATATAAAAATATTGTTGTAGGGTAGGCTATATTTATGAGTCAAAGTTCTCAATATCAGGGATAGTGCATATGTAAATATATAAGTGGACAATGAGGTCGACACTGACAATGATGCTTAGACACAATCATTGAGGCATATATATGTATGTATATATGTATATATACCGGGCGTAACTGTAAAATTGTCCAATTGTTAGATTAAGCTTTGAAATGTATCTTAGAAATAAGTAAAGATATCTTACTGGAATTCTCCGAGGTTTTTATAACACTATTGGACTCTACTTTGAGCAATAAGAATGTATTTAGCTCTCAGTTGAAAGGATGATCATCTTCCTGTTGTGACCTCATCATCCAGTTTTCCTCTCTACTGTTCCTTCTTTTTTAAAATCTTGATGATTCGTGAATGGATTTTGAAGCTGAAAACCAGAGTATGAATGTTGGTACCATTACTGAAGGCCTGAATGATCTTTTTTCCTCTCACCATTGCTCAGTTGGGAAGATATAGTGAATCCGACGCAAAATGATTTTAACCTGTTCTCTTTCTAGCTGAATAACTCAAAGGGGTTTTCCAGTGATACTTACGACAAATGGTATCAAGATGGCTAAACGTCTTATCTGAAAACCTGGTAAAGAAAAACTCAGTTGTTTTTTTTTTTTTAGATATTAAACATTTTATCCGATGGACAATTATCACATGCTGTTAAACAATTTGGACTATTTTACTGTTACACCTGGTGTGTATGTATGTATATATATATATATGTTTGGTTAAATACCAGCTAAAGTTCTTTGCTATGGAAGAAAACCAACCTATAAAAACACCAGTTATGAGTATGGCTGTAATGTATTGACTGTATAGAAGAATTAAGAATATTTACTTTTTAGTAACTTTTAGACAATAGTCTACAATAGTATTTACATGCCATTTATTATAGTAGTATAACTAAAATCCTTGAAAATGGTTAATAGCTTAGCCAAAAAAAACTTGGAATTAACAGTCTGTGGTTAACTGTCAGCTTTCCTACATATCCTCATAAACTGCACTTCTCATCTCCTCTTATATGCATCAACCTCATTCAGTAATCCTCTACCTCGAGTGACTCTTGGGCCTTGTATTAGGTGAAAAATTATTTAAAGAAAAAACACAACCAAAAAAAAATAACATGAAAAATGAGAAAAATTAACTCACACCACCACCCCCAAAACAATGTAACCTTTTCCTCGAGGAGAAAATAGGGAGAAACGCCTTTCCAGAAAAAGATAAATTCATAAACAAAAAGATCAGAACTTATTTCCAAATGCAATCATGAAGAGAAATTCCTACTACACTACCTACAACCACATCTTGGCCAAAAAGACAAAATAAAATCCCATACCCATAAAGATAATTAGCTTTGGTCCTAAAATCTGATACTTGAAATAAAGAAAATAAACAAAGTATATAAATGAATCAAATAAATAATGGGCAAGCTAAATGTCATGACTATAAATAGCTTCAAGCATTACAAACCTTAAACAAAATAACTAGGAAGTACCAGTTTCCTCCCCTAACTTCCTTTAATCCCTCAGTGTCCTCTATATAGAGCCACTAAAGGAGTTGTGACACCTCATCTGAAAAATGCTTGAAGCATGAAAGTGTCACTCTCTATACAGTATTGATTCCTATGGCCCCACTGTCCATATTTGTGACTGCTCTATTTCTATTATCAAATACTCTTCCCCTATAAATACAACAAATTTTAAACATATATATATATATATATATATATATATATATATATATATATATATATATATATATATATATATATATATATATATATGTGTATGCACATGCAATTTTGTTGTATCTCTTGTGTTTTTTTTTTCAGGGATAAGCTTTATTATAATAAGTTTTGCTTTTTCTTCTTTTTTGGGAAAGTGCTAATATACCTCTGACTACATATCTACAATTTTTTTTCTTTTTTTTTTTTTTTGCATGTTTTTGTTATAAGATGTTATATCATAATGAGTCTGCATATTGGTGTGTAAGTATCTACTTCAACATTTGTACTGGTAGTATTGGAAGTTGGCATATATAATGTGAGTATTAATAGAATTTTATCTTTCAGCATTGAATAAAGATAGTAGTTTCAATTTTGCACTTAATCTGTTATATTCTACATAATAATTACAATGTTCTATATTACAAGTAGCAGAATAGTGTCAGGAATTACGTTGAGTCGTAATTAATTTCCGTTTTCACTTATCAACTTTATTCAAAATATTTCACTTGGTTTCCCAAAATGGAAATTACTTATGACTCAACATAATAAATATTCCATGCATAATTATTACTATAGCAATTATAAAAATAAGCAAAACGGTTATTAAGCTCTGAAGATGGAATCAGAAACTTTTTTCAAATTCCAGTTGGCACTGTTTGTATCACTGGTAAATGGAGAAAAAGAATGTGTGAGTATATGGATAATCATCCATTCGATAATTATTTTTGCCTATCTTTTATTCATTTACTTATTTTTTTTACAATAATCTTCACTCTGTGCATGACCCAAGAGCCCCTTGAGGTAGAAGATTACAGACTAGGATGTATAGTTTATAGGGATATGTGAGGAAGATAATTGTTTACTTGAACAGGTTAAGATTTTGGAACAAAAACTGAATGCTATATATTAAAAAAAAACAAAAACATTTTTGACATTTGGAGACTGTTGTATTTATTTGTGTGCAAAGTGTTAATTTTGGCATCAGAATTTTGGCAACAAAAACAAAAATTAGTTTTATACATGAGTGTAATATGTGGGCCGTTTACTTGTATCAGCAATGTGAACTGTTATGTACAGTGGTTCTACTCCAAAACAACTCACATAAGGGACACATCTTCACATATAACTGCTTGACGAGAACAACATTCTTCGTAGCCATTCATATATGACTGTCAGATATTTTTTGTGATAGAACTCATCATATTACCCTCTTCTAAAAATCCAAAGTTTTGCAAATATAGGATTTACCTTGGTTAATAAAATCATTTTCGCAATAAACTGATGAATTGTATCTTCTATGCATAATAACAGTGAAGATTGCTTTATGCCCACAAATATATTAATGTTTTTTACATCCCAAAATAGTGGTTACATTATGTGCAAAAATATATTCATGTTATTTTACAACACAAAATAGGGTTGCATTATGTGCAAAAATATATCCCTATTTTTTTACATCATAAAATAGGGGTTGCATTATACACAGGGAATATTGCTTTATGTTCACAAATATATTCATGTTTTTTACATCCTAAAATAGGGGTTGCATTATACACAGGAAAGATTGCTTTTATGTCTACAAATATATGCATGCTTTTTACATCTCAAAATTGGGATTGCATTATATAAAATTTTTAGCCTGCACAAATAATGTGCATTTGTATGCATTTGCATGTGTATTATAATTTTCTATTCAAGGGCATTCTGAAAAGGTTTCAATTCAAACCAGAAATCCTTCTCCTAAAAAGTTTTTTGTTCATCACATTTTGTCAGATTTTGTGAAATGGGGCGGTTTAAGAAAACCTTTTCTGTGCCTCAACGTATATTATGTAATTTTTGAAATATAAATTTGCTTATTTTCTATATTTTTTCTGTGCCTCAACGTATATTATGTAATTTTTTAAATATAAATTTGCTTATTTTCTATATTTTTTCTGTGCCTCAACGTATATTATGTAATTTTTGTAATATAAATTTGCTTATTTTCTATATTTTTTCTTAGATATAACTTTGAATGATTCCCACAATCCCCAAATGATTACATGCAAAGAACGCCGAGTTCAGCTTGGGAGTTTTCATTGGGAACGGAATGACGTACTTACTTTGATTCGCCTTCGCTCTGAGAAAGAGCCCATGTTTAACAAATTTGGAGTTCGCAAGAAAGACGTGTGGGCAATGATCGCCGAAGAGTTTCAGGCCAAAGGTTTCGATGTGACCAGTGGTCAGTGCGAGCAGAAATGGAAAAACATTACCAAAAACTACCGTGATACGGTCGATTACAGTTACTTCAGCAACAATCATAGAGAGTGCCCGTTTTTCAAAGAATTAGCTGCTGTTTACCCTTACGACCCCAAAGAGAAGCATTCTAATCAGCAATCAGGGATAAACATGTCCCAGCTTAGCGGGGGGAGTGGGATGGGTACAAAAACCAACACCACGGGCGCAACAGTCAGTAATTCAGATGAATTCTCTAACTACCATGGCATCGATACGACCAGTAGCTCCTCCGGTAGGCCCCCCGAAAATTTAACTGAAGACTTCCAGCAAGAGACGTACCTGCAGGAAGTTACCCCGGATATATCAGTCGATGCCCTTTTTCAAACACCCGAAGTTAAACAAGAGATTATAGAAGATGACGATGATCCCATAATTGTGATACCTACTTCTCCCCCTCCTCCCCCTCCCCCTCCTCCCCTCACGATGGCATCGACATCTGTGGCTTCTTTATTATCGTCAAATAGGGACTCTCCTATTTTCCAACCTCGTTCTCTACCCCAGATGACACCTACATCTTCCATCACATTAGATTGTAACATTCCTTCAATATCTTCTATTTTATTGTCACCATTGCCTTCTTCTTCATCACTAGCAGCCTCCATAGCCCAATCATCCGTCAAACAAGAACCCATTTCAGTCCCAATGCAGTACTCTTCCTCTGCTCCTAACGTCTGTCTGCAACCGCAAATCTCCGAGATGATGCAGACCCAACAAATCAGCAGCGGCCCGCATACCTCTTTTACACCGGTGCAGTCGTTGCCATCACATTCATCAACCCAGTCTAACCAACATCCGTCACCTCCCATGAACCCGGGCACACAGGCGAGAAAGCGGCCACGAGAGAGCCTATCCTTTACTTCCTCCAGCAACAATTCTGTCAGTGATATGCTTGCATATCGACGTCGGCTGCTGCGAAGGACACCGTTCTCTGTGCCAAACAATATGCTGGAAATGCTTAAACAGATGAACGAGGAACGACGAAGGGAACACCGGACTCTAATGAACACACTAAGCCAACATCACGAAGACCTTTTGGATTTATTTAAACAACACCAGCAAGAATATTTACACCAAGAGGAAATCAAACAGGCTCTTCTATCGGAGCTCATTGAACGCATGTCGAAAAATTAAGTATGATGAATGAAAAAAAAAAGCTAATAAATATATATATATTTTCATTTAAATATAAAGAGTTTACGTTGGTTTCTTTTTCTTTTTCTTTTTTAATCATTTCATCCTATGCAAGGTAGTAAAGCCACTAAGACACAAGGGGTTACTGAGGGTGAAAGAATAAGAAATAAAAATAAACATTGTTAAGGAGCTAGAACAATAGAAGAAGAGTAACCAAGAAGACAATAGATAACGACTGACATTGCATTTTGAAGATCAAAGTTGGTTGGAAAGAATGGAGCCCGAAGAGAATGCCACAAACGGGAAGTGTGAGAAAAGAAACTGTTAGCATAGAACGGTTACATCTAATCAAGACATTTTTATGTTTATACGTTCTTTTTTATAGATACAACTATTTAAGTAAATGTTCTGTTTGTAATAAACAGAGGAGCGTTCGGTTAGCAAGGTCGATAATAATTGTCGGACTTTGTCCATTTCATAATGTGTGACGTCATTTGTTTACGTTTGGATACGCATTGAGCAGATATGCATGTATGAGAGAAAATCATGGAGAATTGCGTTTAAAAACAGTAAAATCAACCTTGCTAATCGAACGCTCCTCTGTGGCCCAATCGGTAAAGGCACGTCAGGCTATATGACGGTTCCGTATAGGATACAGGTTCGATTCCTGTCGGAGGACGCATATTTTCTATGATAATTTCTCGGGCATTCAGGCCGGTAAATGTTATTAATACTGTATATTATAAACCGAGCATTTACTTAAATATGTGTATCTATAAAAAGAACGTATAAACATAAAAAATGTCTTTAAACATAACTGTCGGATTTCATGTGTGACATCTAACCAAGTCAACTCTAAATTGATGAGACGATGCCGCCACTCTAGTACTGCACTTAATCCATAGTCTAGGTACCATCTTTTTTTTTCTCCTATTTTGTGTTAAAAAGTTAAAAACATAAAATTTGGTTTTTCTTCAGATGATCGAAAAACCGAGTAATTAATCTAATTACTGTATGTGATTGACTCATACAACGTTTCAGTCATTCGAATTTCATTCGCGTTCGTTACATTCACTTACGCGCTATTACCCTTGGGAAAGGTATGAATCCATCTCTTCTTTCTCCAGCTATGGGTTGAATAGCAGGACAGACTGGGCTCTTTAACCTTGGTTGATAACTAGTCTACCGCAGAAAGAAATGGCAACCTACTGCCGGGGGGGGGGGGGGGTGCCTTGCCAATCATGAATCGAACGAGACATGATCACTCAAGCATTTATTACATATACCACTTAACTGACTTTACGGGTATCTGATGTGTTCTAAAAGCTAGGTCCGACGCCTGAAGAAAAGCTGGCGGATACACGATCGAAACGTTGAGAAAAAGCAACAAAAACAAAAAAATCAGTCTGAATCCTACTCATTTTCTTTTCTTAACGCAGTGTCCTTTTATGGCTCTCCACAACTTCCTTTTTTTAATAGGTGTGAATTACCATGGATTTTAGGGAAAGATAGTGGAGTGGTTTCCCGTTGCTTTCTCCTAGTTTTTTTTTATTGAAAGTAATCTTTCTACACCTTGACCACAACGGAAGAAAAAGTAATGGATTCATGCCTTTTCCAAGGGCAAAAGTGAGTACAATAGACTAGTCAGGAATTTGAACTAGTCTTGCCGATTCCACTTTTTGCGTTGATAACCGCTATACTACCTGCACGTGCCATGGCTAAAACATCTCTTGTAACAAAAGTTAAAAAAAAAAGTACAGTACTTTATTGCATGTAAGACCCAACCATCGCATTTATACTTAAATAGTAATACCCTGGAAAATTTCAAGGTATCACCATTTTAATTTTCTGGTGTATCATAATTGTTAAGTTAATGGTTGAATTAGCTCCTGGTAAATTTTATGACGGAAAAATACCCCTGGAATTTCCCCTATTGAATCGATAAATATTTGAGCTTAACAACTTTAAGAAAATATTGCAATAACAATCATAAATATGAATGCAGGTCATTATTTTAAGAAGTAAGGGGGTACAAGTGATAAAAAAAAATTGAAATTGATAAGTTTTCTATTTCTCTGAAGCAAGTATTAAACACATGGAAGCATTATCGCTTCTGCTATCTTTTCCCTCTCTGTTTTTTTTCTATCATTTTTCTCTCTCTCTTTTTCTCACTGAAATCAAACAGCGTCTCTGATAAGTTTTTTTTTTTCCTTCTTTCTCCACAATCAAAACTGAAGAGTCCATTATTTATGAGGCATTGGTAGGCTGTAACATATGCGCTAATTAACTAAGGAACAAGTAGATATACAATATTACATTAACATGGAGTGAGGTGATGTACAAATACTAATAGTCTGCAAGACTTTAGCAAAGACTGTCATCTTTCTAGAGCTCACTGCCCGTTGGTGCCAACGACATTCTGGATAATCGCTTTTCAGTGGGATCATCCATAGTTGTTAAAATCTGTTGTGTCTTACAGGTATATATCTGAATTCTAGTTTCAGGTGGCTGAGCTTTGATTTCAGAGTTGTCCTTCTACTAGACTGGTTGCCAATTAAGGCTGAAAACCCTCACCCTGCTCTGCTATTTGACCCATAGCTACGGAGAGAAAGTGAATGTAACGAACTCGATCGAGCCGCTAACAATTATTAGGTTGGTGCAAAAATAATGTCGTTTTCTCACATGAAGTTGAACGTCAAAAAACGACATTATTTTTGCACCAACCTAATACATTGCCTGAACATCGTTGGGTCAACATGAGCCTACTAGATAGTTCAACTACGCGTATAAGACGAGACTCAAGAGACTTCATAATCATTTTTAGAAGGAAGGCACTTATACGACATCAAAAACGGAAATTGTTTAAACCAAGCAATTTTGGAAGTCATATTTCACTATTCTAAAGCGTCTTCGTCTTTCTGTGACATTTTTCGTCGTCTGTTAAAACATTTCAGAGGGTTAAATTTTTGTACTTGCTTGATTTTGACATCCCCAATTTGTAGCTTGCATTTTGGCCTATCCCTTTTGCTAGTGACCAAAAATCCTGTCTGTTTTTCTTTTTTTTAAAACAATTGACGGTTAGTCTTTCTTGCTTTCCTTTAGTACCTTGTTTAGGTTATTATTATTTTTTTTTTTACCATTGATGTTAAATAGTTTGGTCCTCTCTAAACAGATCACGTTTCTCCCAGTTTCATTTTCCCCTAACTAGCCTTTCCAACTTAATCTATTACGTTACTAAGACCCCTTTATCATCTTCGACACATTTTACCGTCATCTCGTAAGTCACTGTCAGTCAATTTGTCTCCGGCTATCGCTAAAGGAGAATCCGATTCCACGGTACCTCCCTTTCCTTAAACGTCTGTCAGTAACTGGAAATCGGTCATGTCGCACAGACCCGACAGATAAATAGTGTCTTCCTATATTCTTTTACATGAGAGCCATTTCCATCTTCAATCTGGCTTCGGCTGGTTAGTTTAAAAGTAATATCAGCTCAAGCCCCATGGGAGCCATCCTTCCTAGACAGTATATCTCCTTTGGAAAGGTCCTGGAGTCATTATCCGGTGCCTGAGGCGTCCCCAAAAGAGGAAGTACTGAAGGGGGCTTGAGCAATTTTTCCACGGTATTGTCGTTAAAGAAACTTTTAACCTCGACTTTCTGTCACATTCAGTAGCGACGTGGGCGCACCGAGAAATCCCCCCAGCCATAACTCATTTTCATTACTTGTTCTCACGTTAACGCCCATTTACACACACACACACACACACACACACACACATACACACACACACACACACACAGAGATAATCCAGCGAAATTAACGGATACAACTACGCAATGTTGCTCTCCGACGAATGGCAATACAGAACAACACTTGACACTTTGATTTTTATCCTCCCACGACCAACTGATCCAAAAAAAGCATCGCAAGATCTCCAGCAACTATATGCGTGTGGAGCAGCAGAATAAGATGGTTAAATTAAGGTTTCAGTTCTCAAAGACATGAGAAATGGCGCAGAGAAATTCTAAAGCTGATGGGACCGAAAATAACTTCAAGAAAAGTTACATCTCTTAGAGACTAACTAGCCGTGGGTTTTTTTTCCAATGCTATTTCAGTGTGTGTCTAAAAATTGACTGAAAATTATTAAAAATAGAACCATTCATAATTATTTCACAAACAACTATGTCTTTGTTTCATTGATAAAGACGAATTCATTCTTCTGATTAAAATATTTTTGTGACGTACGGTGGCCGTTAATAATTAAGTATAACTCAAGACTTCAATGTTAAAATAGCATTTAATTACAATCGCAAATAAACACTTAACAAGAACAAAGTAAAAGTCAACCAAAGATAATTAACCATTTCAGTAAATACATTGTTCGTAGCGCGGCTTGGCGTAACGTCCGGTAAATCCTAAATAAAAACCAAAGTCGTCGACGTACAATAATTCACAATAATTCAACTGGGTAGTCACTCAATAATCACCCCAGTCAGTAGACTGACACCGTTATTTATACACCTGACAGAAACATATATTCATAAATACAGAGTGTCACGCTCGAACCTCGGTGTCGGTACTCATTTTCTTATATCACACACACACACACACACACACACACACACACACACACACACACACACACACACACACACACACATAGAGAGAGAGAGAGAGAAAGAGGATTGATCCCTCTTTTAAATTAATGTTACGAACGTTGGAACTTATATTCGATTTATTCTCATTTCATATATATATATATATATATATAAAAGCTTCTTTGGTTGTTTCATAATGAAGGAATATAGTGAAAGGTTTTGACATTGGAAATGTTTTTATTTATTTATTTCTCTGCTTGTCTTGCTTTGTTGTTATTTATTTTCTGTTTCTCGTTCCTTCACATTTATTTTGTTTACAACACCTGGAATCGTCATTTGTTTCTCGCCAGATCGAGACTTTCACATGGATGTCATGTGCGGCGCCATACCCGTCCAGAAATCTCTAACCTGTCAGCTGTATACATCCTCTTCCTTAGATCAATGGTGAAAAAAGGCTTTGAGCGAGTAAAGTCGGAGGATCTTGGCAAAGATCATCCTTGTTTGAACAATGTGGAATGGCGCTACACAATCACAAAGATCTGTACTAAATAACAGAAACAACATCACTTGAGGAGTACCAACTGCGGCAACAACTAAAATGCATAGCACATGTAACTCAAAGAGAAAATAATGACATAATCAAGAAGTTAACATTCCACACCACTTCAAACAAAAGGTTCGGAAGGAAACTCCCATCAATACTGGCAAGAATGATAATAGCTAGTAAACTTGGAAAACCTGCTTTCCTTAAAAACTGTTTTAAGAGAAAACTACTGGCTGTTCGGTCAATGAATGCCAAATATTTACTTATAGGGAAACGGCTAATATTAAGTTTACCATTAGTTCAGTACCTGTTTCAAAATGATCAAATTTCAAATCTAAATTTGTTTGTAAAACAGGAAGTTGTGGAGAGCTATGATCTTCCACGCCCTGAAGTAACAAGGCGCATAAAATATTTTAATTGTTTTTTATCGTTTGCTACAAATCTAACGTAAAGAACAACATCAAAATTATCACAATATATATATATATATATATATATATATATATATATATATATATATATATATATATATATATATATATGTTAATATTTCTTAAGCCATGTCCCGTGTCTTGTTATGAATTCTTTTTCTTTATTATTTGGGGATTACTACTACGTTTTCGAAAAGATCGTAGTTTTCGTTACCTTCTCCACTATTTTGAATTTAGAGTAATCCTTCTCCTAGACTGGCTGCCAAACAAGACTCCATTTTACACTGAAATTTAACCTATAGCTGGAGGAAAAAAAGATGAATTCGTCCATTTCCCAAAGGCATTAGCCCCAAAGTGACGGTAACAGTCTTGGTTGGGATTTGAACTTGTTATGCCGATTTTACTTTCTGCGCTGATAACCTTTACACCAGCTGCACATCCATTTGAATTATTTCCATATTGCATTAATTTTTTGGATTACAATTATTACATAATATGTTCTATAAGTTTGAGAAGTACCATGAACATTGCAACTGTCCTTTTTTTTCTTTTTCCGAACAATTCTTTTTTGTCTTTCATCTTGAAAACGCAACGTTTTGTCCGATACCTTCTACAGCTTCTACAACAGTTCTCATAGAAAAATCGGTAAAGGGAAAAACATAAAAGGAAAAATATTAGCAGATAGACAAATTTAAAATAATGAATTCTATGTCGCCACTTTTTAAAAAATCATTTCGCACCAAGCAAGGCGATAATGCCACTAAGGCGCAAGGGATTACTTGGAGTGAAAGAGAATTAGAAGACTGCAGCAAAAGGAACCGGGTAGCCGATTCTAAACAGGAAACAAGGGAGAAACCACTACTCTTGTTCAAAACACTGGAAAGGTGTTGGAACTGGGCGACAGGCGAACCTATCTACTCTAACTTAGGTACCTCTGTGAGATCGCTAGAAAAGAGCATAGCATGATGAAAAAGACGCCAAACTTGACGAAAACAAAACTTGAACGTCTAAATGTTTATGTTATTATTAAAAGGAAACATCAAAGTATTTGGGGGGGTATTTTTTAAATTTTTTAATCGTTCCTAGCACGTCCAAAATTTTCGTTAAAAATCTGTTTTTTTTAGTCAGCAAAATTGACAGATAATCATGTCAATTATTTTTTCATTTTATAAAAAAAATGAAAATCTCAGTTTGAAATTCTTTTAAAAATCAATTATAATTTTTTCAAAACTTATTTTAAGAAAATCAGAAATTATAATGTTTATTTAAAATATTTTGAAACAAGCATTACTTAGTTTCTGCGCCGAAAAGATGTAGTTTGAAAATAAAACAAAGCAGGTCATGAGATTTCGCGTTACTTGACAGGTGACGAAAGACAATTTCATGACGTATTGACAGCTTACGTGAGGACAATTTATTCTACAGAAGGAGAGAAGTGAAATTATTTAGAATTAAGTGAACAAATTATTTACCACGTTATTTTTAAGGAAAACTTTCAGCGCTCTAATTTTTTTTGGTATTTAGCTTTCACCTTTACGTTTACGATGCTTTATGGAAAATATAAAGAAATTAAAATAAGACTTTTGAGAGTGAGATTAAATTTCATAAGAAAAGTATCTAATTAATTTATAGGTGCCTTTCTTATGAAATTTTATCAGAAGTGTACATAAAATACAAATTTAAATTTCATAAGATGATACTGATACTTGTATGTACACTTCTCAGTTGAAATTGAAAAATCAAATTAACTTCTCCACACGTGTTTCGCAAAAATAACAGCGGAGAACAATGCTTAACACAAATAACGCAACTTAATTTTATTCTTGCTGGTCTTTCGTACTTTATAATTACAGCTGTATTATAAACACAAAATTACATTTCTTAATTACTGCGGGTCTTCTGATTGGTCAAAACGATACAATTTACAACGGGCTAAAAAAGATCTATCTCAAAAGGACATTTACAAAACTGAATGCGGCTTTTAACTAATTTTATATTTTAACAACTTAAATGTAAAAATCTATTATAATTAATGAAATAACAAATAATTGTATTAAAAATTCAGTATTTAAGTTAAACTCAATCCACGTGACGTTTTTTATTGCACGCATGATACTTCCGGTCTTCCGTAGATTTGATTTGCAGCCGTATTATTGACACAAATTATTTTTTTTTATATACTGATGTTTGTTAGTTTGTAAGAAGCTTTGGGAATTATAATCCGTAAATATATATCTACTTAATAACAACATTCATTAAATTGTACAAACCTTTCCCTAATTTTAGAAGAATTAACAACATTTAATGTAAAAATAATAAAATATTCCAGAAATAACATAATTGTTTTAAAAATTCATTTTTCATCGAAATATTTTTTTGCTTTCAGACAATATTGTCCATGTTAATTAAAATAAATAAAAGCAATTAAAAGCTTTTGAATTAAATATTATTTTTGTTTTATTGAGTTTTGTATGTTACAATTCAGAGATGATTTTAAGGTAGAAGTGTCCAACTAAAAACAAAAAAAAAATGAGTTTTTTTCCTCTTGTGCTTTTAACTAATATAATCACTAATATAATCACTAATCTGTCCAAAATTGAAATGATAGAGTTTTCATACAATTAGTTATTAATACATATGAAAAAAATATTTTTGCCATGACTTTAAAATAGGAAAACATATTTATAATAAGTTCCATCATTTGTGAATAGTTTCTGAAAGTTTCATTAAAATCCGACAATTATTTTTATTTTTGCAAGATTTTCAAAATTAATGTCTGTCATACAGAAAAAAAGAGCTAAAATTTTATGTTACTTAGTAGTTCCGCTGGATACGAAGAAAAACAAGGTTTTTCAATCAAAATTTAGAATGTTCTAAAAAGAGGGAAAATTTTGTAAAAATAATTAAAAAAAACTTTGTTCTTTCATCTTTATAATAACAAACATTTAGACGCTAAAATTTTGTTTTCGTCAAGTTTGGCGTCTTTTTCATCATGCTGTGCTCTGTTTTTAGCGATCTCACGGAGGTACCTACAGTCTAACTGAAAAAAGAAAAAGAGATTTAAAAAAAAAACACTAATGAATAGGATTACAGAGATATTAGAAGTGTAGAGTTAAACTAAGAGTACGTACGATTGAAGTGCATGTATTCAGCTATGGAGAGTTGGTCATATCAACCTCTATGGGTTATTTAATGCCAAAATTTTAATATTTTGAACGCAATTGTATGCCTTCAACTACAGATAAGATGTATTGTTGGTCATTTTACTATAAATAGTTACTACTGGAAACTTTTTTATAGAAATAAATTGATGGTATTTTATTATAAAATGTATTTTTTTGTTTACTTTCATAGTTTTGTTTTATTTGGGAGTTCACTATTTGTCCGTAACTGGGACCCTAACAGCCGCTACCACCCCGGCTCAGGGTGGACCTGAGAACAGCAGCAATTAAAAGAGGGTTACACACTCCTAAAAACCTCCAATCTTCCGATCAGATGCCTTGCTTCCGGATGTAGTTTATCGTTATATAAGGACTAGGAAGAGAGAATTATGTAAACGCCGTTCATTAATGAATTATGTCTAATTATTCATATTTTAAAATATTTTAAGTTGCGTTGTCTCCTTAAAATGAAAAAGGGCGGGGGTATAAAAGAACATTCAGGCAATTTATTCTATTTTTAAACACTGGAGAGAGGAAAAAATTAAGATGTATGTATGTATGCATGCATGCATGCATATATATATATATATATATATATATATATATATATATATAGAATACCTGTGACTCGTTGGGTCAACCTTGTTGTGGTTTACTGTTTACATTTAGTTTTATGAAGAGTTTGTGAAAGTAGAGATATTTTAAAAATACATTTATTTGCAGTTATTGAAGTTACTTTCAACATCAAACAAATGTCTGAAGAAAGTTGAACAGTAAGCGGTTGGAATGTCAACATTCAGTGTTGGTATTCGATACAATAACAATAAAATATTGTTGAGGGGCTGCGCGTAATTCGGCCGTTTAGAATAATCAAACAATTTTCATTGAAAGAATAAAATTCAGTAGAAAAGACAACGTAGTTTCAACAAATCAACATTAATATAACAAGAATACAAGCAATTGGTCATAGATTGGAAAGTAATGATTTTTGTTTGGGTTCATAAAATTCTGGAATAAAACCTAAATTCTCTTTGTGTACGTATGTGAGAAACAGTGAAATGTTGTTATATGTGTGTTCGTAGTAAAGAGGATACAAGAGATAGAATTTGTTTCTTACTGTGGACAGTGTTGCCGTAGTCTGAAGCAGTCTTTTGAAGTTTGTCAGCGCTGCCGCTTTTAGCATCAGGTCGGGAAGTTCATAAGCGAGAGTGGCATGGACCTTGATTACAGCTGCGCGTATCTTGGTTGGGGCCAGATTTCGCGTAAGAAAATCGGCTCCATCCCCCATTTCCTACACAATAATAAATTTACATCTTTCTTTTCCCAACTCTCTATATGTGACTTGTTGATATCTTTCATGCCCCCACTCTCTATATATGACTTCTGACAAACACACAAGATACAAAGTTCACAGTGTTATATATATAACTAAATAAAAAATTATATCAAATAATGAAGCCAAAAAGCAGAGAAGAAATATTCGGTCAGCATTCACGAACTGATGTCATATATATGAAGTCTAGGATACGAATGGCGAATCCCTATTCTTAAGAGATTCTGCTCCAAACCAAAATGACCATTTAGACATTTTTTTCCAATGATGTTCACCCTGTACTAGACCCAAGAGCCAATCGAGGAAGAGGTACCACCCGAAGCAAGGGAATAATGCCACCGAGGCAAAAAAAAGGGCCACAGGAAGTGAAAAAGAAGAAAAATACTTGAGAAGGAACCGGAAACCCAATCCTAAACCGGTAACATGGGATAAGCCTCTGCTTCTATTCAAAAGACCGGGGAGCGGGGTAAACAGGACGATAGGCGAACTTATCTAGTCTTATCGAGGAAAAAAGTAAATAGATAAAAGTTCAAAGTTCTAGGTGGAGATGTTAGAAGTATAGTGTGTAAGTAGACATCAGAAGGAACCGGCAACCCAATCCTAAACAGGAAACAAGGGATAGACCTCTACTCCTGCGCATCGACTCTGGAAAAAGATGGCAAGTATAAAATTAAAATTAGCAACAATAACTGATTAATTAAAGTTAAAAAATAAACAAAGTAAACAACACACACACACATATCTCTCTCTCTCTCTTTCTCTCTCTCTCTCTCTCTCTATATATATATATATATTGGGGAAAATGTATGACTAAGTGGAAAAAATTTCTTGTGACGCATTTCGTCCTTTTGGATTCCATCGGACTAATTTTGTTATGTTGGTAGGACTACGCATGCGCACAAACGAGGTAGCATTTTTTTACATCAAAAATTGTGGTCAGTCTCATTGTCCACCGTAACGAGACTGACCACAATTTTGATACAAAAAAATGCTACTATGATCTAAAAAGAAAATAATTCACTACGACGAAAATATCTAGAGAGTGCCCTGATCGCAAGGTCATCGGCAGTAAATTTGCGCTCTGGCTCTTGCAACCTTTCACCATTCCTGGCAGAACTGATATTATTATAGTGTGAGATATCTACTAACAAAAGTGATGAAAAGAAAAAAGAATCTAAATGAAATCCGCTTGATAAAAAAAAATTAAATTTAAAATTCCCAGCATCCCTCGTTCGTGCGCATGTGTAGTCGCACCAACATAACAAATTTAGTCCGATGAAGTCCCAAACGACGAAGTGCGGCACAAGAAAGCTTTTTCCACTTTGTCATATATTTTTCACCAATATAGTTCTTGATATATAAAAATATATATATATATATATCGTTATCTCATATATATATATATATATATATATATATATATATATATATATATATATATATATATATATATATATATATATACTACTTAACAATTATATTAAATAAATAATGAAGCAAAAATGTAGAGAAAAAAATGAATCAGCATTCACAAACCTAGTTGGAGAGGATCTTTCCATTTGGTCAGATGTCTCGTCTTTTGGTAGGTTGTCACCGATTAAGGCGTGGAATTATTTTTCAGGTTACATCCCATTACCTTCCCAAGCCTATGACCGTGTGTTATGGTGGGGCAGACAGTGATAGAGAAAGATGGAGGTATATCAAAAACAAATTTAGAAGATTTTTTTAACTCATATACACCCTTGTGCAAATTAATTGATACAAAACGAATAATTCCGTTATTATTTACTTTTTATTGTATTTTTCCAATAAAACGTGACCCAGTGCACATGTTAGTACTTCAAATGTTCATTCTATGATGTCGATCCTTGCAGATTGACCACAGATTCTTGACTGGATTTAAATTAGGAGATTTTCCGAGCCAGTCAATAGTACTTTGATTTGCTCACTGGTAAGGCTTGCTAGTGTGTTCGTGCAGCATTACAATTTCCGTAAGCTTCCTTGGAGTAACGTCCATCGTAGACAATGGCCGTAGGACAACTAATCGACAGTCGAGACAATAGTGTCTGGGTGTGATTAAAATCTGATGCAATCGCGGATGGCACAATATTTTTCAAGGCCAAACAAATTTCATCATACACTCCGAAAATAGATTCATATTACTGCACACCACTGCAAATGACATAATCTGAGAAAAAATAGAAATCGATTACACCCTGTCACTCCAATGGATCTGAAATTGACCGTATGGTGAAAGAAAGGAAACTAAAGCGGTTGTTTCAATTAATTTGCACAAGGGTGTATATATGAAATCTAGGATACGAATGGAGATTTTCTTTTCTTAAGAAGAGACTGAAAAACCAAAATGACCATATTCTATTCTTTTTTTTTTCAGTCCCGTGTGAATATGCCGTACATATATTTCAAAGATTACAGAGAGGAAAACCAGCCGTTACTTTAATGTCATACTCTCTAGGAGCTTTAGAATAATTTATCTAAAGGAAAGGCAGGAAACTGTTATGGTAGACGTTATCTAAAGTGAGAAGGATATGCATTTCCTTCTCTGCGAAGAGTGCCTGGTTGGAGAATAAGGAAGTTAAAGGAGACGGCATATATCCGCTTATCTGCCGGGCACATAAGTCGAGCCGGTATGGATATCAACAACATGTGGTTTTCTTTATTCAGTAGTGAAAGTGTTGGACATTGTTCCAAAGAAAAGATTTCAAAACATCTCTTCGCAAACTGGAAAAACTGGACGTGTGATTAAAAGACAAGAAAATAAATTTTGTTCAAATTTTCCCCCGCTTTTTATGCTATTCTCTTAAGCTCTTCAGGTTATACATTTGCTAGGAATTCTCTCATAAGGTTATTCATTTGTAATGTATTCACTGATAATGTCATTTATTAGAATTTTCGGGATTATATTATTTATTAAGATTTTAGATAATATATTATTTATTTGGATTTCAGTAATTATATTACCATAATTCTCCATGTATAACACGCCTTCATCCATGATACGCACCACTAAAATTGTGCTGGGAAACTGCTTCTACTCATGCATAATACGCACCCCTTGTTTGGTAATCAAACCCTATAAATTGTGCCTCTCCAATTTCATTACGGCCAGCGTTCCCTACTATTATTAAAAAATGATTTAAATATAGAATAATATTATTCTAAATTAGCTTTATGATAATTCTTATTTTATTTTACATTTGTAAGTATTTTTATCTACATATGATTGTATTTGACATCTTATGGGGTCGCAATCGCCGAATGTTAGTGTCAAAATGTCGTATGTTTGTGGTGAGTAGTGATTTCGCATCTGAGATCAACCTATGAAACGACATTTTTTTTGTAGTTGTGCATAATACACACCCCTCATTTTGATTATTTGTTTAGAAAAAATGCGTATTATACATGGGGAATTACGGCATTTAGAAATAATTTAAATATCATGTTATTTATTAAGATTTCTGTAATTAAATTACTTATAACTATTTTACATATTACGTTATTAGGATTTCTGTTATTACTTTATTACGATTCAGTTAGTAATTCTTTTTTTATTAGGATTTCACTTATTATTATAATAGTTGATTAGGATTATAGTTACGACTGAATTTCTTCTTTTTTATGTGCTGTGTCCCCTTAGGTTGTAGGCAATCATGGCTCTCCACTTCCCCCTATCTCTTGTAGCTCTCAATAAGTTTTGTCTCTTTGTTACTTCTCCCAAACCCTGTTCTGTCATCCATTTGCTTAAGCCTGCTAGGTATGTCACGCGTTGCTTTCCCTTGTCTCTCTTTTCCTCTATTCGTCCCGTGAGTATCAGTTTCTCCAAGTCCTCCTTTCTCATTACGTGTCCTAGAAATTTTAGCTGCCTCTTCCTGATGTTAAGTATAAGCTCCCCTTTGTCTGCATTCTCTCCAAAACCTTATCGTTGCTCACACGCTCGGTCCATGATATCCTTCTGTTGCCTCGAGTCTCTTATTCATCTTGGAGGAGACCGTCCAACATTCACTGGCGTAAAGGAGGACAGATATCACGTAGCTGTTCAGTACTCTTTTCTTTGTTGCCAACGAAATCCTCCTGTCTCGTAATACTCTGCCTAACTTTTGGAATGCATCTTTGACCATCGCAATACGTCTTCGGGTCTCAGCGTCGCACTTACAGAATACTTCCCAGATATTTAAATTTCCGTACCTGCTTGATTTTAGTGTCCCCGGCCTGTAAATCGCATTTCGGGCTCATCCTTTTACTGATGACCTTGCATTCTATCTTCTTATAGTTTATACTTAGTCCCTTCTTCTCGCTCTCCTTCGCTACCTTCTGTAGGAGGTTTTGTAATTTCTTTTCCGTGTCTGCTATCAGCACTGTGTCATCTGCGTATCTTATGTTGTTAAGATTGTGGCCGCCAATGATGAATACCGGTAGGATTTCCAATTCTCTCAGAATTGCTTCGCTGTATAGATTGAATAAGTCTGGTGAGAAGATACATCCTTGCCTTACGCCAATTTCTATTTTTGTATATCTGCTGAACTCATTCTGTATCCGCATAAAGGCTGTTTGCTGCCAGTATAGGTTCTTGATTATTCTAATATCTTTTCCAAATATATCAAGGTTGCTAAGGAGGATTTTAGTTATTGTGTTTTGTCTAAGGATTTTAACACTTACGTTATCTAGCATGATTTCAATTATCACGTTAGTTCTTGGGACTTCATTTACACGTTGTTTATTAGCATTCCTATTAAGATTTTAGTCATTACTTAGGATGTCACTTATGACGTTACTTCTTAAGATTTTAGTTATTACGTGGTTTATCAGCTAATGAAAGAATCTTGGAGTTCAAAATGACATTATGATCCCGATTGCAGTCGGCCCTATCTATCTATCTTATGCTGTTCATATCTATCTATCTATCTTATGCTGTTTATATCTATCTATCTATCTTATGCTGTTTATATCTATCTATCTATCTATCTATCTTATGCTGTTCATATCTATCTATCTATCTATCTATCTTATGCTGTTCATATCTATCTATCTATCTATCTATCTATCTTATGCTGTTCATATCTATCTATCTTATGCTGTTCATATCTATCTATCTTTCTATCTTATGCTGTTCATATCTATCTATCTATCTATCTATCTTATGCTGTTCATATCTATCTATCAAAATAAAGTCTTTAAAAGTTTGTATTGATTTTTTAAAAAATGTTTTCAAGTTTGGTTCACTAAGACTGGTAACGTCAGTAATTTTGTTCATTCCTCACATACCAAACGGAAACTTGAAAATGTGCAGATGCCCATTTTCCATCTTTATATATTTGTAGCTGTTAGAAAACCCCAGTAGGCTTACGGTCACATCCAGTTGAAATACAGGTTCCCCGTACAATCACTGAAGTTAAGCAACTTCGAGCTTGGTCAGTACCTAGTGAGTGACCGTTTAGGAATACCAGGTCAATACCTAGTATTCCTAAACGGTTACTCACTAGCAATTAGATGTGATGGTGGTGTAATGGATAATGGCTCGGAATTGCTAATCGGACAGCCGAGTTCCAATTCCCGTTGAGTTCGTTATATTCACTTACGCGCGAATAACGTTGGGGAAGGTGTGAATTCACCTCTTCTTCCCCCAGCTAAGGGCTAATTAGTAAGATTTGTTATCTTCAAAAACAATTCTAAAAATATCAACAATATGTTGTAAATTTAAAAAAATAAAAAATTGTATAAATTCATTTTCATCATATGTTTAGGTTTTATTCCAATTCTAATAATCGCTTTTTAAGACATAAACATTCCCGGGGAGTGGTGTTCCGACTTTCATTAACTTTGTCGCTGATCAATTTTTTTTTTTCGAACAGAAATGTATTGGGTGTGGACTGTGGGGTACTACTAAATGCCGTTACGGGGGCGCTACTAAATACTGTTACAGAGGTAAAAGTGAGCATGTCATTTAATCTTTCAGTGTCCATTGTGAGATGGGCAGCTGGTGTAACAGATAGCAACTCGAAAGGAGAAACTGGCAGAGCTGAGTTCAAATTCCACTAGAATTCGCTGTATCCACTTATGCGCAAATACCCTTGGGTAAGGTATGAATCCACTTCTTCCTCCATCTGTGGGTTAAATAATAGGAGTCATATCTGAAAAAATCATTGTTATCTCCCCAAAATTATTAATGCAATATTTACTCGCCAGAATATATATATATATATATATATATATATATATATATATATATATATATATATATATATATTATAAATTAACTGATTTAAAATATGGTTTCTTCGCTGCATAGCAATTAACATGTTTCAAAACCGAAGCTAAAAACAAAAGCATTAGTTCAGTTTCATATTCGCTTGAAGATGAAACCGAACTAATGCTTTTAATTTAATTATATAATTAAATTTGAAGTCTTTAGCTTCGGTTTTTGAAACATGGTAATTCCTGTGTAGCGAAAAAAACCATATTTTAAATCAGTTAATTTATAATATTTATGCTCCGTAAATTTACATTGAACACCGTTTTGTAAAAATAATATCAATAAGAACACCGGATTATATATCTTACTGTTCTTTCTTTTTATTATACATATATATATATATATATATATATATATATATATTGCAATTCAAAATATGTTTCGGCTTTAAATAAACCCCCAAAGGATTGATAAAAAAATGTATCAATAAATTAACAATAAATAGTACCTACTGTTTCACTAGTAGAACATATATTTAAATACCAAACGAATATTAATGTCGATTATTTTATCGATCATATACGCAGGAAAGACGAAAATACAATGCTTGTCTGATATAAAAAATATATGTCGGAAAATATGTTCCGCTAGTAGAACAATGGCTGCTAAAATGTAAAGAACCGAATATGTCGAATAGTGAGTTCTCACGTTCCAACCATAAAGCACAGATTCGAATCTCAACACGGTTGATCAAGGATTTGACTTTGTGATAATGTTGACCTGGGGAGAAGATCCCAGCATGTATCACTGTTGGGAAGGGCCTGAAAACTATACCATCGGTTGACTTAAGCTTTGTGACTGAAATTAGATAGACAAAACTGTTCGGAAGACGTCGATAATATATAAGAGACCCGGATATAAGAGAAAACCGGATATAAGAGAGATTTTATCTGGTCCCAAATTAGAGCCTGTGTTAATGTATATATAATAGACAAAACCCGGATATAAGAGACTTCTTCTCCGGTCCCGACAACTCTCTTATATCCGGGTTACACTGTACATTAATGGCGGCAAGGCCGGTGCAAAGGTCTACTACATCTCAATTTTTATCAGGTATTCATATAAAATACAAATTTTATTGTAATCTAATTATGTACAATAATGGATCATATGCAGTAGAGGTGACCAATTCAAGAAGAAAAATTGAAAATAAATCCAATGTAACTAAATTCAAATTAGAGACATGTCATGATTATTCCATTATTCCATCTTAAATAAATCAGCAATGTTTTGGACATTTTTAACATCAACTTAAGACTTTTCTTGTTAAAAAGTTGAATAATTTTAACGCATTCAACATTATGGATAAAAAAAAAATGAATTTTATTCCGTGTTTTATTTCGAGACTCAACATGAGTAAAACAAATTCACAGATTTGGGCGTAGAAAAAAAAAAAGACCTAAAATGACGTCAGAATCCGAGCAAGTTTAATTTGTAACGTATATAAATGTAAGTATAAAAAAGCAAATGTAGATAAGATAGCGAGGGCCACAAAACACTGCCTGTGGTCCCAATAAGATTTGGGCCCACGTTCGTTACGCGTCGGCCCCAAATGCGGAGTTAGATGACGCCGCTCCCACAGTGCCTAATCTACACTCTTAACAACATGAGGCTCATACGTTGTTGACAAGTGTGCATACCAAGGAATATACTTTATTAACATTCCAAGACACAAGCACCTAGAAGGAAAGGAATGCCTTGTGTTTACAGGTTCCCGTGTCCTGGTAACAGCTGATGTACGACCAGGCCCACCAATATTTTGCGCAACCAGAGTAATTTGAAAGGATTTTTAAATTTCTGAAGAAACATTACTAATAGTGTAAAATTTCAGATAAAGTTTATCTGTAAGAGGACAATGTGAATAAAGACAAAAGAAAAACTTATTTTAGCCGACACGTTTCGTCCTCTGTGGCATTTGCTTTGATAAAAGACGAAACGCATCGGCTAAGATAAGTTTTCCTTTTGTCTTTATATTTAATAATAATAATAATTATAAGAAGAAGTCTTCATTTAATATCAGTTTTCCTTTTGTCTTTATATTTAATAATAATAATAATTATAAGAAGAAGTCTTCATTTAATATCAGTTTTCCTTTTGTCTTTATATTTAATAATAATAATAATTATAAGAAGAAGTCTTCATTTAATATCAGTTTTCCTTTTGTCTTTATATTTAATAATAATAATAATTATAAGAAGAAGTCTTCATTTAATATCAGTTTTCCTTTTGTCTTTATATTTAATAATAATAATAATTATAAGAAGAAGTCTTCATTTAATATCAGTTTTCCTTTTGTCTTTATATTTAATAATAATAATAATTATAAGAAGAAGTCTTCATTTAATATCAGTTTTCCTTTTGTCTTTATATTTAATAATAATAATAATTATAAGAAGAAGTCTTCATTTAATATCAGTTTTCCTTTTGTCTTTATATTTAATAATAATAATAATTATAAGAAGAAGTCTTCATTTAATATCAGTTTTCCTTTTGTCTTTATATTTAATAATAATAATAATTATAAGAAGAAGTCTTCATTTAATATCAGTTTTCCTTTTGTCTTTATATTTAATAATAATAATAATTATAAGAAGAAGTCTTCATTTAATATCAGTTTTCCTTTTGTCTTTATATTTAATAATAATAATAATTATAAGAAGAAGTCTTCATTTAATATCAGTTTTCCTTTTGTCTTTATATTTAATAATAATAATAATTATAAGAAGAAGTCTTCATTTAATATCAGTTTTCCTTTTGTCTTTATATTTAATAATAATAATAATTATAAGAAGAAGTCTTCATTTAATATCAGTTTTCCTTTTGTCTTTATATTTAATAATAATAATAATTATAAGAAGAAGTCTTCATTTAATATCAGTTTTTTTTACAAAAATATACACATACTGTAAACGGGAGCGGTGACTTACCTATAAAGTAACCTTCCGACCAACTCTCCAATTCATAGCAATAAGAGGAAGTAAAGAAAGAAGAAAAATACAGAAAAAAATACAAAAAACATAAAACAAACCAGTAAAACACATCAACAACAAATCAATAAAACAACAGTGGTACTTGTGCCCATCCCCCTAAAAAAAAAAAAATGAAATACACATATACAGGGTGTTGGTAGAAGCCAATAAGGAACTGACATCGACCAGACAAGAAAATACTTTAATAATTGTTTATAAGAGCAATACAAATTTATTGTGAATCCAACTAATATTTCCTATTATATTTTTTAAATGAGTCAAAGAAATAATTTTAATATTCATAGCTTTTGAAATTTCATTGAATTTCTTACATATCAAGACAAAAAAAAGACATACTCCTTAGTTTAGTCTTAGCAAAAGGCGGCGATCCAATTGGCGTCTACTTCGAGTGAAATATCCAGGTATTTCACTGCGAGTCTTTATACGGTTCAACAGACACATAGGCGCTTTATTATTTTGCATATTGAACATTAAAACGAGGCTATGTAGCAGTCGCCCGTTCTTCATATTTAAAATAGTATATAATATTTCAGAAATAAAAAAAAGCTTACAAACGAACGATACAATTACAACAGGTGGAGTTTGGAAACTTTCCGATGTCATCTCGAATGTGATCACGGTCTAATTGTTCAATATGGCTGCCAAATGTACTTCACTAGGTCTAGTAACCAATTATAAAGACAAGAAGAGAAAAGTAATTTTGAAACATTTGCGAAAGTATTTAAGGACAAGTTATTTTGTTGGTTGATGAAGCAAAACGGGCCTGTTGAAATCACTGCCCATTTCTGCTAGGCACAGATAATTTCACACACTACTGGGGTCGGCAAATGCTAAATAAGCCCTGACAGAAGTCAGTAGACATTATAATGAGATGCTTAGTCTGTGTGACATTGCTTGAGCATTACTAGCACTGACGGCTTATGTATGAGGGTACGGTTGCTTGACTGCATACGCATTTGTGTGTGTGTGTGTGTGTGTGTGTGTGTGTGTCTGTGAACGGAGGGTTAATCTGCAACATTAAATGTATACTTTGGTGGATTCACATTGGTGCGTGAATTACTCTGTAAGCGTTTGTAATAATGTTCATGTGTTCACATTTGCAACTGCCTTGGCGGATGTGTCTTGAACGGCATTAAATATATCATATGTAGTAATGTCAGTATTTAATTGTGGGCATTTTTGTATGTTTACTTGATTTATGCATATATGTACGTCGGCGCTTGAAATAAACTATAATTGTTTGAACTTTTAAAGAATTTGAAAGGTGTGAATTTATCTAACTTGCTACGAGACAGGCCGGTGGATTTGGAATTATTTATTAAATAAATTATTTGTTAATAATACAAAATAATTAAAAATAATAATTAATAAAAAAGGTAAATAGACAAAGAAATATTATTATTGTCTAGGTTTGTCTTATACACGCTTAGATGCTTATCTGGAATATGCGGGGGAAATATGAATAATATTAACCTCAGGGGCCTTCCCAACAGGCAGTACCTCTCCTTCTGGAGGGAGAAGGGTTTATTAGCAGGCCTCTAAGGCACCCCCAAAAGAGGAAGTGCCGAGGGGCCTTGGGCTATTTTTCCACGGTATTGTTGCTAAACCCACTATAAACCTCGACCTAGTGTCATAATAGGTAACGATGTGGGTGCGCTGAAAAGTAGATACTTTTTAGAGAAGTGTATTTTAACACTAGAACACTAACCATGGGTATATAGTACCCAGCGCAAATTTTCCTATTTTTAATTATAATTTTCAGTACCCGGTTTTCTTACCTAAATAATGTTTTTCAGTTCCTATTAATGTTAACTCAAAGTACAAAGTTTGAAGTGCCTGCATGTAAAATATTTCAAATAAAGATTTATATTTAATTTTTTTTTGATATTTTAAAAATCGGGTATGATATACCCACGGTTAGTAGTGGTGTAACTTTAATTGATGGTTAGTGTTCCGGGTTAAAGAGTCAGACAGTTTATGAAAAAATGTTGTATATGTTTGTAAAAATTTCTACTTTTAGAATTGGCTGTAAAAGAACCGCCCAAAATATTTCGGTCAAGGTAGATTGATTCAATTTCATTTTTTTTTTACGCCCACGTAAATTTGAAGTTAAAGCCGATCTGAATCCCCTTCAATTGTTGCATTAAGAGAAGAGCCAGCAGATAAACTTGAGAAGGTAATCAGATTTAGAGAAGTTAACGATTACAGTTAACGCTGTTTGTCGACTCTCTGCCCCTGGACGGAGTGGAACCCGGACGAGATTGTGCCGGAGGACAGAGTCTCGTCTGAGGAGGTAGACATCTACCCGACACCGTGTATACGGGGTGTAAGGGCAAATATTGCCCGAGCCTACGGACTCCGAACGCTCCACGTAAAAAACAGCCTTGTGTCACATCATGCCTTGTGGGGAGGTCTCGGGTAAATATTGAAAAGGTAATCAGATTTCAAAAGAAGAAGATTAAATTTTCACAAAGGACTGGATATTTCAACCAAGACTGAAGACAAAGTGGCACACAAATTTCATACCTGAAGAAGAAGAATAAATGTCCAAAAGGGAAAGCAAATTTTGGCTGTCGCCCGAGAAGCATACATAAACACAAACCGAAAGCTATTTAATGACACCAGTGGTTTGAAATTACCAAAGCATCCCTTGTTCTGTGATTTTGTTTTCGTCTTAAGTTTAGGTGGGTGCACCTTTCTTTTTAAATGATCTGCCTTATTTAAATTTTATATTATCTTCTGAAAGTGTTTTTTTTTTCCATTTTTCAAAGATTGTTTTGAAATCATTTTAGATCATTTCTATATTTTTGGACGTGTTTTTAATAAAGTGCACAAAAGGACATTTTTGTGCATGCCCATCTTGCAAAATACTGTAATTTGATATTTTGTTTAAATGTTTTGTAATAAATGTTTATTCTTTTAAATTTCACGCAATATTATCGAGTCTTGTGTTTTTATGTGCATTTGTTAGTGTTCGGGATAAGGAAGGGGACGTTCTCTCTTCTCCCCTACACTCCCAGGGAAAAAAATATTTTATTTCAGCAGAAATGATTTTTGGGGGGTGGGGACTGGGGAATATAGAGTTAAAGTATTTAATCATCTCTCTATTGCTATGGATATCTGAATACAGTTAAGAAATCAAATTCGATATAAAAGCCACAGAAACAAATTTGTCACTTTTTCAGCTTTTTCTATATAACAAGCGATGTAGTGTGAAATATTTTTAAAACTCTAGAGCCAACCTTTTCAAAAGCAATTTTGTTGGTATTCTTTTTATATTAATGAGTTTATAAAATCTTCAATAAGCAAAGTACGACTCTTTCGATCCAATTCCAACCCGTCAAAACTTACTTGTAGGAACTTGTTGCAACAGGAACGCTTAGCGTCTGTGAGTCTGTGGCCTTATACTCGACAGACGAGTCTACATGGAGGAGCGATGAGGCACACAATTTTTAGATCAGGAATTTTCAACCAGGGAGGAACCCCCTCTCCCAGGGAAGAATTTCACGTTTTCAAGTGGGGAAGAAAAAATCTTTTGTTCTTGTTTTTTTTTTTCATTATTATTATTTGTGGAATTCTGTTTAATGAATGACAATACTCTGGCATTCTATGAAACTTTTTATTTATTGAAATATGGTTCATTTTATTTATCTAATAATTAGTTATGAATTAAAATAAATTACTGTAGATGTAGTCAAATGTAAAAATCCTTCAACATTTTCTATTGCTATTAAATTTGTAAAACCCCTGTGAAAGTAATCCATGTATAATAACTAATATGACAAATTAATTAATTCGATTTTTACGGCTTATCAACCCTTTTCATGTTATTTAAAGCCTGAAAATATTTTTAGATTGTGAGAATTTCTTTTGGAGATAAAAATGGTTTAGTGATACAAGTCTTACTAATTAAGCCATAACCAGGGAGAGAGAAGGCCTGGATTCATACCTTTCCCAAGCGTCAGTGAATATAAGGAACCCAACGGGAATTGGAACTTGGTTCTCCGATTAACCAATTCCGACCCACTTTTCATCACCTGTTAAAATATATTTAAGGAACGGTTAGGATGATACATTCGTCATTACAATTGATTACCAAAAGCGGAAATTACTTATGACACAACATAATATATGGTTTGTATTGTCTAATTGGTCGAAACTAATATGAGACGTTCTGAATTTGCATAATTAATGTCTGGGTAACACTTCCTAATTACATTCTTGTCGTCGAGTGACCTTTTAAAGTCAGGACAAGTCAAGTGCGAAAACGTATTTATTTGTAACGTTCCTTATTGCTTAAATTGAAATCACTATTCAAGGGCTGTTCTCAGGGCGTGGCAGTAAATGCGATTAGTGTCTGCCTACGAATGTAACACTGGTGCTTATAGGAGTTCAAATAGGCTGCTTATAACGCAAGGCATCCACATCAGTCTCGATCTGACGAGGCTATTTAAAAACATGACTCGAGTTTTCAGGTTAATGTTTTGGTTTTGTAGCAACTTGTGGTGTTGGGTGAAACTACCCCTAGCACAACCTACCCTATGTTCCATACCTGGATATTGAGGTCGGTACTCATGGAGTGTCCTCTATATGTAAACTACGCTTTAAAAATTGCCAAATTGCTCATCCAACGTTTTAGATATTGGATATTGCAATTGCGAGTTCAATCCCTGGACTGGGCAGCGTGTACTTGGACTCAGTGGAAACAGGGCGCGCAATAACTGAGCAGTACTCAAAATAAGAACTAGACGAGATATCCCTATACATGGGCAGTTGAACGAGAACAGTCGACGTCTGTACTTTAAATAAAGGCTTCAGTTCGAAATTCACTGTAGGTTACCCAGATCGACATCCGCAGGTCCACCTTGACCCGGGATGTTACCACCTGATAGGGTCTCAGCTATCGGCAAATAATTACCCCCATCCAACGGGGTCAAAATACTATGAAAGTATAAAAATAGGTTTCAATACCAGCAATATTTTTTTTGAAAAATTATTACCAACAATACATTAGTACCAGCAGTACATTTTTGTAAAAATATTACCAACAATACTTTTTGGGAAAAAGCTGGTAACACTAAAGAAGTTAACTCACCTAAACCTAGGCCGTAGTAATGAAGATGCGTTGTGGTGCAATGGATATCATTCTCGGAATATGAAATCGGAGAGCCGAGTTCGAATTCCAGTCGGGTTGGTTACATTCACTTACACGCAAATACCCTTGGGAAAGGCATGAACCCATCTCTTTTCAACCCAGCTTTGGGCTGAACAGTAGAACAGACTGGGTCCTATAGCGTTGGTTAGCGACTAGTTTACTGCAGAAAGAAATGGCAACATACTGCGGGAAAAAACAGAAGGGATTCTAGAGTAATGGATTTTGGCTCGGACTGAGGAATCGGAGAGCCGAGTTCGAATTCCAGTCGAGTTTGTTACATTCACTTACACTTTACCTTGGGAAAGGTATGAATTCATCTCCCACCCAGCTATAGTTTATAATAACAGGACAGACTGGGTCCTATAGCCTTGGTTAGCGACTAGTCTAGTCATGAATTGAAGGAGACATGATCGCCAAAGCATGTATCACGCATGGCACTTTCTTTCTCCCACTTTGTTTTAATATGTTTGTCTATATTATGTAAATATATACTCTTTTAAAAGGTCTGTTTTTAAAACCAGAATATAATTTTGTACCAATCCACATATTATTTGTCTAATTTTTTTTTTAGCGAATGCTGTGGGCGTGCTGTTGGCATAATGTCTCGGAATGGGAAATCAGAAATATTACCATTACTATTAGAGATGAAGAGAACAGATACTACACTTTGATCCTCTCCCGATGTCCAGGAAGTGAAGAAAAGAGTAGCTCAAGTAGCACTGGCTGCTCGGACAATGAATGCTGAATGTTTCCTTATAAGGGAACAGCTAATATTAGCATTAGCATTACCATCATAAAGTAAATCCTTAATTTCCTAATGTCATTAAACTAGTATGAAAATGAAAGATGTAATTGTGCGAAAAAAACAGGAAGGATGCTAGAGTAACGGATTTGGGCTCGGACTGAGGAATTGGAGAGCCGAGTTCGAATTCCAGTCGAGTTCGTTACATTCACTTACACGCAAATACCCTAAGGAAAGGTATGAATTCATCTCCCACCCAGCTATAGGTTGAATAAAAGGACAGTCAGGGTTCTATAGTCTTGGATGGCAACCAGTCTAGGAGAAGGAAAACTGAATTCCAAACTATATGTAACCCTGGCGAAGCTCATACTATGCAGCTAAGGAAAGGGTCGTTTGCATTGCCTTGATGATCTCGATTACGGTCGACTTTCAACAGGTCTGGAGAATATACCGCGTGTGAAAGAATTTCCTATCCCAGTTTGATGTTCACTAGTTGCATAGGGTTTGTAATGTGAAGTCAATCGTTGTAAGTCAACAGAATAATCATTCTACTTCTTTACTGAAAATAAGTTTCTTTGAGTTGGTTTAATCCAGAACTCACTCTCTCATTTTCAAGTCCCGTAGTCTCCACTGGGAAGCATGGGGCTACCGCTCTCAGGAACACTAGACGTTGCTGCCAGGCGTCCCTTAGAAAGTTTTTTTTTTTTTTTACTGGGAGGAAGTTGTTAACGCAAAACACCGTCTTAAGAATGTGAATATAATTCACTCAAAGATGCAAAGAAAGTGCCAGCATGTACGTATCGTCACCGATTAATATACGACCGGGCAATTTATTTACTATCCCTTCGTTTATTATGACAAATAGACGGCGAATATTCGAACCAGATTTTCTTTTTATCGTCTGACTAATTTTTGTTGATACACTAGGATTATCCTAAATCTGGTTGACTAATAGAGCCATTTTGCGCCTCTGTATAGAAAGCACTAAAAGAAAAAGTCAATAATATTCATTGCACGGACTATTTGCGTTTGATACTTTTCCGAATGTATTCAGCAGTTAAGACTTGGTTTAAATTGTTCTTGTCGTCCTTTTGCACAACAAGTTGATGGCAGTACATTGCGTCTTTTGGGGCAACTATTTATCAGCATCATCATTCTTCGACCTCCCTATGGTTGGTCGGAACTCCTATGAAAATCCCTTTCCATGCTGTTCGGTCCAGCATCGTTGTTCCCAAATCCCCAATGTCCAACCCTGGGTCCCGAGCTATGGTGCCTGGGAAAGTCAATTTTCGTCAGAAGACACTTTCAGAAGGAAGCCATAGGAGTAAAGATAAGACGATTTTTCTGTCCGCTCGGTGGCAGTGGCCGACAAACTGTAATCATTTTGCTTAAGCTTAAAAGAGATTGGTCTCAGTTCTCCGTAAATTGGGTTAAGCGTTGCATGGGATCTCCAACTGATGTTCTGGATTTTTATAAGTAGATTTGTATATGTTCCATCCAGTTGTCTTTCAAGACAAAAAGATAATGCAACTTAAATTATTTTAAAATCTAAATAAGTGACGTGATCAATGTATTTAGTCACAATTCTGCTACATTTTCATAAATAAATTTTTAGCCAATTCTGCCGTTTCTCGTCGCACAAATGAACTTGGAATAGACATGAATCAATTTCTTATTTCCTCAGCTATGGATTAAATATCTGGGTAGACTAGGCTCCCTAGCATGGACTATTAGCAAAAGGACTAATCTAAATTCAAAATCGTGAAGAAAGTAAGTAGAAACCACCCCACTATTTCCCCAAGAAGACAGAAATTTACATATATTTTAAAAAAGGGAATCTGTGGAGAGCCACGATCGCTTTTGTTTTAAAGGTAAATTGCATTAAAAAACAAAGTTCTATCCCGAAAAGATTTCGCTGATAGCAGAACATATAACAAGGATTGAAGTTATTAGCAATGAATTGCAAGAGTAACCCTTCGGCAAGGTTCTGATATAAACGCTGTCAGGGCGTCCTTTGCCCTATTGAAAACATGAATTTATGCCAGAAACTGTTTTGCTCCTATCACCTGCTAGATATATATCGTCAGTGGCTTGAAATTTCGAGACAGAAATTTCGCAAAACCTAACAGAACTAAAAAACAAATATAGTATCTGAACTCATACAAAGTACAAGGTAGTTATATCAGCAGATATTTATATTTAAACACTTCCCTCCATGCAAGGCGATAATGCCACTAAGACGTAAGGAGCTACTGGAAGAGAAAAAGAATGAAAACTTTAGAAGGAACCAGAAACCCCATCCTAAACAAAAAACAAGAGATAACCCTTTACTCCTTTTCAAAAGACTGGGGAAAAGTGTGAAATGAACAACAGGCAAACCTATCTACTCCTTCAGTATCTGTCTATATTTCTGAGATGAGGTATTATGTACACTATTTACATTATTCGGACTATTGTCCTCATCTCTGTCGCCATATTTATTACAACATTGTACGCTCCGGCCTTAACCGGGTATTGAACTCACGCTCTTTGGGTCCTGTCACTTGATCTATCCAACGCTTTTATCTTTAAAACCCAAAGAGCGTGAGTTCAATACCCGGTTAAGGCAGTGGAAACTTGGAGAGGGGGATTAACAGGAGATAACTGATAACTGACATCCATTAAACATGGCACGTGGAACGAGAACAGTATACCCCAGTGAGCGAAATAAAGGGTTCAGTTCGACATTCCAACCACCTGAAGAAGGCCGGAGCGTACAACGGCCGAAACGTTGTAATAAATATGGTGACAAAGATGAGGACAATAGTCGGAATAATGTAAATAGTCTATCTACTCCTATTGAAAAAAAATACTAATAGTTTAGGCGACGTTAGAAGACTAGACTTGAAGTAGATTTTAGAAGGAATCAGAAACCCAACCCTAAACTGGAAAAGGGATAAACCTCTACTCCTGTTCAAAAGACTGGGGAAGAGTGTGAAGTGGTCGATAAACGAACCTATCTATTCCTATTGGGGAAAAATAAATAGTAAATAAAATTTCAGAGTTTAGGTGGAGATATTAGAAGTCTAGAGTTGGAGTAAACCTTACAAGGAACCGGAAACTCAAAACTTAAACAAGAAACATGGATAAACCTTTACTCCTGTTCAAAAACAAGCAAACATCACATTCTTGATTGTTTGCTTGGAACGGCTTCTTGGATTCGCTGAGGACTTGTCAGCATCCTTTCGTAAGAAACAAATTAGTTTCACTTATTCTAATGTCCCGAAGTTGTAAAGCTGTAGTATCAGAAGAGATTATTGTAATGACACAAGTACGCAGGTGTAGGCTTTAAGAAAGCTTTATTCAACTGAAAATACAATGTTCGCGTATAGTGCCCTTTTATAGTCCCAGTAAATAGAAATAGCTATCTCAAAGAGGAGAGTAATAAAACAAGGGGAGACCACTCTTGATTATTTCATAACAATTATGTTGTTCTTCGGTGTAATTACTAATGTTTTCGCACACATACTTGAATCTATACAAGCTGCACTCACACTTCTAGACAAAGCATCAGCCGGTATATTATGCTGACCTCGAATGTGACGTAAGCCGTTAGTAAATTGGGCTAGTCCTCAAGCTGTCAACCAAAGAAGTCATGGAGTACCAAGATCGCCCACGTCCTGAAAAGACATGGCACATAAAAATAGAATATTAATCCGTCTTGTCTGTCGTAGATTTGATTAGTGGGTTGTGATCAGTTAAAACATGAAAGATATGTCCTTCCAATAAGTGACGAGAGTGACAATTAACAACTCATACTGTTGACAATTCTCACCTGAATCTGGTTATTTCTTTGAAAAGAAAGAAATTAGGGCAACGTTTAACCTTTCTACCTGCAAAAATGGGCGTGTCAAAAGGACGGGTATTCCCCTGACACTGCTATTACACTTTTGACTACCTCGGCAATGTTTATTAAAAAGATTATAAAAATATGTGACCCAGGTACAATACGATATTTATTATTTACCTTTTTTATCATTCCACTCTCAAGCAAGGCAATAAAGCCACTAAGACGCAAGGGGGGGGGTTACTGAGTGTGAGAGAAATATAACATTAAGGAGAGAATACAATAAACAACAAGAATTAAGAAGATAACGACTGGCATTGATTAAATTTAAATTTTTGAAGATCAAAGTTGCCTGGCAAGCAACAAAAGTGTTCCACAAATGAGAAATGCTATAGAAGAAACTGTTAGCATAGAACTTACGGTTACATCTAACCATTTCAACTGTAAAATGATGCGACCTTGCCTCCATTCTAGTACCGCGTTTAAATACATAAAGTTTAGGCACCAAAGAGAAAAAACATTCGAACAATTACCATAAACGTATTTATAGAAAAGCACAGGAAAGCTACGTTATGGCGGTGGGAAAGTGACTAAAGCCAAGATGCCAGGTCACGACAAATAACATTGCAGATTCTTCTTTGGATTTTATCAAGAATTTTTAAATATATAGCAGCAACACCAGACCAGATGCGGCAGCAATATTCAAAGCAAGGACGAATAATAGCTTTATAAATATGTAAGATAGATTCCAGCGAGAAAAAATGTCTAGCAGGACACAGTGAACCAACTTTTCTAGCTGCACACTTAGCAATTGATTTAATATAATGTTTCCACTTCATGTCAACAGAAAACGTTAGTCTTAGAAGGCTCAATGAGTCACACTCCTGGAGGTTAGCATCAGCCATGCTGATGGAAGGGAAAAATGTTCTCTCAGACGACTAAAGGAGAGCAGTTTCGTTTTGGAACGTTAAAATTAACGAGCCATTTCTACAACCGATTGTAGGTCATTTCTTGGCTCAGCTGCCAACTTGACCTTTAAGAACCGATCAGACAATTAAGACAGGTGTAAATAGTCGTATGATCAACATAGATAGCGATGACAACAGGTAGGTCATTTATGAAAATTAGGAACAACATAGGTACAAGGATAGGGGTCTGGAGAACACCTGCATTAATGCAAACAGGTCTAGAAGACACTACATTATTCGGACAATAGTCCGAATAATGTAGCGCCCGAATCTTTGTCGCAAAGAATGTCAAACTGAACCCTTTATTTATTTATCTAGTTCCACGTGCAATGTTTAATGGGTGTCAGTTATCAGTTATCTCCGAGTTCTCCACTGCCTTGAAATCACACTCTTTGGGTCTTGTCACTGGATCTAACCAACGCCTTTGTGTCATGTGTCCTTGAGGACATCTGTGTATGAGTTTCTGGGTAAGATAAACCTAATATTCTTCAGCAACCGTTTTTTACCAGTGATTATATTGCAATTTTTGCTGTTATCACATGTTTTTACCAGAGCTCATATTGCAATTTTGTTGTTATTATCGCTTTTCTCTTGAACTCCTTATCATTGGTTCCCATATTGTATTAATTCCCATGCTTGGTCGGCTCTGGAGATTTTTGTGGCCTAGCATATGTACTGATTCCTTAAGTTTACGAATTTTCCAATGGTGTTCTTTGTCTACAAAGATGAGGACAATAGTCCGAATAATGTAAATAGTGTACATAATACTTAATCTCAAAAATATAGACAGATACTGGAAGTCTAGAAGAGTAGCTATTCAAGACAATTTTCATTTCGCGATATAAATTATCAAGAATTATTTACCATTTTATAAAGAGATAGATTTGAATTAAATCTATTTATTTATTATTTACCATTTCATAAATAAAAGGTTTTTATTATTCAATATAATAAACAAATAGTGTTTAATATCTTTGTTGTCAATTCTCAAGAATAAAGAAAATGTATAAATCCACTTTCATATTTTAAAAAATTGTAATCATCGCTTTTTAAAACAATAAACATTGCCGATGGAATCAAAAGTAACAATGGTATCAAAGGAATGTTTTAAGATATACCATAACTGGGAATTGGCAATTTTAGGTCGCCCGCAAAAATATCGTCTGCTACAATGTGCACTGTTTTGTATGCAGTTTTTAATATGCTGGATTAAAAAAAAAATCAGTTTGCTGATTAAAATTTTTACTAGTTTCTATTAAGTTCGTCAAAACATTTTCTTTTGAAAATGTAGCACTGCATATAAACTGATTAGATCTTGTCGGCCATCTTTGCAAGTTTATCTGGAAATCTATTGCCTTCTAGAGATTCTAAAATTGGTGGTATATCTGGCTGTAATCTTTATATATATAAATACTGTAGAATAACGCCATCTTGATTAGTACCGGATAAAAGTGTAATGCTGTGGAAGCTGAGGAAGTTATTTTTTTTATCTTCGAGTTTTTCTGTAGTTAGTAACTGCTGTAACATTTTTGGGTTTGAAATAGATGTTCGTAAAATAATTTCCTCGTTTATCATAGAGGGAAACGTTTGGCGGTTACAGCAATAAATCTTTAACTTCTACTGCAATCTGTGTCGTAAATAAAGCAGCTTCAGTTGTTCTGATTGTGGAGAAGTATTTTTGATGGTTAAGAATTACTTCTAACTGTGCAAAATAAATCGGGGATCCGTCGTTATAAAACAGGAAAAGTGTCGATTACAGCCGTTAGAGAATCACTTGCTTTTTTTTGTCTCGTATTTTAACTCTTGCCAAAAGCAATTATTAATTCTTGCACATATCTATGCACTGTGAGAACAGCTTTTACGTTGCTTAGTTTTTTGGCAAAAGGACAAGCGATTTCCTTTCCCAGTAACCAGCACAGAGACAATGTATGTCGAAATTACTAAAAAGGGATTCGTTAATATGATTGAAACATTAATTTTTAGCTAGATTATTGGAGGTTGCCAATGTAATATATGGTTATATATTTGTGAATGGGTTTCTGACAGATTATACTTTATATTTTTGCTATTAATTAATGATAATAAACTAACTAAAACTCTGAAAATGAACAACCATGTTAATAACCTTATTTTCGATGACTTCCGACTGTCACAGTCATTGTCAAGAACTGGGAATGATCAGTATGTTTAGCAAGATGGATTTGACTAAATTACGGCGTTTCTAGATTACGGGAATCAGAATTTAAGTTTGTTAAAGGTGACATCATCTACAGCGGTCAAACACAAAAATGTATGTTGAGTATTTGTACGTGTTCTGTTTTTTTTTGTTTTTTTTAAATACACATTAATATAAGTGTAATGACAAAAGTACACAGGTGTAGGCTTTAAGAAAGGTTTAAGAAGGCTTTATTCAACTGAGAATAAAATGTTCGCGTATAGTGTCTTTTATAGTCCCAGTAAACAGAAATAGCTCTCTCAAAGTGGAGAGTAACAAAACAAGGGGAGACCACTCGTAATTATTCATAACACGATCTTCTATGGAAAAATATATTTTATTTAGTGTTGGTTGTTTCTTTTGCATTAGAATGGCTTCTAGAATTTTGAGTCTTCATTTGCAATGGATGCTATATAATATTTTGGTGTTGTCTATTAAAATTTGTCTTATGTTAATATTATTTTGGTTGTTTGTTTTGAGTTGATCAATATGTGCACAAATTGCACAAAACTTTAAAAAATGACAAGTCAGCCTACGAGAAACTGTGATACATGTGTGACTAATGTAATATCATCTAGACTCGCGTATTATAAAATTTATAATTTTAAAGGACTTTTGATTTCCTTTCCTTTACTTTACTAATGGTAATGGTTTCGCACTTTGGAAAAACGATGAACAAATTCGACAGACATAGAATGTCCATCCTTTTAATATAACTTATTTAGAATAACAATTGTTACTACCTATTTATAATATATATATATATATATATATATATATATATATATATATATATATATATATATATATATAAATGAGAGAAAGAACAGATGGAATAACAATCCGCATCCACTGTTCATGTCATTTATTTTTAAAAAGTGCTCAATTAAAAGTAGACCATTATATATATATATATATATATATATATATATATATATATATATATATATATATATATATATTTGATGTGGACCCGAAGTAGGGGCCACGGAAAGAAAACGCGGAACACGGGTTAGAGGTAAGAAAGATATATTAAACAGAAAAGTTACAAAGAATAGTGTAAGCAGAGCTTACTATCCAGTGGTGTCCGATATTGGTATCGTACGCGGCTGCGCATTACCGGTGCTACTCCTATGATTCACATAATAATATAGTACTGGGAGAGTCCATGATGTAGGGAAGTATTGGTCTTACAACACCCCCATTCCAAGAGTTTTCCTCTTTTTTTTTCCTTGAATGAAAAAAAAAAAAAACTGTTAATACCTCTTCCTTTTGGGATTCACGTCGAGTGGTTGAGTAAATTTTCTCTTTCTTCCGGAGCGTCGTATTTCCGGAGAGACTTGGGGCGTGTCAAGATCGAAATTTTCGAATATTACCTCGATCGGCTCTTCGCAGATATTTTGTGGTGATTCCTCAGATTCCTTCAAACGGCATTTCCTGAGCTGGTTCATATGGCGTTTGTGGGTAATTTTCGGTCCCTGGACAATATAGACCAGTTCGCCAATTCTCTGTTTGATGTTGCCTACTTCCCAGATTTCTGATTGCATTGGCTCTTTCTAGATCCGGCCGACGACCGTCTCTATTTATAATGTGACCTAGGTATTTGATCTCTGGTAAGAAAAAATCACACTTTGCTTCCTTAACCGTAAGCCCGTATTCTTGTAACTTCTTGAATACGTTTATTATATGGTTCCGACTGTAATTTGAGGAATCTTTCTTCCAATTTCTGCTGTCTTTCATCTGATTTTTGTTGGTGGTCCATCTGGACCTTTAACATTTGGACAATTATTTTTTGGAATTCTTCCTTATTTAGATAATATGTAGAAAGTAATGAAAGAACACACAAAACAGAAATAAATAAATAAATAACAACAATTACTGTTGCTTTGAAAACCCGTGTACCAAAACTAGTAGTCAATTAATAAAATTAATAAGAACTACTTACTGGTTTAGATCTTTCGAGATACCGTTGTTCCGTTAATTTCAATGTGACATTTAAATTTTCTCCACACTTATTATATTTCTTTTTTTTTTAGAAGTGTGGGGAGAAAGATATCACTTAGACAGCAAAAAAAAATACACTGGATTTTTTTCCTTCTTTTGGGAGAATTTGCTTTGCTTTTTTTTTTTTAGAAAAAAAAACTCACCTCAATCAATTTGAGGGGAGGGTAATTTTATGCACGAGATTTGTAGTAATTCAAATCAATTTCATAAATTTTTTTAACCCTTTGCTAAATGCGCGACTTGGTGAATAGTTTTTTCGAACTTGAGTCAACCGTAGAACTTCGGGCTCTTGAGTTTGTCAGTTTGTTTTGTGCACAAGCTGGTTTTTTTTTTAAGCAGTCGTTCTCGATACTTGGTTGCTTGTTTATTGCGTTTCGTTCGCTGACGCAGTAATGCCAGCTGAAATTCTAGTTCAACACTGATGTGGGAACCAGTGGGGTTAAACAAGTCCTCTGTTGCCACTGATGTGGAACTGGGGCTTTGGGGTTTCGGTGTGGGTGCGTGTCTCGAATCCTCTGATGTGGACCCGAAGTAGGGGCCACGGAAGGAAAACACGGAACACGGGTTAGAGGTAAGAAAGATATATTAAACAGAAAAGTTACAAAGAATAGTGTAAGCAGAGCTTACTATCCAGTGGTGTCCGATATTGGTATCGTACGCGGCTGCGCATTACTGGTGCTACTCCCATGATACTACCAGTCACATAATAATATAGTACTGGGAGAGTCCATGATGTAGGGAAGTATTGGACTCACAACAATATTATTATGAGAGATTATAATAAAAACATTTTGAAAGTTTTAATGTTTCAATACTATGATTGGTAAGTAATACTTACTATCGCCTGAAGAAATACAATTATAGGAGTGAAACATGAAAACTTTTGCGTAGGGATTTCAAAATGTTTTTATTACAATCACTTATAATAAAATATAATATATATATATATATATATATATATATATATATATATATATATATATACATACTTTATTTATACTATCTATGTATCTCTCTCTCTCTCTCTCAATCTCTCTCTCTCTCTCTCTCTCTCTCTCTCTCTATATATATATATATATATATATATATATATATATATATTTCATCATTTAAGCGTTCGATCTAGCGATAGATTCTCCTGCAAAGAGGGATTCTAATTTGTCGCTAGATCCGAACGCTTAAATAATGATATACATATATATATATATATATATATATATATATATATATATATATATATATATATATAGGTAACTATACTCGTCTCGAAAAACCTTCGATTTCTTGATTTGCCAATAATCAAATCAAATCGAAGGAAAAAAGGCTTTAAAATAAGAAAGAGCCAGGAACATGAACGTCTGTCGAAAATAATCGTACAGCTTACAGGTTCAAATCCCAAAGAAAAAAACCTCGACTCGAGTAAACAACTAACTAACAAAGTGCTTAATACAAAAGTAGAGCAGACCTAGTCAAACCGAGAGAGCCAGAAAAACCTACCTTTCCCTGACGATCCGCTTAGGTAAAACCTTGGTAGGTTTGTCTGGCTCTCTAGGTTTGACTATATATATATATATATATATATATATATATATATATATATATATATATAGAGAGAGAGAGAGAGAGAGAGAGAGAGAAAGAGAGAAAGAGAGAGAGATATACAAAGATAATATAAATAAAGTATATATATATATATATATATATATATATATATATATATATATATATATATATATATAAGCGTTCGGATCTAGCGACAGTTTCTCCTGCTGGAGAGCGTATGTTTTTCTTTAATAAAATTTCTCCAATATTCAGACTGGTGGACAAAATAAAATAAATATTATATAAATATTAAATAAACGGAGTGTCTACTCAAATATTGGTATCCACTAAAGTAAGGTTTAAGTGATAAAATCTATCGGAGTAATAAATAATGAAACCATTACTTCTTTAATATTTTAATTAAGACAACGCCAAAGCAAAAAAAAACAAACAAACAAAAAACAAAAAAAAACAACCAAACAAAATAACGAAATAAACAAAAAACTTCGAGTTACTAAAAAAAAGTGAAACAATAGATAAATGATAACAAACAAATATTTACGTTGCCAGCTAAACATTAATTAAATATATATGTGGGCGTGTGTATGTGCATGTTTATATATATATATATATATATATATATATATATATATATATATATATATATATATACATATATATATATATATATATATATACTTAGATGTGACAGTCTGTTTCATGCTAGACGCAATCGTCAGGCCAATCGGTGGCCTGACGATTGTGTCTAACATGAAACAGCCTGTCGCCTCCAAGTGTTGACTTCAATGTTCACTTTTATATTTACACACGCTCTATCTCTGATATTGAGCACTTTATGCCATAAATATAGCACACTATATTTCTTCACACACACACACACATACATATATATATATATATATATATATATATATATATATATATATATATATACAATTAAGAGAAAGATTAATTAATAATCCACACTTCGTAGCATTTACTTTTAAAAAAGTGCTAAATACAAAGTAGACCAAAATATTATATTTTTATTATAAGAGATTATAATAAAAGATTTTGAAATCGCTACACAGAAGTTTGCATGTTTCAGTACTATCATTGTACTTCCTCGGACGATGGTAGGTGTTATAATAATAATAATAATAATAATAATAATGATAATAATGATAATATATGTGTGTGCGTTTGTGCGTATGTGTATGTATGAATGTAAGTTTAAGCATACAAATTCAAACAACAATAAATAAAATTTAATTCTAGCCAGTCTCCTATAATTAACACCCTAAAACTTAAGATACCACCAAATCAAATAAGAAAAATAAAATAATGGGAAAGTAAATTTAAATATGAACATTAACTTTACCAATTAAGCATATATCAGAAAACATTATTTAAGTAAAAAAAAGGAATACACTTACATTTTCAAAAACTCTAGAAAGTTCGAGAACAATCAAGAATTACTAAGAGCAGAGACAGTCTGCCAAACCGGATTCCGGATTGCTACATTTGTCTCTGGCACTAAAAGTGGAAAGAGAAAATAAAGGTATAAAATCAATAAAGAGAGAGTATGAAGAAAAACAACGAAAAGGAGAAATAACCACAACATTCTGCACGTACGCACATTCACACATGCAGGTGAATGCCCACGCGCGTGCGCGCAGACACACACACACACGCACACACACACACACACATACACAATACACACACGCACGCACAATGAAAGAACAACGATCCTGCACCAATGAAAAGTGCATAAATTATTTTGACTCAATATAAAAGTCACGAACAAACAGAAAGTAAACAGGCAATTGCTGGTATCTCCTGACGAGTCGACGGATCGATTGTTGGAGGGTTCGTCTCCGAAACTCTGAAGTCGAGATGCTGAAAATAACATCAATCAGCTAAATGCCAAATTTTATATTTGTATTAATCCTATATATATATATATATATATATATATATATATATATATATATATATATATATATAATTAATACAATAATATATATATATATATATAATGAAAGTTTTTGCGTGGCGATGTAAAATATTATAATAATATTTTGCTTTACGTTGTATTGAGGACTTTAAAAAAAAGTAAATGCTAATAATTGTGGATTCTTAATCTGTCTGTTCTTTGTCTTTATTTGGGTATATATATATATATATATATATATATATATATATATATATATATATATATATATATATATATATAGCATAATGAGATGCCACGTATACTTTCTTGATATGTATATAATATGGAGAAAACAACTGAAAAGATGCAAATTAAAAAAATTTGAATGTTTTTTTTGTGAAAGTATTTATTTTTATTTTTTTAGCGACTGACGCTACTTGAAAACAAACTTCTGAATACAGTTATTTAATTTATTTCTGACGAAAGATCGGGGCAGATCTGAAATATCATATATATATATATATATATATATATATATATATATATATATATATATATATATAAATAAATACTTTCACAAAAAACATTCAATTTTAATTTGCAACTTTTCAGTTGTTTTCACCATATTATATATATATATATATATATATATATATATATATATATATATATATATATATATATATATATATATATAATGCAACAATAACATTTGTTAGTTTAGTGTAAGTTATATTTTCCCAGACAAACAAGCAAGAGAAAATATCAAATATTACAAATGAAGTGGTTAAGAAAATTCTCCTCGGCAGCAATGCACAAATTATTTAAAATGCAGATATTTGAATACATTACAGTGAAGTTCCTTTGACATGTGATGATTGGAGTGCAGTGAAATTATGACAAAATTTTAAGCTATTATGAATAATGCACGTGATTCCTATTCTCATTACAAAATTCTCTTAGATTAAATTTAGTCAGCAAAATATGTTAGCTGCGGGCATATGAAATGAATGTCTCTTTTATCTGAAAAAAGTGTTATCAAACAACACATTAACATACACCACAAGAACTGAAATCTAACACTAGACAGCTTCTTACTGACAATACTAATAGACCAACAGTAAAAAGAAACAAACTAAGGATTATATATCTTTATTTTATGTTTTTAATTTCGCACATGCGCTTTGTTTGTTTTTTATTTTGTTGATTGCACATTATGGTTGGGTCAGTTGGGCACCATCTGTGAGAAAAGGAGCACTAGGATTCATTTCACTCCGCCAGAAATTCGCTCTTCTATAAAAGGTAAACACAGTGACAAAACACTGACTTTATCCACTGTTAAATTGCTCTCTGATCTGCTTTTTCACTTCATTCATGCAAATCCTCGTTCATGCAAATCATTCATTCAACACACACACACACACACACACACACACACACACACACACACACACACACACACACACACACACAACACACACACACACACACACATTCACACGAAGAAAAAACCATTACCATATGTCTGTTGGATGGAGTAGAAGTAGACAAAAGAAAAATAAGCACACCCACCCCATGTGTCTGTTGGGTGGTAAATATATATAAAAGTCACGGTGAAATAATGGCTCGGATTGATGAATTAGAGAGCTGAGTTCGAATTCCAGTCGAGTTCATTACATTCACTTCAGTGCTAATACATTTCAGAAAGGTACGAATCCATCTCTTCTCCTCCCTCTCCCTAAATAGCAGGTCAGATTGGGTCCTATAGCCTTGGATGATGAATGGTCTACGAGAAGTACTTCTATGAATTCAAAACCTGTTGAGGGTCTCTGTCTATATTTCTGAGATGAGGTATTATGTACACTATTTATATTATTCGGACGACTGTCCTCATCTTTGTCGCCATATTTATTACAACGTTTCGGCCGTTGTACGCTCCGGCCTTCTTCAGGTGGTTAGAATGTCGAACTGAACCCTTTATTTCGCTCACTGGGGTAGACTGTTCTAGTTTTACATGCCATGTTTAATGGATGTCAGTTATCAGTTATCTCCTGTTAATTCCCCTCTGCAAGTTCTCCACTGCCTTAACCGGGTATTGAACTCACACTCTTTGGGTCCTTTCACTGGATCTAACCAACGCCTTTATCGACTGTGCCATGTGTCCTTGAGAACATCTGTGTATGATGAGCCGGAAATGCCATTTTCAGGTCTGGAACACTAAAATAAAGCAGACGCGGAATTTTAAATAACTGGGAAGCGTCTTGACAGAGGACGGTAAGTGCGACACTGAGATCTGTAGACGTATTGGGATGGCCAAGGGCACATTCCAAAAGCTGGGCAGAGTATTGCGAGACAGGAGGATTTCTTTGGTAACAAAGAAAAGAATACTGAGCTGTTTCGTGACATCTGTCCTTCTTTACGGCAGCGAATGTTGGACGATTTCCTCAAAGATGAAGAAGAGACTCGAGGCGATGGAGATATGGTTCTACAGAAGGATGCTAAGGATATCATGGACCGAGCGTATAAGCAACGGTGAGGTTTTGGAGAGGATGCAAACAAGGAGGAGGCTTATACTTAACATCAGGAAGAGGCAGCTGAAGTTTCTGGAACACATAATGAGGGCCTGGAGAATCTGATACTCAAGGATCGAATAGAGGAAAGAGAGACAAGGGAAAACAACGCGTGACATACCTGGCGGGCTTAAGCAAGTGAATGACAGAACGTGGTCTGGGGAGGAAGCGAGGGAAGGAACTTGTTGAGAGCTGCAAGGGATAGAGAGAGGTGGAGAGCCATGATCGCCTACGTCATGAAAAAAAAAAGAATAGAACTTAAAACCGATATGTGTAAAGCAAGGTTTCTTGATACTGTCGTGGTGGTGAAACCAACATATACAGTGAGGTGAAACAAGTATTTGGACAGTAAAAAAATGGATTTAGAATCATATATTGAAAGAAAAGCATTGTCTAAAGCTCACAATATATTCGTAAAACAATTATAAATGCAAATAAAAAGCAAAAATAAATTATTTGACACGTATATATATTTTATATACAAATTATTAAAACAGGTAGTGAAAAAAGTATTACCTCACTGTATATGTTGGTTTTTGTCAGAGATACAATCTCCTAAAGGACATTTAAATTGATATACAATGTCGGTCTGTTGCCTTAGCTAGGGCGGCAGTGGAGCGTTCGAATAGCGAGCGCTACATGGGCCAGGTAATTAGACATAAGTTAAGTAAGATGTCTTCCGAAGCTGTGAACATGGGCGCAGATCTGCGCAAGGAAGAGTTTCGTCGAGGTTCCGATCGTTACTTTCGTCAAGTCGATACCCCGGAGGGACGCACTCTTCGGGCCACTGATGACATGTGTGAGGCGTTTCGGCGGCATTTCGAGAGCCGGTTTACCAAGGAGTCTGGTCTCCGTGAGGATGAGTTTCGCAGCTATTTGGCTGACTTTCCTCGGCTTTTGCCGACTGAAGTGGCTAGCTGCGAGGGAGAGATCACGGAAGTCGAGGCCTACGCGGCATTGAAGAATGTCGGCAGTGGCAAGTCACCCGGTCTGGATGGTTTGCCCTATGAATTGTACTTGAGGCTGTCGCACATCTTTGTCCCGATTTTGACAGTGGTGTTCAACAACTGGTTCCGGCAGGGGTCCCTCCCCGACCGGTTTTCCAGGGGTCTGATCACGCTGTTGAAAAAGGGCAAGGGTGTTGTGGGGGGGTAGATGATTACAGGCCCATAACTCTGCTAAACACAGAGTTAAAGATTTTGGCCAAGATCCTGCAGGAGCGTTTGCAGTCAGTTGCCGAGTCTCTGTTGGGTCCTGAGCAGACTTGTTCTGTAAGGGGCCGAACAATTCAGAGCAACCTGCATCTGATCCGCACGATCATAGAGGGTGTAAAAGACGACGATGAGGCCGCGCTGATCAATTTGGATCAGTCCAAGGCATTTGATAGGGTTGAATATTGCTACCTTGCTACTGTCCTGCAGTCCGCCGGATTCGCACCCGTCGTCCGGCTTGCGGTTAGGTGCCTGGAAGGGGGCCCTTCAGTTGGACGGACGGTACTGTTCGCATTATGGATATGGTCAGAAAAAAGTGTCCATAACAAAAATAATTCTAAAGCAGGTATATATAAAATAAGCTGTCACAACTGTTCCATACAGTATAATGGGGAAACGTGCAGAAATTAACAAAAATTATTTATAAACACAAAAAGGATCTCATGCATTACAATTTATCAAATGCATTTGTTATGCACAAAAAGAAGCTCAACCACAACTTCAGTCTCAAAAATTCCCCACCTATTAAAAGAGAAAAGAACTTATTTAGACAGAAAGTTCTTAAGAATGCAACTATTGATTCTTGCCAAATGTAAACTTAAGCCATAGATTTTTCCTAATACCTTCTTTTTTAAAGGAAATTCTTAAATTTAAATCTTGAAAAATAACGATACTTTTCGTCCACTTTACTCCTGTTTATAAATAAAATTTGCAAAATAAAATCCTTATATTTACCCTAATTATGTCCCCATATATAGGGGAAGGCGACGAAATAACAAAACATCAGGTACAATTATACATTGAGAGAAAATGTTGAAGTTGCTTGAAACGCTTGACTTCAAATCTAAGTTTTGAATTCTTGGCGTCTGATGCGTAACAAAATTTTCTTTTCATTCAATTACCCAGTATATATATATATATATATATATATATATATATATATATATATATATATATATATATATATATATGATGTTTCTATAAACGCTATTTTACACGTATTTGAGTTTATATCCTTGTTTTTTTTATTTTCTTAAACAGTGAAATTAATAAGAATCACTCGAGATTATAAAGTCGTTTCAAAGAAAATTTATGCTTCCCGACAAGAATCCGACCATTATCCATTCTCCCGTCTTCTATAGTTAAAACGGGTCACTACCAGTTTGACCACGGTAATCTATCTTGTCTTTATGGGTTTTAATTACCAATTAAAGGAAATTAAATTATATTACCCATTTAAGGATGGCATATCACAAGTTGGGACGTTTACGAATCTATATCTGCACGTTTTAGTTTCCTAACCAAAACGTAAGCAACAGAAATTTTTGAATGCGTTCATTAGCTCGTAGGATTCAATATCGGTTGATATTAATTTCATTGTTTAAGCAAAGAAAAGAAAAAAGAAAAAAAAATCGCAGATAGCATCTCAAACACAGGTACCCACTAAAATAACGTTTTTTTATCATTTCCCCCCCAAGCAAGGCAATAAAGCCACTAAGACACAAAAGGGGGGGGGCGGTTACTGAGGGTTAGCAATATGTGAAAAAACACTATTTAGAAGAGAGAACAATAAAAGAACAAAAATTAAGAAGATAACAATTTACATTGCATTTAAATCTTTGAAGATCAAAGTTAACTAGGTAGCAAGAAACCGGAAGAAAGTTCCACAAGCGAGAAGTGTGACAGAAAATTAAAAACTGTGAATATAGAACTTACGCTTGCATCTTGCCATTTCAAATATAATAATAATAATAATAATAATAATAATAATAATAATAATAATAACATATATATATATATATATATATATATATATATATATATATATATACCCAAGTATAGTATTGGTGTATACGGAATAAATTCCAATAACCAACAAATACTATTCTTAAAAGAGTGCTCAATACAGAGTAGAGCAAATATAATCATTTATTCGAAAATTATAACATAAAAGTGATATAAAATCGCTACAAATATAGCCATTTTGTTTCAATACTTCTGGTGTTTTATCAAGTGATGGTGTTGAATGTCTGATCACTTGATAAGACACCAGAAGTGTTGAAACAAAATGGGTATTTTTGTAGTGATTTTATAACATTTTTGTTATAATTTTCGAATAAATTATATATATATATATATATATATATATATATATATATATATATATATATATATACTGCATTTTTTAATAATTTGAAGAGGACAGAGCCTTCCCAGTTTACAATACAGGAAACATTTTACTATCATTGAAACCATTTGCAATCTTAGTTTTGACGTTTTACCCAACGTAGACGAGTATTTCTGCTAGTAAAATAATATCTATGCGTACGTAATGCGATAGTAATATTTGTGACCAGCCATACGTATTATTATTTCTTGTTCAGAAATAGCAGTAAATAAAGGTGTAAGTAGTTCGTCTCAAGTGCATGATGAAAACATTTTGTTCCTGAAGTCGCTTTGCTTTTCATCGGCTCATTTCAATTTTTGTAGGCAATTCTTTTCTACATCTGCCCAAATTTCATGTCCCATTGCCAGCGCACTGCGTAGGCCCTGGTTGCTGTGTCAGCAAAGGCCTTCCCAGGACTCTTGTTCGGTTGACACCCATTGTGACCCAGAAGTGGTGGGAAGTTCGATGCTAACTTAATCTCAGAGTTAACTGTTTCCTGAGAGTAGCTCGATTTTGAAAGAGAGTTCCACCTGAGTGCTTCATCAGTAAAGAGAGAACTACCAAGTAAAACTGTGTTGCGTCCACTGCCAGCTTTTGAAGAATTATTCACCTTCTGGTTAATATGACTCTGAAATCAGAAACTTTCTTTTCGAAACTGAAGTTCACCCAGTATAAGGAACAAGAGCCACTCAAGATAGAGGGAAACTGTTAAAATGGTTATGAAGAATGAGGTGTGTGATATGAATGAAAGAGGGGGAAATGAAGATTATGAGGATAAAGGGGTTAGATAAAGGTTGAATTTTGGCTTAATGTGTTTTGAATGTAGTGTTCATGGAAGCATCTACACGGGAGTAGCAATTCTTGAGAAAAAGTTATGTATGTGGAACCTACATTTGGAATATTGAGGAAGAGGTCGATTCAGCTTCGTGAAAGTAGCATATCGTGTCCTCCTGTGAAATACGTAGGAAATGAGGGTGATTCGACTGCATGGAAGTGGCATATCGTGTCTTTCTGTGCCCAATTGGAATACGGGGGAAATAAGGGTGATTCGACTTCGAGGTAGTAACATGTTGTGTCCTTCTGTTCCGGTTGTCACCTCGGGAAGATTACTGAATATAATAATCAAATGAAGGTTGGTAATGAACGATAATACTTAAGACACGAACAATACATATAAGATTCGCCAGCGGCGCGTAAAAGAAGTAGTCAACTGCTAGAAGTGAGTCAAGTGAATTTTACAATGAATCTCCAACTGCAGACCAACATAGAGTTTTTAATTGGAATACGGAGTAAATGTGGATGATTTGACTTTGCAGAAGTAACATATCATGTCCTTCTGTGCTCATGTGGAATACGTAAGAAATGAAGGTGATTCGACTTCGTGGATGTAGCATAGCGTGTCTTCCTCTGTCCAAATATCTTACTTCATTACTAGAAATAATTTTGAAGCGAAGAATAGTTACTTATTACGACTTCACATAATATCATTTATGCTAAGGGCATTTGCGGGACAATAGTTTATATTCTACCAAATTATGAATGATATTGATAGTGCTGTTATCGAATCTTGTCAAAATGTAAATCTGTGCCCTGGATTCATTTTATTTATCTCCTTTTCGAAATGATATACTCTTTTCGCAAGTCAGCATACATGATCATAATTTTTTAAAAGCATTAAAAGACATCGCTTAAATCAAACCCTTCTATTTTTTAAAGTAAATAAATACATAAATAATTTATCAAATTAAAATAAAGTAATAAACAATATTTACATTAATAAAAAAATAAATATATATAAACAATAAGAAAAAATAAAATAAACATAAAATAAATTCTTGTTGAGATTCCCGAACAAAAGTTCTGAGTTGGCCTTCAATAAGTATTGAATGTTATTATATCTAATAATCCTCAATTACTCTCTCCCTCTATATCTATCTATCTATCTATCTATCTATCTATCTATCTATCTATCTATATATATATATTATTTTGGGATATTACACCGAAAACATGTCAAAATTGCTACACATTTGCTCCTTCTCTTCTTCTTGGCGGCTTAAACGATTCTCCTGGTATTGTCTGAATGGTTTCTCTCTGGAATTGGTTTTGGTCAGCTTCTTTGCTACTCTTTAAACTTTTCTTACACATTAAAAACAGTTTCCGCAAACATTCACTTGTTTTATGAATTCACATTTCTTTATGCCAGCCATTTTCGATGTGACAATTTGAATCACGTTTTGTTTGTGCCGCCATATTTAATTATAGTTAAAACAATAAAACAAAACAAAAAAATGCTACGAAGTCTTATGCAAAATTTTAAATTATTTTTACGAATAGGGAGGTTTGAATTTATGGTTAAATAATTGGTAATTCTTTTTGCCGTAGCCGGAAAATCATGCCTTCATTTGTTATACTCATTCTGAGCCTGAGCCATGCACTTGCATTCTGATACAATATGACTACAGTTATTATTATTATTATTATTATTATTATTATTATTATTATTATTATTATTCTCAGTTCCTTAATACATGTTACGTCCTGCCAATACCTTATACTACCGGACTTATTTAATCTATAAAGCGAGGAAATTCTGAGAGAATTGGGAATCCTAGCAGGATTCATCAGTGGCGGCAACAATCTTAAGATACGCAAATGACATAGTGCTGATAGCAGACATGGAAAGGAAACTACAAAACCTCCTACAAAAGGTAGCAAAAGAATGCGAGAAGAAGCGACTAAGCATAAACTACAAGAAGACAGAATGCAAAACGACGAGGTCAAAATGCGATTGACAGTTCGAGGACACTAAAATCAAGCAGGTGCGGAAATTTAAATATCTGGGAAGTATTCTGACAGAGGCGGTAAGTACGACGCTGAGATCCGAAGACGTATTGGGATGACCAAAGACACATTTGAAAAGTTAGGCAGAGTATTACGAGGTAGGAGGATTTCGTTGGCAACAAAGAAAAGAGCACTGAACTGCTAAGTGATATCTGTCCTTCTTTACGGCAACGAATGTTGGATGGTCTCCTCAAAGATGAAGAAGTGACTCGAGGCAATAGGTGTAGTTCTACAGAAGGATGCTAAGAATACCATGGACCGAGCATGTGAACAACGATGAGGTTTTGAAGAGGGTGCAAACAAAGAGGAAACTTATACTCAAAATCAGAAAGAGGCAGCTGAATATTTTGGGACAAGTAATAAGAAAGGAAGGCTTGGAAAATCTGATACTCAAAGAGCGGACAGAGCGAAAGTGGATCAAGGGAAAGCAACGCGTGACGCACTTAATGAGCTTAAGCAAGTGGATAGCAGAAGAGGGTCTGGGAGAAATAAGAAAAAGACAAAACTTATTGAGAGATACAAAGGATAGGAAGGGACGTGTCACATAATAACTCATAAATAATGAACTTTTACGTTTTGATCTCGGGGAAAGATGGAGACGTTATACCAGAGACGCTGTTTGGTTTCAGAGAGAGAAAGAAAGAAAGAAAAATTGAAGAACGAGAAGGCGATAATGTCAGCTTCAGATCTTTTCTTTCTTACTTCTTTAAACAATGACTTGCATTCATATATATGATTGTTTCTGTCTGAATTTTTGAGATGAGGAGTTATCATTATCTACACTTTTTACATTCGGGTTATTGTCATCATCGTTTCGGCCGTTGTGATACCCCACCTCCAGCCTTCATCAGGTGTATATCCATCCGGGTAATCTACAAGGAATTCCGAACTGAACCGTTTATTTAATCTACGAGGGCTGACTGTTCTCATTCCACTGCCCATGTCTAGGGATATCTCGTCTAATTCTTATTTTAGTACAGCTCAGTTATTGCTCGCTGAGTCTAATTACACACTTCCCAGCAATTGAACTCACAATTACTATGTCACTAAATTTACGAACCAACGCTTTAATCAAGAGCAATTCACTGAGGAGAACTTGGAGCCATAAACCTAACCTTACCGCCTGCTGATGAGTGCTGCTGCCTTTTTTCATGTTTGACTGCACTCACTGAAACTTTTCTCTTTTGTTACAGCTACTGCTTCTGTTGTTGAAGATCTGTCATTTGTCTTTCCTTTTTTATGAACGTCGTCCATATAGTATTTGTTTCTATGATAGGTCTACTAATGTAAGTAGTGTAAATAATAACTCGTCATACCAATGTGGAGAACTTGGAGCCATAAACCTAACCTACCTGCTGACGAGTGTTGCTACAGTTTGTCATACTTGAGAGCACTCACTGAAGCTTTTCTCTTGGCTTACAGCTGCTTCTTCTGCCGTTGAAGACTTGCCGTTATTTGTCTTTCTTTCTTTATGAACGGCTCGCATATAGTATTTATTTGTATGCTAGGCGTACTAAGGAGGCCCTTATAGCGGTTCAGACGTCTAACTCTTCAGTGTTTTTCCTTGTCCAGTATTTTTGAAGGCCGGAGGGTACAACTGTCGAAACCCTGTGGTAACGACAATAAATATGAGGAGAATAGTCCGTATGTACATAGTATAAATTTATTAAGTTTATTCCAATATTTTGTTAAGGTTATTTAGTTCAAATATCTAACGATACCAAAAGGGAATTTCCACGGCTATTTTATTGTGGTGGAACTCTCAAAGAGCTTATTCAATCGTTAGCTTGAGAATTAAGGTTTGTCAAAAAATTCAATTAGGATAACTGAAATTTTTACGAGTATTTCTAATTCTTATTATTTCGATAAACTTGGAATGCCGAACCTCAGCCAATTTTACAGTCCAAGCCTTTCAAAAATGAGTAATAATTTTCACGAAATAATGACTACATTTCCTGTGTATGATTCCGTTGTTGTTGGTTTTCGTTTAATTGTCACCACGTTGGCCTGACCCAATTAACTAGCACTTAATCTACACATTAATTAGGAATGTTGGAAGCGTGCTTCCTGGCCACCAACAATTAAAAGAGTCAGATTATTTCGACCCCAGCACTGCCTTATCGTAATACGACGCTTGAAAGCCGGGACACAAAATTTGGTCAAATGGCATTTTATCAAGTATAAACTTATTGCCCTTGTTAAAGTTGAATATGGCGGTAAAGGCTTTCGTGGCCGCTGCTTGGGTAGTTTAAGCACGTTATGAGAATATAGCTTACATAAGAGACCATTCATCCACTCTCTTCTCAGCCAGCCATATTGACATGCCATTGAAGAGATATTTTATCAAGTGATGAAGCTTAGCGCAAAGGGAAGCAGAGTCATGCGACATCGGATGAGAATGGCCACAAAAATGCCTCACAAATATTATACTTTGTAAACAGGACTAGAGTCAATATCAATTGATCAACCAACACGAAGGAAATGCCTGTAGTGAAACGATATTATATCTTAATATATAGTCATAATTTCTTTCTTTCTTCTTTCTTTCTTTCTTTCTTTATTTCTTCTTTCTTCTTTTTTTCTTATTTCTTTATATTTTCTCATTGTTCTTTCTTTCTTAATTTTTTCCTAGTTCTCATTATTTCTTTCTTTCTAATATCTTTTTACATCTCTTTCTCTTTCTTTCTTTCTATCTGTCTTTCTTTTCAATAACTTTACACGTTTCTTTCTTTCTCAATATTTTCTCACTGTACCTTCTTTCTTAATATTTTCCTACCCTTTCATTCATTCTTTCTTTCGTTCTGTCTTTGTTTCTTTCTAACATCTTTCCACATTTCTTTATCTCTTTCTTTCTATCTCTCTCTTTTTTTATATCTTTCCACGTTTCTTTCTTTCTATGTCTTTTTCTTTCTTTCTTTCTTTCTTTCTTAATATATATCCACTTTTCTTTCTTTCGTTCTTTGTTCTTTGTTTGTTTGTTTGTTTCTTTCTTTCTTTCTTTCTTAATAGGTCCACAATCTTTCTTTGTTATTCGTTTGTTTCTTTCTTTCTTTGTAGCCGAGCTTATTAATTGTTATTAATTGTCTTTATTAACAATTATATGTGTAAATTTATATTTAATATGTAGATAATAACCTTGTTCTGTTAGAAATTGCCGATATATATAAATATCTGTGTATATATATATATATCTGTGTGTGTATGTGTGTGTAAGGGTATGTTCTCTTAGTTGTAAGCAGTCGTGGAATTTCCGTCGGTTCAACGAGTTAAATACGATTTTCACTTTTTGGCAACCGCAGTTGAGGTCAATTGTTTCATTGTTGTGATTGCCCAACGTCCTGACTAAAGAGCGAAACTTGCTCTAAAAAAATAAATTTAAAAGATATACAAAATCTAATGCTTAGTCATTAAAATTTCCCTTTCCTCCCAAAATATTGACAAGTTGTATTTGTTTAACTCCGCTTCGTAAAGAGTGCATTTATGTTTTGTTTTGCATATTGAAGATTCGTAATAACCCTATCAGTCGATCGGCGGGATTTTACTAACTGTATTCCAACCTTGGTAGACTTAAAACTTTACAGCCTTGTCAGAGTTCAAGATCGTTTACGCTGTCTTTGGAGGGAAGATCTGTTCTCTACTTTGCAATCTCTTTTCTCACAAACGCAATGTTGCAAACTTGCTGCTCTATCGCTGTTTCTGTGACAAATGTTCAGATGAGCGCTCCATTCTTTAGTTACATCATTTCAGATCTTTATAGCTAGAACATGTCATACTACCCCCACTGAGACGAATCAACTTCATTTCCCCTGTATTCCATTTGCAATGAGAAAGTTCTTTTTTTACAAAGAACTGCTACTTTATGGAACAGACTCTCCGAACATTAAAATCTTAACCTCATCTAGTCAAGGATCAATCGTCATCATATCCTCTTTATTCTAATAATATTCACTTCCTGCTGTCTCCTCTTACATTCATATCACCTACCTCATTCAGTAACTCTCTACCTTGAGTGGCTCACGAGACTTGTATTGAGTAAGCAATAGTATTAAAAATTGTTTACTTTATGTTTTGTGTTACGTTTTTGGCAATAATAAAGTAATTCTTAAATAATACAGGTAATTGTTTTTTTTATTTACTATCTGATAGCATTGCACACTTCCTGGTCTACAGTGCATTGCCAATGCACTTATGGACTATGATGCCGAAGGATTGCGTAGCTTGTTTCATTGCAGTGGTCCGGAACTGAACACGCGATATCTCTGTGGTGTGTCTGCAATTTGTTACTCATAAAAAAAATTAAAGCTGAACGGTAGAGGCGGAGTAAAGTCTGTCGGCAGCGTAAGGCGAAACCGTGATGCGTACATACACCAGTTTTGGATGCAATCAATAATAAAACTCAACCATAATTATTGCTTGTTTTATACTAAAATGTGATGTGTCTCTACATCTGTATAATACGAATGTCAGCGTGTCACACTTTTCAATTAAAGGGACACAAGCCTCTAACTTTAAATAGCTCATCTTCTATATAATAAATGCGAATGACAGTGTCACTGTACCACACTTTTTCAACTTTACTCTCAGACGCCATAGCCCAACACATACCATTTTAGAATCAAGTGGTCTCAGTGAGGAAATTAAAAACATTCCGGGCCAGATCCAGACACGCAATCCTGAATTTTTGGATTCCCAAGTTTTCATTACTGCGATTGCTTTCGACGATTTTTATGTGATTTTTGTGACGAATATTTATGTACGATAATTTTTATAACTTGGAAATGAATTTGGGAATAATCGAAATTAATTGAGAGATCCAGCGAAAGTCACCCATGAAATACAAATGATTGTTTGTACGGAAATTAAGGACCTACGCACATCAAATTGTCTTTAATTTAAGTGGCGGCAGAAGAATTATCGTTGAACTTTTAAAAGGTAAGCTTAAATATTAATGCAATACTTAAATGCAGCGATCAGTTTTGAGTTCTTCTGTAGTTTATTGTTGGTTATCACATACGACAGCAGTATGCCTCGCAAAAAGAAATCTTCGCCAACAAAGGACTAGATTGCAATCAAAAGAGCCAAGGCTGCAGCAAGAAAAAGAAAGTCCCATGCAAATGAAAACCCTGATCAAACGGCAGCCAAGAGAGCTTCCAATACTGAGAATATGCAAAATCTTAGGGACTCTCAAACTCATGAACAAGACGAAGGCTCAGTCAAGAGAACTCAGCAGGAGGTAGCTTAATTGCCACCCGATAGAACGGCTTTTAAGCTAGTATGCAATAATTCCCAGACGGTGTCACAAAATGAAACCTCGGCGGACTAAATCAGATGTTAAACGTGAAGTGTTTGTGTTTGTGATAGGCTAAATCATATGTTAGAAGTGTTGAGTTTGATTTTTGGCCTTCCTATAGTGCAGAGGATGTAACTAAAGTGAATAGAAAGTTCTAACGTTTTTGTTAAATATTAGACTGTATCAAAAGATTGTTCGTTTTTTTACTGTCTCAAGAATTCAAGCATATTTTTAAGACTTGAATATACTCTGAATATTGGACCTTTCAACGCTTCTTCGTCTTCTGAAAGTTTTCGAATACTGGTGGTCGGGGTTTCCTCGAATTAGCGCTTTAAAAACTTCACAGTCGACATCTGATGGATATCCATTTGGGAGCGATGTCAGAACAAGTCACCATTTTGAAAATGCTTCAGCCAGTTTCGAGAAATATGATCAGATATTTTTAATTTCTTTTTATTGCAAGAAACTTCACTAGTGTTGAGGCTCAGCTGAAAATAATGCCTCAAAATTGACAGAATCTCAATAATTGAATCCACGGTTATAAAATCTAAAAGAAAAAAAAGACATCTGAATTGATAACGATATGACATATATGATGGCTACACTCTTCCGTCGTCTTCGGTGTATGAAGGTTCAACAATTCGGTTCCCAGAACAGAAGAGCCAGACTAGCCAGGCATATGACTTGATTATAAAGACTTGTGTAGAACCAACCGCACTTTTTGGAGGATCTGGATACAGAGAACTGGTTCATATTCGGTTCCCAGAACAGAAGAGCCAGACTAGCCAGGCATATGACTTGATAAAGACTTGTGTAGAACCAACCGCACTTTTTGGAGGAGCTGGATACAGAGAACTGGTTCATATTCGGTTCCCAGAACAGAAGAGCCAGACTAGCCAGGTATATGACTTGATTATAAAGACTTGTGTAGAACCAACCGCACTTCTTGGAGGAGCTGAATACAGAGAACTGGTACAACAATTCGGTTCCCAGAACAGAAGAGCCAGACTAGCCAGGCATATGACTTGATTATAAAGACTTGTGTAGAACCAACCTCACTTCTTGGAGGAGCTGAATACAGAGAACTGGTTTAACACTTCGGTTCCCAGAACAGAAGAGCCAGACTAGCCAGGCATATGACTTGATTATAAAGACTTGTGTAGAACCAACCGCACGTCTTGGAGGAGCTGAATACAGAGAACTGGTTCAACAATTCGGTTCCCAGAACAGAAGAGCCAGACTAGCCAGGCATATGACTTGATTATAAAGACTTGTGTAGAACCAACCGCACTTCTTGGAGGAGCTGAATACAGAGAACTGGTTCAACAATTCGGTTCCCAGAACAGAAGAGCCAGACTAGCCAGGCATATGACTTGATTATAAAGACTTGTGTAGAACCAACCGCACTTTTTGGAGGAGCTGAATACGGAGAACTGGTTCAACAATTCGGTTCCCAGAACAGAAGAGCCAGACTAGCCAGGCATATGACTTGATTATAAAGACTTGTGTAGAACCAACCGCACTTCTTGGAGGAGCTGAATACAGAGAACTGGTTCATATTCGGTTCCCAGAACAGAAGAGCCAGACTAGCCAGGCATATGACTTGATTATAAAGACTTGTGTAGAACCAACATCACTTCTTGGAGGAGCTGAATACAGAGAACTGGTTCAACACTTCGGTTCCCAGAACAGAAGAGCCAGACTAGCCAGGCATATGACTTGATTATAAAGACTAGTGTAGAACCAACCGCACGTCTTGGAGGAGCTGAATACAGAGAACTGGTTCAACAATTCGGTTCCCAGAACAGAAGAGCCAGACTAGCCAGGCATATGACTTGATTATAAAGACTTGTGTAGAACCGACCGCACTTTTTGGAGGTGCAAAATACAAAGAACTGGTTCATATTCGGTTCCCAGAACAGAAGAGCCAGACTAGCCAGGCATATGACTTGATTATAAAGACTTGTGTAGAACCAACCACACTTTTTGGAGGAGCTGAATACAGAGAACTGGTTCAACAATTCGGTTCCCAGAACAGAAGAGCCAGACTAGCCAGGCATATGACTTGATTATAAAGACTTGTGTAGAACCAACCGCACTTTTTGGAGGATCTGAATACAGAGAACTGGTTCAACAATTCGGTTCCCAGAACAGAAGAGCCAGACTAGCCAGGCATATGACTTCATTATAAAGACTTGTGTAGAACCAACCGCACTTTTTGGAGGATCTGAATACAGAGAACTGGTTCATATTCGGTTCCCAGAACAGAAGTGCCAGACTAGCCAGGCATATGACTTGATTATAAAGACTTGTGTAGAACCAACCGCACTTTTTGGAGGATCTGAATACAGAGAACTGGTTCAACATTTCGGTTCTCAGAACAGAAGAGCCAGACTAGCCAGGCATATGACTTGATTATAAAGACTTGTGTAGAACCAACCGCACTTTTTGGAGGAGCTGAATACAGAGAACTGGTTCAACAATTCGGTTCCCAGAACAGAAGAGCCAGATCAGCCAGGCATATGACTTGATTATAAAGACTTGTGTAGAACCAACCGCACTTTTTGGAGGAGCTGAATACAGAGAACTGGTTCAACAATTCGGTTCCCAGAACAGAAGAGCCAGACTAGCCAGGCATATGACTTGATTATAAAGACTTGTGTAGAACCAACCGCACTTTTTGGAGGAGCTGAATACAGAGAACTGGTTCAATAATTCGGTTCCCAGAACAGAAGAGCCAGACTAGCCAGGCATATGACTTGATTATAAAGACTTGTGTAGAACCAACCGCACTTTTTGGAGGAGCTGAATACAGAGAACTGGTTCAACAATTCGGTTCCCAGAACAGAAGAGCCAGACTAGCCAGGCATATGACTTGATTATAAAGACTTGTGTAGAACCAACCGCACTTTTTGGAGGATCTGAATTCAGAGAACTGGTTCAACAATTCGGTTCCCAGAACAGAAGAGCCAGACTAGCCAGGCATATGACTTGATTATAAAGACTTGTGTAGAACCAACCGCACTTTTTGGTGGAGCTGAATACAGAGAACTGGTTCAACAATTCGGTTCCCAGAACAGAAGAGCCAGACTAGCCAGGCATATGACTTGATTATAAAGACTTGTGTAGAACCAACCGCACTTTTTGGAGGATCTGAATACAGAGAACTGGTTCAACAATTCGGTTCCCAGAACAGAAGAGCCAGACTTGCCAGGCATATGACTTCATTATAAAGACTTGTGTAGAACCAACCGCACTTTTTGGAGGAGCTGAATACAGAGAACTGGTACAACAATTCGGTTCCCAGAACAGAAGAGCCAGACTAGCCAGGCATATGACTTGATTATAAAGACTTGTGTAGAACCAACCGCACTTTTTGGAGGAGCTGAATACAGAGAACTGGTACAACAATTCGGTTCCCAGAACAGAAGAGCCAGACTAGCCAGGCATATGACTTGATTATAAAGACTTGTGTAGAACGAACCGCACTTTTTGGAGGAGCTGAATACAGAGAACTGGTACAACAATTCGGTTCCCAGAACAGAAGAGCCAGACTAGCCAGGCATATGAATTGATTATAAACACTTGTGTAGAACCAACCGCACTTTTTGGAGGAGCTGAATACAGAGAACTGGTACAACAATTCGGTTCCCAGAACAGAAGAGCCAGACTAGCCAGGCATATGACTTGATTATAAAGACTTGTGTAGAACCAACCGCACTTTTTGGAGGAGCTAAATACAAAGAACTGGTTCATATTCGGTTCCCAGAACAGAAGAGCCAGACTAGCCAGGCATATGACTTGATTATTATGACTTGTGTAGAACCAACCGCACTTTTTGGAGGAGCTGAATACAGAGAACTGGTTCAACAATTCGGTTCTCAGAACAGAAGAGCCAGACTAGCCAGGCATATGACTTGATTATAAAGACTTGTGTAGAACCAACCGCACTTTTTGGAGGAGCTGAATACAGAGAACTGGTTCAACAATTCGGTTCCCAGAACAGAAGAGCCAGACTAGCCAGGCATATGACTTGATTATAAAGACTTGTGTAGAACCAACCGCACTTTTTGGAGGAGCTGAATACAGAGAACTGGTTCAACAATTCGGTTCCCAGAACAGAAGAGCCAGACTAGCCAGGCATATGACTTGATTATAAAGACTTGTGTAGAACCAACCGCACTTTTTGGAGGAGCTGAATACAGAGAACTGGTTCATATTCGGTTTCCAGAACAGAAGAGCCAGACTAGCCAGGCATATGACTTGATTATAAAGACTTGTGTAGAACCAACCGCACTTTTTGGAGGAGCTGAATACAGAGAACTGGTTCAACAATTCGGTTCCCAGAACAGAAGAGCCAGACTAGCCAGGCATATGACTTGATTATAAAGACTTGTGTAGAACCAACCGCACTTTTTGGAGGAGCTGAATACAGAGAACTGGTTCATATTCGGTTCCCAGAACAGAAGAGCCAGACTAGCCAGGCATATGACTTGATTATAAAGACTTGTGTAGAACCAACCGCACTTTTTGGAGGAGCTGAATACAGAGAACTGGTTCAACAATTCGGTTCCCAGAACAGAAGAGCCAGACTAGCCAGGCATATGACTTGATTATAAAGACTTGTGTAGAACCAACCGCACTTTTTGGAGGAGCTGAATACAGAGAACTGGTTCAACAATTCGGTTCCCAGAACAGAAGAGCCAGACTAGCCAGGCATATGACTTGATTATAAAGACTTGTGTAGAACCAACCGCACTTTTTGGAGGATCTGAATACAGAGAACTGGTTCATATTCGGTTCCCAGAACAGAAGAGCCAGACTAGCCAGGCATATGACTTGATTATAAAGACTTGTGTAGAACCAACCGCACTTTTTGGAGGAGCTGAATACAGAGAACTGGTTCAACAATTCGGTTCCCAGAACAGAAGAGCCAGACTAGCCAGGCATATGACTTGATTATAAAGACTTGTGTAGAACCAACCGCACTTTTTGGAGGAGCTGAATACAGAGAACTGGTACAACAATTCGGTTCCCAGAACAGAAGAGCCAGACTAGCCAGGCATATGACTTGATTATAAAGACTTGTGTAGAACCAACCGCACTTTTTGGAGGAGCTAAATACAAAGAACTGGTTCATATTCGGTTCCCAGAACAGAAGAGCCAGACTAGCCAGGCATATGACTTGATTATAATGACTTGTGTAGAACCAACCGCACTTTTTGGAGGAGCTGAAAACAGAGAACTGGTACAACAATTCGGTTCCCAGAACAGAAGAGCCAGACTAGCCAGGCATATGACTTGATTATAAAGACTTGTGTAGAACCAACCGCACTTTTTGGAGGATCTGAATTCAGAGAACTGGTTCAACAATTCGGTTCCCAGAACAGAAGAGCCAGACTAGCCAGGCATATGACTTGATTATAAAGACTTGTGTAGAACCAACCGCACTTTTTGGAGGAGCTGAATACAGAGAACTGGTTCAACAATTCGGTTCCCAGAACAGAAGAGCCAGACTAGCCAGGCATATGACTTGATTATAAAGACTTGTGTAGAACCAACCGCACTTTTTGGAGGATCTGAATTCAGAGAACTGGTTCAACAATTCGGTTCCCAGAACAGAAGAGCCAGACTAGCCAGGCATATGACTTGATTATAAAGACTTGTGTAGAACCAACCGCACTTTTTGGAGGAGCTGAATACAGAGAACTGGTTCAACAATTCGGTTCCCAGAACAGAAGAGCCAGACTAGCCAGGCATATGACTTGATTATAAAGACTTGTGTAGAACCAACCGCACTTTTTGGAGGATCTGAATACAGAGAACTGGTTCAACAATTCGGTTCCCAGAACAGAAGAGCCAGACTAGCCAGGCATATGACTTCATTATAAAGACTTGTGTAGAACCAACCGCACTTTTTGGAGGATCTGAATACAGAGAACTGGTTCAACAATTCGGTTCCCAGAACAGAAGAGCCAGACTAGCCAGGCATATGACTTCATTATAAAGACTTGTGTAGAACCAACCGCACTTTTTGGAAGATCTGAATACAGAGAACTGGTTCAACAATTCGGTTCCCAGAACAGAAGAGCCAGACTAGCCAGGCATATGACTTGATTATAAAGACTTGTGTAGAACCAACCGCACTTTTTGGAGGATCTGAATTCAGAGAACTGGTTCAACAATTCGGTTCCCAGAACAGAAGAGCCAGACTAGCCAGGCATATGACTTGATTATAAAGACTTGTGTAGAACCAACCGCACTTTTTGGAGGAGCTGAATACAGAGAACTGGTTCAACAATTCGGTTCCCAGAACAGAAGAGCCAGACTAGCCAGGCATATGACTTGATTATAAAGACTTGTGTAGAAACAACCGCACTTTTTGGAGGATCTGAATACAGAGAACTGGTTCAACAATTCGGTTCCCAGAACAGAAGAGCCAGACTAGCCAGGCATATGACTTCATTATAAAGACTTGTGTAGAACCAACCGCACTTTTTGGAGGATCTGAATACAGAGAACTGGTTCAACAATTCGGTTCCCAGAACAGAAGAGCCAGACTAGCCAGGCATATGACTTCATTATAAAGACTTGTGTAGAACCAACCGCACTTTTTGGAAGATCTGAATACAGAGAACTGGTTCAACAATTCGGTTCCCAGAACAGAAGAGCCAGACTAGCCAGGCATATGACTTCATTATAAAGACTTGTGTAGAACCAACCGCACTTTTTGGAGGATCTGAATACAGAGAACTGGTTCAACAATTCGGTTCCCAGAACAGAAGAGCCAGACTAGCCAGGCATATGACTTCATTATAAAGACTTGTGTAGAACCAACCGCACTTTTTGGAGGATCTGAATACAGAGAACTGGTTCAACAATTCGGTTCCCAGAACAGAAGAGCCAGACTAGCCAGGCATATGACTTGATTATAAAGACTTGTGTAGAACCAACCGCACTTTTTGGAGGAGCTGAATACAGAGAACTGGTACAACAATTCGGTTCCCAGAACAGAAGAGCCAGACTAGCCAGGCATATGACTTGATTATAAAGACTTGTGTAGAACCAACCGCACTTTTTGGAGGAGCTAAATACAAAGAACTGGTTCATATTCGGTCCCCAGAACAGAAGAGCCAGACTAGCCAGGCATATGACTTGATTATAATGACTTGTGTAGAACCAACCGCACTTTTTGGAGGAGCTGAATACACAGAACTGGTTCAACAATTCGGTTCCCAGAACAGAATTGCCAGACTAGCCAGGCATATGACTTGATTATAAAGACTTGTGTAGAACCAACCGCACTTTTTGGAGGAGCTGTATACAGAGAACTGGTTCAACAATTCGGTTCCCAGAACAGAAGAGCCAGACTAGCCAGGCATTTGACTTGATTATAAAGACTTGTGTAGAACCAACCGCACTTTTTGGAGGATCTGAATACAGAGAACTGGTTCAACAATTCGGTTCCCAGAACAGAAGAGCCAGACTAGCCAGGCATATGACTTGATTATAAAGACTTGTGTAGAACCAACCGCACTTTTTGGAGGATCTGAATACAGAGAACTGGTTCAACAATTCGGTTCCCAGAACAGAAGAGCCAGACTAGCCAGGCATATGACTTGATTATAAAGACTTGTGTAGAACCAACCGCACTTTTTGGAGGAGCTGAATACAGAGAACAGGTTCAACAATTCGGTTCCCAGAACAGAAGAGCCAGACTAGCCAGGCATATGACTTGATTATAAAGACTTGTGTAGAACCAACCGCACTTTTTGGAGGAGCTGAATACAGAGAACTGGTTCAACAATTCGGTTCCCAGAACAGAAGAGCCAGACTAGCCAGGCATATGACTTGATTATAAAGACTTGTGTAGAACCAATCGCACTTTTTGGAGGATCTGAATACAGAGAACTGGTTCATATTCGGTTCCCAGAACAGAAGAGCCAGACTAGCCAGGCATATGACTTGATTATAAAGACTTGTGTAGAACCAACCGCACTTTTTGGAGGAGCTGAATACAGAGAACTGGTTCAACAATTCGGTTCCCAGAACAGAAGAGCCAGACTAGCCAGGCATATGACTTGATTATAAAGACTTGTGTAGAACCAACCGCACTTTTTGGAGGAGCTGAATACAGAGAACTGGTACAACAATTCGGTTCCCAGAACAGAAGAGCCAGACTAGCCAGGCATATGACTTGATTATAAAGACTTGTGTAGAACCAACCGCACTTTTTGGAGGAGCTAAATACAAAGAACTGGTTCATATTCGGTTCCCAGAACAGAAGAGCCAGACTAGCCAGGCATATGACTTGATTATAATGACTTGTGTAGAACCAACCGCACTTTTTGGAGGAGCTGAAAACAGAGAACTGGTACAACAATTCGGTTCCCAGAACAGAAGAGCCAGACTAGCCAGGCATATGACTTGATTATAAAGACTTGTGTAGAACCAACCGCACTTTTTGGAGGATCTGAATTCAGAGAACTGGTTCAACAATTCGGTTCCCAGAACAGAAGAGCCAGACTAGCCAGGCATATGACTTGATTATAAAGACTTGTGTAGAACCAACCGCACTTTTTGGAGGAGCTGAATACAGAGAACTGGTTCAACAATTCGGTTCCCAGAACAGAAGAGCCAGACTAGCCAGGCATATGACTTGATTATAAAGACTTGTGTAGAACCAACCGCACTTTTTGGAGGATCTGAATTCAGAGAACTGGTTCAACAATTCGGTTCCCAGAACAGAAGAGCCAGACTAGCCAGGCATATGACTTGATTATAAAGACTTGTGTAGAACCAACCGCACTTTTTGGAGGAGCTGAATACAGAGAACTGGTTCAACAATTCGGTTCCCAGAACAGAAGAGCCAGACTAGCCAGGCATATGACTTGATTATAAAGACTTGTGTAGAACCAACCGCACTTTTTGGAGGATCTGAATACAGAGAACTGGTTCAACAATTCGGTTCCCAGAACAGAAGAGCCAGACTAGCCAGGCATATGACTTCATTATAAAGACTTGTGTAGAACCAACCGCACTTTTTGGAGGATCTGAATACAGAGAACTGGTTCAACAATTCGGTTCCCAGAACAGAAGAGCCAGACTAGCCAGGCATATGACTTCATTATAAAGACTTGTGTAGAACCAACCGCACTTTTTGGAAGATCTGAATACAGAGAACTGGTTCAACAATTCGGTTCCCAGAACAGAAGAGCCAGACTAGCCAGGCATATGACTTCATTATAAAGACTTGTGTAGAACCAACCGCACTTTTTGGAGGATCTGAATACAGAGAACTGGTTCAACAATTCGGTTCCCAGAACAGAAGAGCCAGACTAGCCAGGCATATGACTTCATTATAAAGACTTGTGTAGAACCAACCGCACTTTTTGGAGGATCTGAATACAGAGAACTGGTTCAACAATTCGGTTCCCAGAACAGAAGAGCCAGACTAGCCAGGCATATGACTTGATTATAAAGACTTGTGTAGAACCAACCGCACTTTTTGGAGGAGCTGAATACAGAGAACTGGTACAACAATTCGGTTCCCAGAACAGAAGAGCCAGACTAGCCAGGCATATGACTTGATTATAAAGACTTGTGTAGAACCAACCGCACTTTTTGGAGGAGCTAAATACAAAGAACTGGTTCATATTCGGTCCCCAGAACAGAAGAGCCAGACTAGCCAGGCATATGACTTGATTATAATGACTTGTGTAGAACCAACCGCACTTTTTGGAGGAGCTGAATACACAGAACTGGTTCAACAATTCGGTTCCCAGAACAGAATTGCCAGACTAGCCAGGCATATGACTTGATTATAAAGACTTGTGTAGAACCAACTGCACTTTTTGGAGGAGCTGTATACAGAGAACTGGTTCAACAATTCGGTTCCCAGAACAGAAGAGCCAGACTAGCCAGGCATTTGACTTGATTATAAAGACTTGTGTAGAACCAACCGCACTTTTTGGAGGATCTGAATACAGAGAACTGGTTCAACAATTCGGTTCCCAGAACAGAAGAGCCAGACTAGCCAGGCATATGACTTCATTATAAAGACTTGTGTAGAACCAACCGCACTTTTTGGAGGATCTGAATACAGAGAACTGGTTCAACAATTCGGTTCCCAGAACAGAAGAGCCAGACTAGCCAGGCATATGACTTGATTATAAAGACTTGTGTAGAACCAACCGCACTTTTTGGAGGATCTGAATACAGAGAACTGGTTCAACAATTCGGTTCCCAGAACAGAAGAGCCAGACTAGCCAGGCATATGACTTGATTATAAAGACTTGTGTAGAACCAACCGCCCTTTTTGGAGGATCTGAATACAGAGAACTGGTTCAACAATTCGGTTCCCAGAACAGAAGAGCCAGACTAGCCAGGCATATGACTTCATTATAAAGACTTGTGTAGAACCAACCGCACTTTTTGGACGATCTGAATACAGAGAACTGGTTCAACAATTCGGTTCCCAGAACAGAAGAGCCAGACTAGCCAGGCATATGACTTGATTATAAAGACTTGTGTAGAACCAACCGCACTTTTTGGAGGATCTGAATACAGAGAACTGGTTCAACAATTCGTTTCCCAGAACAGAAGAGCCAGACTATCCAGGCATATGACTTCATTATAAAGACTTGTGTAGAACCAACCGCACTTTTTGGAAGATCTGAATACAGAGAACTGGTTCAACAATTCGGTTCCCAGAACAGAAGAGCCAGACTAGCCAGGCATATGACTTCATTATAAAGACTTGTGTAGAACCAACCGCACTTTTTGGAGGATCTGAATACAGAGAACTGGTTCAACAATTCGGTTCCCAGAACAGAAGAGCCAGACTAGCCAGGCATATGACTTCATTATAAAGACTTGTGTAGAACCAACCGCACTTTTTGGAAGATCTGAATACAGAGAACTGGTTCAACAATTCGGTTCCCAGAACAGAAGAGCCAGACTAGCCAGGCATATGACTTCATTATAAAGACTTGTGTAGAACCAACCGCACTTTTTGGAGGATCTGAATACAGAGAACTGGTTCAACAATTCGGTTCCCAGAACAGAAGAGCCAGACTAGCCAGGCATATGACTTCATTATAAAGACTTGTGTAGAACCAACCGCACTTTTTGGAGGATCTGAATACAGAGAACTGGTTCAACAATTCGGTTCCCAGAACAGAAGAGCCAGACTAGCCAGGCATATGACTTGATTATAAAGACTTGTGTAGAACCAACCGCACTTTTTGGAGGAGCTGAATACAGAGAACTGGTACAACAATTCGGTTCCCAGAACAGAAGAGCCAGACTAGCCAGGCATATGACTTGATTATAAAGACTTGTGTAGAACCAACCGCACTTTTTGGAGGAGCTAAATACAAAGAACTGGTTCATATTCGGTCCCCAGAACAGAAGAGCCAGACTAGCCAGGCATATGACTTGATTATAATGACTTGTGTAGAACCAACCGCACTTTTTGGAGGAGCTGAATACACAGAACTGGTTCAACAATTCGGTTCCCAGAACAGAATTGCCAGACTAGCCAGGCATATGACTTGATTATAAAGACTTGTGTAGAACCAACTGCACTTTTTGGAGGAGCTGTATACAGAGAACTGGTTCAACAATTCGGTTCCCAGAACAGAAGAGCCAGACTAGCCAGGCATTTGACTTGATTATAAAGACTTGTGTAGAACCAACCGCACTTTTTGGAGGATCTGAATACAGAGAACTGGTTCAACAATTCGGTTCCCAGAACAGAAGAGCCAGACTAGCCAGGCATATGACTTCATTATAAAGACTTGTGTAGAACCAACCGCACTTTTTGGAGGATCTGAATACAGAGAACTGGTTCAACAATTCGGTTCCCAGAACAGAAGAGCCAGACTAGCCAGGCATATGACTTGATTATAAAGACTTGTGTAGAACCAACCGCACTTTTTGGAGGATCTGAATACAGAGAACTGGTTCAACAATTCGGTTCCCAGAACAGAAGAGCCAGACTAGCCAGGCATATGACTTGATTATAAAGACTTGTGTAGAACCAACCGCCCTTTTTGGAGGATCTGAATACAGAGAACTGGTTCAACAATTCGGTTCCCAGAACAGAAGAGCCAGACTAGCCAGGCATATGACTTCATTATAAAGACTTGTGTAGAACCAACCGCACTTTTTGGAGGATCTGAATACAGAGAACTGGTTCAACAATTCGGTTCCCAGAACAGAAGAGCCAGACTAGCCAGGCATATGACTTCATTATAAAGACTTGTGTAGAACCAACCGCACTTTTTGGAGGATCTGAATACAGAGAACTGGTTCAACAATTCGTTTCCCAGAACAGAAGAGCCAGACTATCCAGGCATATGACTTCATTATAAAGACTTGTGTAGAACCAACCGCACTTTTTGGAGGAGCTGAATACAGAGAACTGGTTCATATATCTCCAAGCAGTTCTCTCTTCAGGTTTTGAATTAAAAATTTCCTTCTCGTTGATTGGTTGCCAACTAAGGGTAAAGAGTTCAGTCTCTCCTAGTTAAGACACGAGACTCATAACTTTCTTAAAGGCTATTGCGTATAAGTGAATGCAACGAACTCCACCTCCCCTGTCCGATTTCTCATTCCGAGAATATATATATATATATATATATATATATATATATATATATATATATATATATATATATATGTATGAGAAAGTATTTTTTATATATCCCACACGGGTAAAAATATAAGCAAAAGAATTTGAAAATGCAACTGGAATCTATAAGAATATTTATTTACAGTAATTTTACGTGTTTCACAGTTCTACGATTTTCAAAAGTTACACTGAGACGGAAAGACGTGTAGCTATGTCGTGATATGTCTCGCATCTAACAGGTCCAATATAATAGAATCCCTGACACCTGAACTACTTATCACTTTGTTGTCATTAGCCACTCTCACTGAAATGAAATATTCCTAAGCTTTGACAACAAAATTTTATGGTCATTTGTTTTTGGCGCAAAAAAATATATGCCTGATTATGTGATAATAATCAACAAATCAGATTGCATTTTAAGCAGATATCAATCTGAGGCACTTTTTTTTAGCATAAAATGGAAAGAATTCTCGAACTCCAGTTAGATGCGACACATATCACAACATAGCCACACATCTCATCTCAATGTAACTTTTGAAAATCATAGAACTGTAAAGCCGGTAAAGTTACTGTAAATAAATATTATTAAAGACTTTAGTTGCATTTTCAACTTCTTTTTTCATATATATCGACATTGAGGTCAACATCAAGCGGCATTAGTGTGCTTCATGCTTGAATGCAATCTTCATGGCCTAAAAAATGTGTTCAAGCATGAAACAGACTGTCACATCAGTGGCCACTTTTATATTTAGATACGCTCTATCTCTGATCGTCGAATCCATTACATTCATTTTCGTGCTAATACCCATGGGAAAGGTATTAATCTTCGTCTCCCTCCAGCTATGAGTAAATAGCAGGACAGACTAGGTTCTATAGCTTTGGATGGCAACTGAACTAGGAGAAGGACAACTCTTAATTCAAAACCTGCAGAGGGTCGTTTGGAGACCTTGTGGCACGTAGTGCACCAGGTCTCTGTATTCGGCCCTTCAAAAAGTGTGGATGGTTCTGCACAAACCTTCACTACTATAATCAAATCATATGTGCTGGTGTCTGGGCAGACGGTTCCTAAGAACTGAGCTGCTTGACCCTGCTCATACATCGATTACGACAGGAGAGTCCACCATATATATATATATATATATATATATATATATATATATATGATTAATACAATTATTAAATCTGTCAGCTGATTGATGTTATAATTATGCTTTTATTGGTGTTAGGTTGATTTTTCTTCTTTGTTTGCACGTGTGTGTGTGTGTATGTGAGTGTATGCGTGTGCGTATGCGTATGTGCCCATGTCTAGGATGCTGTTGTTCTTGCTTCTTTTCATAATCTTCTTTTCTCCTTATAGTCTCTCATTATTCCCTTTCTTTGTTTTTAGGCTTTGTCAAAAGATAATGTAACAATGTTATTGCCGGTGTCAGAGATAGGACTTCTATTTGGGCTAATTTTCTTGAATATTCTGGGTTTTTCTAAAGATTTTGAAAACATAGGTGTATTCTGTTTTTTAAATTATTCCTTGTTAAAATGTTTTTTTTAAAATTATTCGTAAATGGCAATAATATTAGAGTTATAGAGATCTTTACATGTGTATATGAAATGCACTTTGGAGTAAACGTGCATAAAAATGAAAATAGATTTCGGACAGCTTGATGTATAATATTTAAAATAATAGCGGCGTTATTGATAGTGTTTCGATGCGTATACGAAATAATCTTTGGGGTAATAGTCTGTACAAACGAAAATACTTTTCATACATCGTAACAATAATCATAATAATAATAGTGGCGTCATCTATAGTTATTTAGATGTGCATGTTAAGTAAGCTTGGGGTAAAGGTTTTGAAATAATGAAAATACTTTGGACAAATTTAATAAATAATAATAATAGTTTAGTGAAATCATAGAAAATCTTTAGATGTCTACATGAAATAAACTTTGGAGTAAAGGGATGTAAAAAACGAAAATACTTTTGATAGACTAATAGATTATACTAATATTAATAATATAGTAGAGTCATAGATCATCTTTAACTGTATACATGAAATAAGATTTAGTTTGAGTAAAGGTCGGTAAAAAACGAAAATACTTTTGATACACAATAATAATATGAAGAATAATAGTGTAGGCATTGATAGTTTTAGATGTGTACGTGAAATAAGCTTTAGAGTAAAGGTTTTTGAAAGAATGAAAATCCTTTCGATAAACCCCAATAATTCCATACTTGTGATATCACGGTTCCGCTACAAAACTAGTATCAGTCACAATTCTAGATTCCACAACAGGCAAAACATAACGAGCGTCATTGCAAAATTACTCAAATATGGCCGTCTTTTTTGGTGGTACGGATAAACTCGTTATGAAATAATGACGTCATACTGTTAATGATACGTCTCATATCGGTGGTATATGTACGGCTGTAGCTAATGTTGCATCACCTTTGTGCAACAAAATGATAAAGAGACAACAGCTGCAAATAAATGCAACAGCCTCGTCACATGCGCATGTAACGATAACGTCTGCTTTCTTTCATTTTGCAACAGAGATTTTCAAGAACGGAACGACGTGGTTGTTATCTGTAATCAAGTCATGCTTTCAATGTGCTAATATGTTGGCCATAGATGTTGATGTAGAGCACTGAACTGGAGACTGAAAGGACAAAGTTCCGTTTAAGTTGGTTAATAAACATACAATGTTGAAAGGAATTTAAAAAAATCTATTTTTTAATTCTTTAACACCTTTTATCTTTAAGACGTAGGCGGCTCTGGGTCTCTTCACGTTCATTTTTCTTTATTGTCTGTTAAATACCATGCCTTCTAGGGAATGGTAAACTTACGGCTATATCACGTTGAAACACCGCTTCTCGTGCGATCACCGAAGTTAAGCAACTTCGAGCTTGGTCTGTACCTAGATGGTTTGGGAATATCAGGTGATGTAAACTTGGATGTGCAGGTGGTGTAGTGGATAACGGCTCGGATTTGGAAAACGAAGAGCCGAGTTCCAATTCCAGTTGGGTTCGTTATATTCTATTACGCGCAAATACCACTGGGAAAGGTATGAACACTCCCCCATAGCTATGGGTTAATTAGCAGGACATGTACCAGAAAATCATTATTATCTCCAAAAAAATTATTACACTCTAAAAATATTTTCTTGTTTTAAATAACATACAAAAAAGGTTGATAAAAAACAAACTAATCAATATTGTTGTTTCCCGATGCCTTCTTCTCTGGCTGACACCAAAGGCAAGAAAGTCGATCTTACGCTGCTATTTAATCCAGAACTAGGGAGACGAGGAGAAAATTTACGTCTTTTCTTAGCGAAAGTGAACAGAATAGACTAAGCTGGAACTCGGATCGCCGATTTCACTTTCAGAGCCGATAAGAGTTACCCTGCCTGCACACCCAGGAAAGGCTAAGCCAAGAAGTCGCAACTCTTTTCTGCCTTGCATTAAAATATAGCCAATCTGTGATGCCGGTCAAGCAGTCCAGATTAACCTCTTCACAGAATATACCCGGATATAATTCAGCCTAATCAAATAGGATTGGGATTAGACTATTTGATAGCTCGGCCTATAAAATAGTCTCGTCAAAATTATACCCCTTAACCAATTTATACTCTACTTTTATTATGAGCATCAACCATTGTTTTATGTAACTGCAATGTTATGTGATGGCATCATCATCATCATCATCATCATCATCATCATCATCATCATTCCCCTGATCGGATGTGGTCGTACGGTCAATACGCAGCCGAACACCTGAGCAGCTCCCTCCAAATATCTGGTTTGAAAGCCGGACAGGTATTCATTCAAGCGTAGCACACCCTGGGCAGTTATAACTGCCAGTGCCCATCCCTCTCCAGGTCCAACCATAGCCGATGTCCTCTAACTGAATACTCGCTTTGGACATAGATTCGCCCGAAGAGCATCGTTGGTGCTATCAGCAAAATACCATTGTCTGCTTCATCGACTTTGCCGCAGCCTTCGACTCGGTGGATCGTGGAGCGTTTTGGAAGGTTATGCATGCGGACGGTATGCCACCGAAACTTCTTAACCTGCTGAAAGCATATTACAAAGCGACCCGAACTAAAGTGCTCTGGAGTTCGACAGGGTGTGTCCTTTCTCCCACGCTGTTCAACTTTGCTGTGGATTGGATCACATCACACGCTCTTGAGAACTTCCCGGGAGTCACCGTGGGTCAAGGATTTGTACTCAAGGACCTGGACTACGCCGACGACATCGCGATTCTGGGCGAAAACTTTGCTGACATCCAGTTAGCAATCGACGAAATGCAACGCTTTGCATCCCAGCTGGGCATGAAAATCAACGCGGGAAAAACAAAACTGCTGACGGCGGGATTTCTCCCTACCGAAAAGCAGCCAATCGTCCTAGGTGGGGAAGTTCTTGAAGAAGTCGATCGCTTCAAGTATCTGGGATCGATCATCACTGCGACAGGACAAGGAAAGGAGGATATAAGTAGTCGCATCGCGAATACCCGGTTGGCTTTTTGCCGCCTACAATCCCGCCTGTGGTCTAGACGCGAGATCAAGCTAGCCACGAAGATTAGAGTCTACCAAGCACTCGTCCGCACAATTCTCCTCTACGGATGTGAGTCCTGGCCGATGAGAGCGTCTGATCTTCGGAGGCTGGAGGTTTTCGATCACTACTGTCTGCGTCGTATCCTGCGTGTGCGCTGGCAACACTTCGTGTCAAACGCGATGGTCCGAAAGCGATGCCAAATAACCTCCCTCCAGCAAGCTCTGCTCGCGAGGCGTCTTCGCTGGTTTGGTCACGCTCTCCGTCGTCAACGTGGCGAGCTCAACAGAGGAGCCATCGATCCGGTCCCACTTTGGGGCTGGAAGAGGCGATGTGGCGGCCAGCTCAAGACGTGGCTCAGGATGGTGAAACAAGATGCGGAGCTGATTCTGGGTCCAACAATCTACGGTATCCGCCGTTGGAATCGGGAATAGCTGTCGCTCGTTTCACCATTGGCGACGGATCACCGTGCTTGGTCGGCCTTCGTTCGGGACGCGGTGAATTCTTTGGAAGGAGCCGGCTTAACCGACCCAGGGTGAATGCCGCAACACACACACATTCGCTTGAAGAAGTACAATCATAGTATTGAAACATGAAAGCGTTTGTGCACCGATTTAAAAATATTTTATGATAATCTCTTATAATAAAAATATAATATATATATATATATATATATATATATATATATATATATATATATATATATATATATATATATAATCAGTTAATAAATAAAATAAACGTGGAGCTTAAGTACTGTGTGTGTTTCTATTTATAGTGCAACAGTTTAAATATCTGATGAGTATTTTAAGAAAGGACAGAAAGTGCAACACTGAAATCCAAAGGTGCATTGGGATACTGAAAGGTGCCTTCCAAAAGCTATGCAAAGTATTAAGAAACAGGAAAATCTCGTTAGAAACAAAGAGAAGAGTACTGAACTGTTATTGTAATATCAGTCCGGCTATATGGTAGTAAATGCTGGACAATCTCTTCCCAGATGAAGAAGACACTTGAAACAACAGAAATGTGGTTCTACAGAAGGATGCTGAGAATACCATGGACCGAACATGTCAGAAATGACGAAGTTTTAGAGAAAAAGGAAACAAAAAGGACACTTATATTTAACATCAAGAAGAGCTAGATGGGATTTCTAGGTCACATAATGAGGAAAGACGGCTTGGAAAATTTTATACTAACAGGACAGATTTAGTGTAAGCGACACAGAGGAAAACAAGGCATAATCTGCCTAGAGAGCTTGAGTAAATGGATGGCGGAACAAATCTAAGTAAATAAACGGCAAATTCTCTCTGACCGTCCGTGTGTCTGAAACCCCCTCTAAATCGGGCCACACTAGCTCTACATAGACATATACCTTTTTGGAATCAGGATAATCCTGGGATTGAGAAAATCTACGCTTCGTCTGATCCAGTATTGGGATTTGTGTTCAGATGTAGAGGGAACAGCTAAAAATTCAAATTTTAAAATAACTGAAAAAATTAGTGATTTTAAAAGTTTTTAATTAATATTGAGTAACACAAGAACTTTGTGAATTTAAAAAAAAATGTTTTAAATTTAGTTTAAAATATCTCCAAAACTTTGTGAGTTGAGGAAATCAATTTTATTTCTTCAAAATGCCAAGGAATCAGAGTTAAAGTGAGAGGTTTCGTGACGCGAGGTTTAGAAGTTCTGCGAAGTTTCTGATTCGAAGAACTTAATTTTCGGCCTGAATTGAAATTTGCAGCCCAAATCAGTCTTTTGGTCGGAATTGGACTTATAGCCTGAATCAGAGTTAAAGTGAGGTTTTGAAGTTCCATGGAGTGAATTGAGGAATGCAAAGTTATTTCTTGAAAATTAGCATTGCCGCCTTTTTAGCTGGACCAGAGGTCCCTTTAGTTTTTGAGTCTGATGCCCAATTAGCCCTCCTCGGGAGCTAGCTTAAATGCTCATATGAGTGTCAACCAATCAAAGAAAATTCGAGGCGTCGTTCATCGTTCCATCGCACTCTTCTCGGCCCTCCTGTCTTTCTGCATTTTAACGATCTGACTAGGAACATCCCCAGATCATTTGGAAACATCTATGCACATAATATCACAGTCTCTGCTCACACTTACAAAAGTAAAGATGGTCACATCCTTGCAGCTGATCTCTACTCTGCCCTAACTCAGACAGCTCAATGGGGAAATAACTGGCCTGTAACGTTCAATATCCGAAAACGCTAGCCAATATTGTTTCATAATCACTGATCAGACCTTGAGTTTTCATCTGTCACGATAAACGGTTGCATTCCTATTGGTCTATTGGGTTGCAAGTCCCGCCCCAAAGACCTCAAGTGGAACACGTATCAGTCAGTTATGTGCCATGCGTCATACACGTTTTCATGTATCTTTCGATACATCACTGACGAGGCAGATTTTTTCCCGCAGTAGGTTGCCATTTCTTTCTGTGGTAGACCAGTTGCCATTCAAGGCTATAGAACCCGGTCTGACCTGATATTTACCCATAGCTGGGCGTGGGGAGAAGAAGAGGATTCATACCTTTCCCAAGGGCATTAGAACGTAAGTGAATGTAATGGATTCGACTGGAATTCTAACTCAGCTCTTAATTTGAGCCGCTATCTACTACTCCACCGTATATATGACTCATCGCTGCAGATGCTGGGAAATGTGGTCTGTTCATTCTACTGCTCCCGAAAGTAGCTGACTCCTTCTGGCGTGTTTTATCTTTACAGGAATCAGATTAGACCAAACATAGAGTATTAACATAACTGAACTGGAGCTACTCAATCTTCGATTTCTAATATTGATAACGTTCTAAATCGTTCACGCCATCTTGCGGCAGACACATTTTCCAATCTGCTGCCTCCTTCCAATGGATGGAACGTCGCAAGCCTATCGCTCCTCTGTTGCTATTTCCACGGCAAATATTTAAACGAACTTCTGTTTTTAGTTCCACCAGTTCCGACCTAGGGCTCGTCATGCTGCATCTACAGAGTCGAATCAGCCTCGTTTCATCTATAATTCAATCTAAATTCAGATAACACGGATTTACCCCTAAAAATTCCACTTTGTAGAACAGACAGATGAATGAGTGCGTCCTTGAACATTATAATCTTTGTGAATCTGAGTCTGTGAGGTGGTTAAGCATTGATTCTGAGCAGAAAAGGATTACGCCTAAAATGGGATATAGGTTGGAGATATATATATATAGAGAAAGTTGAGATATTTCCTTGGTGAAAATGAGACTGGATTTCTTCTCTCCTAAAGTTTATTTTTCTTATTTATCGAGAGTCTAGCATGCAGGTGAAAAGAGATTTGGAGAACAATTCTGTCTCTTCTTTAAGAAATTAGAAAAACACATATCATTAACGGAATGGGAAGCAGACCAGAATTATATTTTCGTTGACAAAAAAGGAAAACAAAGAACAAAAGAGAGAGAGAGAGAGAGAGAGAGGATGGAAGATATTTTCCCTGGTAATGTGTAAATGAAAAAAGGAGCATCTGGATTGTCTCCCCCCCCCCACCACCACCCCATGAATTGGAACGATTGACTGAGAATTGACTTTTTTATCTATCGGAAATCTGGCATGCGAGTAAAACAAATTGCGAAATAAATTTGTCTCTTTCTTCAGAAGTTAGGAAAACATTATTAATGAGAGGAGAAGCAGACGAGAATTATATTTTCCTTGACGAAAACGAAAACAAGGAACGAACCCTTTTTCTCTGGGTTGAGGTTGTGAAAATCAATCATGTCGTGCCAAGAGGGTGATCTGGTTTGTGAGAAAGGAGTCAGAGTATGGAAATTAATGAGTGGAATAATCCACGTCCTTTCTCCTACGCACTTTAAAAATTAGATTTGTCAAAAAGACAGTTATGCCTTCGCCGTGTAGTGAGCACAGTTAGAAGATCGAGAAGGAAAGAGGAAGGGGCAAAGTTTAGTCCCGACTATGCGAGATGTGAAGTGAAGCAGGTTAGAGCAACCTCTGTAACTATTCTCGAGAAGCTGGATGATTCTCCAAATTAGGAAAGTTGCTTAAGAAAGCAGAAATAGGGGAAAAGAAAGCCTTTATTGGAACTAATGAAAATTGGAGAATCACGGAACCACCAGAACCCTCTAGCTCCACGCCAGCTTTGGGCCGAAGTACATATAAGCAGATGACTTTGGGGAGCTCATAGACATGGGCTGAGAAGCCGCATCGAGTGCTTCTGGAATCCATATCAGCTGCCACCAGAATTTCTGATTCCAAGACTTCCATAAGTTTAGACAAGGCCCAGTGTCACTATAGAGATCGATGCGGGAAGGGTTAATTTTTGTTGTACCAAGAGCTATATAAACCAATTGAAAGTTTACCCTACGAATCTCGTTTTATTTTTCGTTGTGAATATATGTTTCTTCCTCAATATAGCACTCGCCACGGCTTGAACCAGCGTTGCCATTACGACAACATTCGATCTTCCACTGCTCTGAGATCAAGAACACAACGTGGGTAGAGACGGTGTGGCTCGAAATGGTTTGCGACCAACAACTAGCTTAAACCAGCGTCAGCACTGACGAGCGCACTGTTACGACCGGCGAAAGGTGTTACATCTTAACCTCTCCAAGTCAAGTGTCAATCGTTATCTATCCTCCTTATCTTCACAATCTTCACTTCCTACCACCTTCTCTTTCATTTATTTTACACCATTCATCAAAAGCTATCGGGCCTTGTATTGGGTGAACTTTAGTATAAGAAATGAATGGATTACATCAACAAAACTATTAAGAATACGACTTGATAATATAATCATCGACGTACTTTGCAGTCTTCTACCGAAAAGGAACTCAGTCTGTATATTTGTTGTAGCACACCTACGGACCATAATTGGTATGTCCCCATTCACATAAATACAGTAGTAAATACTGTATGTTGGTGTTCAGTTGGAGATTCGTCTCCAGCTGTTCTGGTCAAACTTTATGCCTCCGGGCAGAGAGGATCCCCAGACGAAGCTATGTCGAAAGGTAGAGTCTCGTCTCGGGAAACAGCTACCCGACTCCGTTTTATACGGGGTCTACGGGGAATTTTTGGCCAAATTCGGCCTTGTGCCACATCTGGCCGCATGGGCCGGTTGGCAGATATCCTGCAGTTGGAGATTCATTGTGGAATTCACTTGACTCACTTCTACTTCAACGCGCCGCTGGCGAATCCTATATGTGTTGTTCTTGTCCTAAGTATTATCGTTCATTACCAACCTTCGTGTGATCATTCTATTCAGTAACCTTCCCTAGGTTACAACAATATTGTAACTTGAAAATGAAGAAAAAGGGATTATGAATGATCAAGAATTAATGCAAGTGTTATTCGCAGTATACGTCTTTTATATGGATTATTTACTTACCAGTAAATATAATACAAAGCTAGCCAAGTACTGTCTGAAGAAGGTGCTGATAAGGTCACAGTTTACTTATAAATCCACTATACTGACCCCACTTATGAACTGGTTGCGAAACTGTCTAGTAGTACGCATGCGTGCGAAACCGTGTAAATAGTACGCATGCGTCCGAGAAATTTAACATTTTTTATTTTAATAATTTTTATTTTTATATTAGATATTTAAAAAATATTTTTTATTCATATGGGAAAATTATTAGATATTTAAAAAATATTTTTTATTCATATGGGAAAATTATTCTTTCTTTGAAATTAAATTGAAGTAACGGATGGGAAAATGGTCGAAAGCAAAATTCCATTATACGGAAGTTGCTTCCTTGATTCCTAAGGATTGCATCATGGCGATCAACAAGAACATTTACTTTAGTACAGTCATGGCATTGCAAAACGACCACGTGATTCTTAGATTATTTCGTGCCAATCAGGGCGCAACGCAAATCTTTCACGAAATTCGATACATAAAAAACCCACTTACTTTTAACATTTTTTTTCCTTGGCATTTCTACCACGGTAAAAAGACCACTTTGAGCCATCGGAAAAAATGGCCGATTTGCTGCGACATTTCCACAGACGCTTGGGTGTACATCTAACTTTACTTTAATCAGTAGGGAGGTACTGTCACGAAACTTATCATTATTTGGGTTGCCTTGTCAGAAAACAGAGGAAAACCTCTTCATTTCAAAGTTAGCCAAAACATACGATTAGAAATGTGTGTTTATGTTGTGACGAGGCCAGGTGTACGTATGTAGGTAAGCTTGCATGTTTACATGTACTTCAAAGCACATGTGTGAATATTTAATGAAATATATTTAAAAGAGCTTATTGTTAAATCTCTCCGTGTGAATGTACTGTACACATGTGTGTATATGTGCATGCGTGTAAGAAAGAAAGAGAGAATACATCTGTGTGTACGCCGTGAGTCGCTGTGCGTGTGTGTGCGTGCGTGTGTGTGTGTGTGTGTGTGTGTGTACACACGTATACGTAGTCTGGTGAGGCGAACTGTTTCGATTCATTGCACTCGTTTCAGTTTGAAACCGGACACCTCTATGATTAACCAATTCCTTTAGGCTTTCTCTGGGAACGAACGAGATTTCGGGCCGAATATGTCGTCATCAGTGGTTTATTCCATTCTCGAAGTCTATTTCCTTCTTTAAAACCTACAACAGCAACAACAACATCGGGCATTTAAAGACAATACTGTGGCTCGTCTAAAACTTGTCAGTTGACCAGTTGACGAACTGACATCTTCATTAGACAATTTTAGAACGTTGGCGATTTTAAATTTGAAATGACTCAATGTAACCGCAAGTTCTATGCTAAAAGTTTCTTCTCTCGCACTTTTCGCTTGTGGATATCTCTTCTGTCTTGTAGATTTCCAGTCAAATTTGATCTTCAAAAAATAAAATGCAATGTCAAATGTTATCTTATGTCTTTTTAGTTCCTGTTCTTTTATTGTTCTCTTTCCGTAATAATGTTTTCTTTTTCTCATATTCTCTCACACTCAGTGGCTTTATTGCCTTGCTTGGGTCAATAAATCTGGTCCTGTGCTTTATTCCTTTTGGCCAATCGCTAATCGTGATTTTTAATACTACAAGTCCTTTTATGGTTTTTTATGTATATATGTTTCTCTTTGTTGTCATGAAAGAACTTTTCCGTTATAACCGTTCCATCTCTGTAGCATATATTCTTTATTTTTTATTATGCGTTTTCTCTTTTTCGATTTTATGTATCCTGTTGAAGATAGCACTTTCTGTTCTGTTATTTTTTATCTATTTATGCATGTCCCGTTTCCTCTGTGCCTCGTAGATTTTCTATCTCAGCACACTTCTGGTTGAGTCATTCATCTTTTTCTTGCTTGCAACATTTCTCAGCGTTACCCTCCCTTTCACCAAATCGATAATATCATTTGTCATTAACACTTTTTTATCTTGTTTTCTCTTCCCCTGTGAATTTTCACTCGTGCTTCATTTAATGTGCTCTACTTTGAGTTCCTAACCTCGATCAAAATTTTATATCCGTTGTTAATTATGTTTGATGACAAACTAATGTGTTCTGGAGTATTATAGCTTAGGTATTTCTTTGGGTTTCTTTAACTTTTGTAGTTTTAACTTTAGTAAAGATATAAGCGTGTTGTACCAAAATTACCGACACGGAAAGTTGGATCGACGAGCCGAATTCAAATGACAGTCGAGGCCGTTGCGTTCACTTTCGCACAAATATACTTAGGAAAGATGTGAATCCTTCTCTTCTCCCTCCATCTATGGATTAAATACAAGGACAAATTGGGCTCTCTAGCCTTGGTTGTCAACCAGTCTACAAAGACGACTCTATTCAAAACCAGTTGGGTATGAGAGCTAGCAACATTACCTCGTAAACCTACATGTTACTGAAACCACAGAAGCGTCACCCAACGTGGTGAAGCTGTGGTCCTAGCGTGGTAAGGCTGTGGCTCTATAGGAAGTCTGCAGATTCGACCGACCTTATTTCCAACAGTCCTTGGGTATGTCTTAGAGTGCAAAAGTTAATTTCTTAATCGTTTAAGCAGGATGTCTGTTTTTGATGTCGCCTCCCATTGGTTTCCATGTCCATAAGCGTCTGGTTGGTGGTGGGTTGGGGTCTTAAAATCAGGTGTTGGTTATTAGTTGGTCATTCGTTAATGCGCCGATGAAACCATTTTTCTCCACGTTCGAGATGTGTGAGTAGTGTAATGGTTAACGGCTCGGATTAAGAAATTGGGAGCCGAGTTCGAATTCCAGTCAGATTCATTACAAACACTTACGCGCAAATACCCTTGTAACAAGTATTAATCCACCTCCACCCCTTCTATGGGTTAAATAGTAGGACTAGTATCTGAAAAAGAAACAGTAATATGTAAAAAATACTAATGCAATATTCATTCACAAAAAGAATTATTCTTACAGACCAAAATATATTTCGGCTATAAACAACCCACTAAGTGTTGATAAACCGTAAAAAATCAATCCCAATCTCTTCTTTGTGCTTGTTACGGGATTCAAGTCCATGCTTGATATTTCACTATTTTGTTCTCTTTCTACTCTAGCATTTATATTACACCACTGATGAACATATTGAATGTTTACCCTCCCGTTTCAGTAGAAGAACTGTCTTTCACAGTCACCAATATTCCAAATCACATGTCCTCTTGTCTTTATCTAATATTAGTCCGATTCCTCTTTCATTTCACTCTCGGCCTGTGGCCGTCGCTTATAAAATCCATAATGTTTTTCCATCTACTTTCACAAGATTCTAGACGCTTGATATTCGCCCTTTCTATATAAGCTAAACTTAAATATATTTGCATATCTCCCCCCCACTCTCTCTGTATTTGTGTGTGTGCGCGCGTTGTTGTTGTTGTTTTTAAGCTCTGATAATTTGTTGTATCTAAGCAGTCATAAAGTACATTTATGTCCCATTGTTTCCTCATCGTGGATATTTAATGTCGACATTCAGTCACTTGTACTTTAAAAAAGGGGGTCTGTATTCGGTCTTTTGCCGTTGCGTGTGTGTATGAAAGCGAACTTATCTCGAGACCAATCGTTTTTAGAGAATTTAAGTGCCCGCTTAAAAAAGAAAAAAATAGGATTGTTGTAATTTAAACCACAGCCCATCAAAAGTTGTGGCACGTGATTCGAGATTTGAGAATAAGCGTTAGAATTGCGTGTTGGCAGTTTTGTATTTGCGAAGTGCTTCTTCTTATCTTCGAGTAACTGTTCGGATGTTTAAATAGCTGACTCTTTGAACTACGACGGCAGTAAAACTGATTTATTTTTGGAATGAGTCAACGAGTAGGTATAGAGGTTCGGTTTGGTTTGGTTTAGTTTATTTTGTTTTACGGCATATCAATAACTCAGTGGGTTATTTAATGTCGACAAGATTTTTAGGATAGGTTCGTATGAATAGAATATGTATTATTTTTTGTTTTCAAAAATGTATTGCTGGTAATATTTTTTTTTAAATGTATTGCTGGTAATATTTTTTTAAATGTATTGCTGGTAATATTTTTTTAAATGTATTGCTGGTAATATTTTTTTAAATGTATTGCTGGTAATATTTTTTTAAATGTATTGCTGGTAATATTTTTTTAAATGTATTGCTGGTAATATTTTTTTAAATGTATTGTTGGTAATATTTTTTTCCCCTAAAAATGTATTACTGCTAAATTTTTTTTCAAAAATGTATTATTGGTACTTTTACTATAAAAATCTATTTTTATACTTTCATAGTGTTATGACCCCATTTTTGGGGGTGGGGGTAATTATTTACCCATAGCTGGGACGCTAACAAGTGCTACTATCCAGAGTCAAGGTGAACGTGGAAACAACACCAATTAAGAGGTGGTTCCACACTCCTCAAAAGCTTCCGATCAGAGGTATTGCTGCCGAATGTAGTTCATCGTCATACCCAGGACTCCGCATTAGTCTTATCTCTCGGCAGAGGTGAAGTGGGCGTATTCTGAAGCCCCAGCCGACAGGGAGGTATATAGGATCGATGATAAGGAATCACAATATTACTTGTCTACATTTCCCGACTTAATACATAATTAGGCATTTCTTAGTAGATACACTGTTTTTCTAAATCTTATAAACTACGCCTAGCGGCATGCGCATTCGAAAAACTTAATAAAGGAAATGTCATCGGGCATTTTCATTAAGTCTCTCGAATGAGTAGGCCGGTAGACATAGTTTATGCTGTTAAAAAATCAGGACGTCTACTCAAACATGTGTATCCATTAAAATAACATTAAAAATAACAAGAAATAATATTGGGTTGAAAATAAAACCCATTAATTCCTTAGAGATAGTCTTGTATATCATTAACTTCACAATCTAATGAGGAAAATCTCGTTTCTTGTCAATGCACTTAATTCCTCGGTGAACTCAAATAAATCGGATATAATAGAGTGAAAATTTCAGATCAACATTTTGCTAATAACTACGCCACATACTGTGAATTTATAAACGCAAATATCTTTTTATGTGCCGTGTCCTTTTATGATATAGACGATCATAGTTCTCCACAACTTCCTATCCTTTGTAGGCCTAAGCAATGTTTGTCTTATTAACACTGCGACACCTTGTTCTGTCATCCATTTACACAAACTTGTTAGGTAGGTTACTCAAGGTTTCCCTCTGATTTTCTTGCCTTCAATATGTCATGTGAGTGTCGAATTCTCTAAGCCCTCTTTCCTCATTATGTGTCCCAAAACTTTTAAATCTCTCTTTCTGATTCTATATAAAATGCACCCATTTTTGTTTCCATTTTCCTTAAATTTTTCTCATTGCTCACATGTTCCGTTTGTTATTCTCAACTTCCTTCTGTAGAACTACATCTCTGTTGCCTCAAATCTCTTCGTGGGGGACATCTTTTGCTTAGCTTTTGGTGGGTGGGGGGCATCATTTGTTATTCCCATACGCCTTCGGATTTCTATGTCACATATTCCATCTTCCCAGACATTTAAATTTGTGTACTTGTGACGTCTCCTAATCGTAACTCGCATCTTGGGCTATACCTCTTGCTAACGACATTATATTCTGTTTTCATACGGTTGAGGATTAGTCCTTTCTTCTTGCTTTCATTTACTACCTTGTCTCGAAGTTTCTGAAGTTCTGTCTGTGTCTGCTATCAACCCAGTGTATTTCTTCATCTGTGAAGACATTGTCCAGTGTTCATTTCAATGTCGGAAGGCTGATAATATATGGCAATCCAGAAATCTTTTCTTTGTCTCTAACGAAACTTTCATGTTTCTTAATACTTTGTTTAGTTTTTGGAAGGCATCTTTCACTATTTTTGCATAATGTATACGGTGCACCATGTGTTTGAAAACACATCTTTAGTGGACCATAAATGGAAAACAACCTAACGTAATGTTACGCCGCATGCGACAAGCCTTCGCATTTTCATTTTTCTTTCAGACGCACTGAGAGCGCTAACATGATATCTTTCACTTTGACACAGTAAATAAAAAGACAAGCCGTGCTTCTGGTCCTCTGTGGGGAAATTTAATTTAAATTTTTCACATTCTTGATTGACATGAACAGAAAATGTCACATAATGGTTAGCATGGTCTTTTGTTAGTTTTAAGCAATTGAATCGAATATGAAGTAAAGATTGTTTTTCTCCGAATACTTTACTGAGTTGTTCCACTATTTCGGTGAAGTTGATATCCGTTGCCAGCTTTGGTACAATATAATTCGTATAACGGTCGTGTTCCTTAGTACCCAGATTACGAATTAAGGGAGGGATTTTCCATTTTTAATCTTTGTGAGAAAAATCAACATGAAAGGTATCCATCCAACATTTAAAACAGGAAGCGAATGTTTTTCCGCTCGCTGGCTCATAGTGGAATTTTGTGATGTTGTTGCCTAAGATTTCCGTTGAATTGCTATTTTGGTATGTTCCGGCGCGGAAAATTTCGAGTTGATTCTGGAACTGTGCAGTCATTGCTGTCAATAGCCCTTGTGACTTCTGAAACTGTTCTCGCTGTTGGCGTAAACTTCCGTAGGCATCTCTGGTGAAAGTGCCATTTTGATTTTGAAGTTCGGGTCCTCGTCGCCAAAAATTTGCTATATCCCAGGTTGTTGAGATGACCAAATACGAATGAAAAGAAAAGACAAGTGTATTTTAACCCATAACAGAATAACCTTTATTCATGTACTGTCTGGGAATAGCGAGGATTTGTTTGGATTTAAACCATGAGTTCCACGTGCGTGTCAGCTTGTCACCATGTTGAATTCAGAAGAAAGTTTCGTTAGAAACAAAGAAAAGATTTCTGGACTGCCATACAATATCAGTTTTCCGATTAGCGGACATTGGAAGTAACTCAGTTGTATTTTGAGTTATTCTTCTTTATAGGAGGGGAGTAAGTTAGAATCCCCTAGCACTGCCAATTCCTGTGTCAGCTTCTTGAAAGAAGCCAATTGAAAAGGAAGCTAAGTAACACTATGCGGGAGCTGTGCGGAACTACCGACGGTCTTGTGCATCACGTTATTTACGATGGTCATGGAAATTCATGAGGGAACGTGGGTTAAGCTATGCTTACTAACCATTACAGAAGTAGTGGCCATGTATATCAGGACTTTCTTCCTCTCTGATGGCCACTCATGACACATGAGCAGACGGCCGACAATTTTCATGATCATGTCACGCCACCCCGAGCAACTACCACAGCACGTAACCTCCTAGCTTTCCTGATATTAATCCCATTAACTACTACATCTGCAACGTTACCGATAGGGGGAGCAGCAAGTGACCCCCATAATAATGACGTTCTCACTGAACAGCGACGTTACGATCGTGATGACCAGCGTGAACAAGAAGCACGTGAACGAGAACCACATGATCTTTAGCTTCCAAGACAGAATCGAATCCGTCACGAGACTGAGAGCAATGGATGCATAAAATCCAAGGACTGGACACTGATATTAAAGATGGAATGAATACGTCGGAGGGCTCTTCTACGGAGGGGAGAACCCGCAATATAGAGAAAAATCGAAGGACCAGAAATATTAACGTCTGACTTGAAATCAGCATTGGTCAAAATGAACAAAAACAAAGCTGAGAGAGCAGACGGAATTGTTTTGTGATGTCAACGAACACTCGTTGCCATTTTTGTAATGCCAACGAATACTTTTTTCACTTTCGTTGTAGTAGAGACTTTGTAATCGCAGATACAACTATAGTAACGCCGTTGAACAATACTGGTGTCAGACGCCTTCGAATAGCACTCGCACTGATAGCACTTACTCGATAATACTCGCTCGAATAGTAATCCGTATAGTGATTAGTATAGAGAAATAGTATAGTGAATAGAGTAGAGAATAGCGGTCCATATAGTAATAGAGGATAGAGTAGAAATAGCGATCCGAATAGTAATAGAGGATTTTTTCTAAGCGTTTCACCCCAAGCAAGGCTGGAAGCAACTAGCACGCAAGGGGTTACAGAGAATTGGAGCGAATCAAAGAGGAAAGGATGAAGAGAAGGATAGGGGATAGATCAAGGCATTTGGAGACGTCGATTGACATTACATTTGAATAGTTGGAGATTATAGCTATCAGGGAAACAAGAAAAGGGGAGGGAGTTCCACAGTCGAGAAGTACGAGGCATTAAGCTATTGGAGTAGATAGAAATGACAATTCGTGTAGTAATAGAGGATAGAGTAGAAATGGTGATCCGAATAGTAATAGAGGATAGACTAGAAATGGTGATCCGTTTAGTAATAGAGGATAGAATAGAAATAGCGATCATTTAGACGTCACGCTAGCTCCCATATATGCGTTTCCTCTATAGTCACGTGGTCTACTTAATTCAATAATGGGATCGCCTGTATTAGCTCAATGGCGATTTATGTTCAAACTCAAGTGTCGGCAGCAACACTTCATTCCTATATAACAAATTGTAATAGAGATGCCGGCAGCTTTAGATGATTTTGGCATTGTCAAAATTACAGGCATAATAAATGAAAACAGTGGTGATATACCGAAAGACCTAAGTCAATCCAAAAAAGCCATATGCAAATGAATGTGAATTTCTCCGGTCAATAAGTCTCGCGAGCCATGCAACAAAACTTATCATGCAAAGTCTGATGAATGCAACGGCTAGCAAGCTAGTTTTGTCGATCATTAGTAGTGGGTTCGATCCTCACTATCTGTCCCATATCTGACAAAATTAATTTGTGATTAGTAAATAATTAGGATTTAAGAGCAAAACTATTTTAGCCCATACAATACCAAATAACCTTACTCCTGGCAATTATGTTACCAATATCTCCATTTTTATTTTTTTAATTCTCAAAATGTGCTTTCAACCGGTGCTCTTACTTCTGTCCCATTTAATAATCATTTCACCCCAAGAATAATGTCACTAAGATGCAAGGGACCACTAGGAGTAAAAGAAAATGGGAGGTATTTAAGAGAATGAACCGGAAACTCAAATCCTAAACAGTAAACAAGGAATAAACCTCTACTCCTGTTCAAAAGACGGGGAAGGAGTGTAAACCGGGCGATTTTTAACAGAACATGTTTATCTATCGATATTTCGGAGATGAGGTACAGTAATTATTTAAACTATTAACATTCTTCGGACTGTTGTCCTCATTCTTTTTTTACTATATTCACGACGTCTCGGCCGTTGTACGCTCCGGCCTTCTTCACGTGATTGGAATTTCGAAGTCAACCCTTTATTCCGTACACGGGGGGGGGATATATTGTTCTAGTTCCACGTGCCATGCCCCTCCGGATGTTTCTCCCTTTTAACTCAATTCTCCAAGTTTTTGTTCATCACTGCTGTAGCCAGGTATTGAACTCACACCTCTTTGCGACAAGTCACTGGATCCAACCAACGCTTTTATCCACTGGGCCATGTGTCTTTGAGAATATGACAAAACAAAAGATGAGGACAACAGTCAAAAGAATGTAAATAGCGTAAAAGAACATGTTTAATTTGATAACACTTGTAAATGTGTTTATTATTTGCAACGTGTGAAAATAACACCAACTGGGTAACTAGGGTACTCCCGCATAATAAAACGCAGAAAACTGTTTTCTTTCATGATGATTACTGTTTCTAATTTGCTGCTATTTTAAGGGCCATCAGCGCGGAAAGTGCGTTCGGCGAACCGAGTTCAAGTCCAGGGATAGTCTGTTGTGCTTACTTTTGCAGAAATACTCTTGGAAAAAGGCTCGGATCTCGGCTCTTCTTTTCTCCCTCCCAGTTATATAGCAAGGTGACAACTAGTCTAGTAAAAAGAAAAGTTTGAATTACGAACTGCGAAGAAGGCAATGGAAAACCACCCCACTGTCTTTCCCAATAAAGTATGCAATTCATCAATAAAATTTAAAAATTGAGAGGAATCCGCGGAAAACCCTAATTGCTTCTACCAAACATTCAAAGAAATGGGACTCAAGATAAACGTCTCCAAAACAGAAACAGTGATTTTGAATTGGAATGAAAGCATTGATGTCACCTACTCTGAACCAATCATCAACATTCAGGAATTAAAATTAGTGTTATGGTCCAGGTTCCTTGTACCACGGTGATGGTCCAAGGTAGAACCAATGAAGAATAACTCGAACACAGGTATGGAATAACACAGATATATTACAAACAGAATATGTACAAAAGAAGTAGAAGTGTTAGTAATAACAATCAGGTTAGGTTAGAGAGAACGATGTTGTCTCGAAGTATCACTATTCCAATGTCTTACAGTAATCGTCTGACGCGACTCTGTCTCTGACTCACTGTGTGACTCTGTGACTTGAGGCGCAGTATTTATGGTGTACGGGATAGTCCATTACTATTATGGGTAAGTTCCCATAACAATTAGTAAATACCAAACATTAAAATACTACGATGTATTGATCAGTTATAAAAAATTAAGTATAGGCGATACTGGAATTGAATATGGCATGGGCTGTAATAGAGCTAGTTTCGCCCAACACCGAAACAAAACCAAAACATTAACCTGAAAACTCGAGTCAAATTTTTAAATCGCCTCGTCAGATCGAGACTTTCATATGGATGCCATGCATGGCGCCAAACTTGTTCAGAAATATCTAAACTGTCAGCTGCATTTTTTAATCATTTTATCCCAAGCAAGGCAATAAAGCCACTAATACACAAGGAGTTACTTAGCGTCAGTTATGTGTCATGCGTAATACACGGTTAGGTGATCATGTATCTTTCGATACATGACTGACGCAGTAGGTTGCCATTTCTTTCTGCGGCTAACCAGTTGCCATCCAAGGCTATAGAACCCGGTCTGTCCCGCCATTTATCCATAGCTGGGGGAGAGAAGAAGAAGATTCATACCTTTTCCAAGGGTATTAGTACGTAAGTGAATGTAATGGATTCAACTGGTATTCGATTCCTCACTCCGAGGCGCTATCCATTACTCCACAGTGCCTTCCATTATTAAGAGGAGAGAACAATGAAAGAGCAGGAAGTAAGAAGACAGAAGATCGACATTGCATTTAGATTTTTGAAGCTCAAAGCTGACTGGAAAGCAAAACGCCGGAAGAGAGTTCCACAAGCGAGAAATGCGAGAGAAGATATTGTTAACATAGAACTTACGGTTACATCTCTAGGCCTTGCAACTTTAAACTGATGGGACCTTGCCACCAATCTAGTAGTATGTTTAAATTCATAAATATATACCATCCTTTTTCAGATCAATGGTTAAAAATGACATTAAGTAGTGTGCGAATATTGGCGAAGACCTTCCTTCTTCGAACTTTGTGAACTGGCGCTACATAATCCCAAACAAGGAACTGTTCTAAGGAACAGAATTTGGCATTCCACACTACTTCAAACAAAAGGTTAGATAGGAAGCCTCCTTCCAATAACGAGCGATAACAGCTACTAGACACGAGAATCCTACTTTTCTGCAAAGCGGTTTTTAAAAAGGTTTATATGAATTCAACCGGCAGTAATACTGGCCGCTCGGTCAATGAATGTCGAATGTTTCCTTATAAGGAAACGGCTAATATTACCATTACGTCTTGAAGCGACATACCATTATAATGTTTCTTATATCATTTTTCCTCTGGCTTTCTTTTTTTTCCATCCTCTCTCTTTCTTTGTTCTTTATCCTCCTCTCCCTCTCTCTCTCTCTTCCTTTATCTAATTTAGTTGGATACTTTTTTGCCATTCTCACTGTTCACCCTTACATTTCACTGTCTTTCTCCCTCTTTCTTCTTTGTAATCTTTCTCTTTCCTCCACTCTCTCTCTTTCCTCCTGATTCAGCCCTTCCCTTTCACACACATTTCCTTCTGTCTTTCTTTCCCCCTCTTTCTTTCTATTTCTTTTACGTTCACACGTACTGACTCTTTTCCTTCGATACTCTTTTTTCATTTATCGACTCTTATTCTCTTCCCATGTCTCTCTCTCTCTCTTTCTCTTGTTCTTTACCATTTTTCTCTTCTTTGCGATGGTCTTTGATTTCAAGCATTGCTATATTCGTGCATCCCACACTCGCCATCAACGCCCTTCCAAAACGTTGTCACAAACAACCAGCTGTACTGACATTGTGTCGAATCAGTTTTCCCGCCTTTTTACCCTGAGCGGGAAAGAGAGAAACGAAAGGGTGTGAAGTTGAAAGTAAGAAACTGAAAAAAAAAAAAAAGAAAAAAGAAAGAAAGATAGAAGAAACAAGTGAAAAGAAGAAAGAAAGGAAAAAGGAAAAGGTAGGGTTAGGGTATGTAGTCGAGAGACTCGCCTGTCAGTTTTACTGTTCTTTCGTAGTTTTGATTGCCAACCCCTCTTCCCGCATTTACCTTCTAATCGCACCAACCAAAACCTCACCCTGTTACGTTTCTGGACCACCCATCACGACAGGAATTGCCAAAAAATGTTTGAAGAACAGTAAACCTTCATTTTTTTTTTTAATTTCGTTCTTTCAACCACATCGCTTAGTACTGACTTGACTTTAACCGCTATGGTCACTGATCCGTAATGCAGCGGTCAATGTTGTTAAAACATATTCAGGTGTTGGCCTTATTAACCCTTTGTCGGTCTGTAAAAATGTTGGTCATTTAGAAGAGCACAGGCTTCATGTTTATTGCTAACAGCAGAAGAATGAGTGTCAACTCAGCCACGAATCATAAATTTTGTATCAACAAACCAATTCTGTACTTCATTGATCATCCGTATCTCGATTTTCCGAACTTCGATTATCTAGACACGAGATGAAGAGAAAAAACTGAAATAATCCAAACATTCTTCAATTATCCGATCTAAACCCATTCTAATATTTGATCTCAGATAAGAATTCTTGAGAATTTAGAAAAACTCAACGTTCAAAATTTCAATTTCAAACGAAGAAACAATGTGTGGGTTAAACCACTTGGCTTTGCCAAATGAACATTAAGTGGCGCTGTTTAAGTTCTATAAAAGACACATATATCCCTCTCTCTTCCACTTTCTTTCTCTTGCTCCAAGATGTAGCAGACATAGATGAAGGTGTCTCCGCTAGAGGACGTTCCTTTCCCCGGCCGACTGATAACTGAACTCCTACGCGTGGTCGCACACATACACGCGCGCTCGTGGCTGTATCAGATACACAGACGAACAATTCTTAGTTAAGTTTTTAATGCTTAGTTTTTTTTCCCTTTCAACCTCGTACACATTAATGTCATTTTTCTTTGTTAATACATGCATCTAATTGTTTAAAATCCATTTTTTTACCTGGACTCACATGAGTCCGCCAAATATTGTTTGCATGACAAATCTACCAGGAGCCATTAAATATCTATTGAAAAACATTCACACCTTGCAACAAAAATGTTGATTGATTCACGCAACAAATGCTTGACAAATGTTGTTTGCGTTTACAACCAGAAGCTAACCATACACATCTTCTTTAATCTAGTTTCAGAGAGTGGCGGTAGACAAACACGTGACTCGCCTGAAACAGATTTATTTCATCAATTTTTACTGTTGTTGTAGCATACATACGGACGATAATAGGTATGTCCCCATTCACATAAATACAGTAGTAAATGCTGTCTGTGGGGACAAAATCATGTTTCAGTGGAACTTCCTTCTTACAACTGAAACATGGAAGATATGAGAGTGATTCGACTCTGTGGAAATGGCATGACGACTCTTCGTTGTAAAGCAGTGTTTCTCAAAGTGCTCCAGGTGGGCCACCGGTGGTCCACATAGCATTTTTAGTGGTCCACAGATAATTCGTAGCTATAAAAAATGTAGCCATTTCACAAAAATGTATCTAAATTATTCATACTTATATATAATATAATAATATTTTATATAATATATATATATATACATATATGCAGAAATATAGTCTTAAAGTGTGCTATATTTATGGGGTAAAGTGCTCAATATCAGAGATAGAGCGTGTGTAAATATAAAAGTGGACATGGAAGTCAGCACTTAGAGGCGACAGTCTGTTTCATGCTAGTGCAATCGTCAGGCGACTAGTGCTGTTATTTTTCTCGGCTATTTATATAAGGGTCAGTGGTGCATTATGGGTAGTCTATTTTGGCGGTTACTTTTACCGGAAGTGGCTTATTTGTTTATTTATTTATGTCAAATTGTTTTGCTTGTTTTTTGTTTGTTTTTTTATTTTTATTTTTATTTTTTATCTTATATATTTATTTATTTATTCTTTTATTTTGATCGGTGTTTTTGGTTAACGTAGTAAAAATTTGTTTATATAGCTTATTGTTGGTAGTCTATAATGGCCGTCATTACCGGAAATCGCTTGTTCACTTATTTATTTGGGTCAAATTGTTTTGCTTGTTTTTATTTATTTTCATTTTTATTTTTTATCTTATATATTTGTTTATTTGTCATTGATTAAATCTGTTTGTTGAATTTGTGTGTTTTTTCTGACTATTATTTAGGTGGGAACAGTTTTTAATTTATCTATTTAGGTTGGTTATCTTTATTTGTTTTTGTTTTGTTTTGTTTTTTAAACGGCTAGTTTATCGTAATCGGTTGTTAGTTTATTTATATATTTGGATGTATTTAGATCGATTTATTATACTTGTTGTTATTTATTTGTTACACTATATCTTTTTGGCTTTCGGTTTTTAAGTAACGTAGTATATTATCTTTTATTAATGTTTTTTTTTTTTTTTTTTTTTTTTTTTGTATAACAGTTATAACTTTCGTCCGTTCTTTTGTTTTGATTTTGTTTCGTATATTCTAACAGGTGTGGTTTTATGATTTGTTTGGAGTAATTTATTTTGCTTATTTTATTGTTGTTTGTTTATATATTTATTTATTTTTCTATTTTAAGTTACGTAGTAAAAATTTGTTTTCATGTCTACATTTTGAGATTAGCTCGGATCTTTTATTTAATAATTTATTTTCATCTGGGAAGGTAATGATAGCTATTTTTTCCTCCAAGCAAAGTTTGCAGGTTTTTGATAGGTTGTTGTAGGCTGATGATTTTTTCCTTATTTTCCAAGATATTTTTGGTGTGGTGTGTGTTTTGTTTTTTATTTCCCAGATATACTTAGAAAGCATTGTGCTGTTCGCATATTTACTATTTGTGAAAGACATTTTGTGTACATAATTTCTTTGTTTCCATGGTCCTTCGGTTACTCCTATATATACTTTTTCTTCATTATCTGCTGATTTTGTCGTGGCTTGGTAGATTACGTTGTTTTGTAAACAATTACCGTTTAAGGGACATTCGTTTTTTATTCTGCAGTTGCACGTGGGTTTAATTTGTTCGTGTGGTTTGTTAATAATTTTTCTGTTGTGCTTTTTTATTATTTGTGCCATGTTCTCGGTGCAACTTGCACCGAGAACATGGCACAAATAATAAAAAAGCACAACAGAAAAATTATTAACAAACCACACGAACAAATTAAACCCACGTGCAACTGCAGAATAAAAAACGAATGTCCCTTAAACGGTAATTGTTTACAAAACAACGTAATCTACCAAGCCACGACAAAATCAGCAGATAATGAAGAAAAAGTATATATAGGAGTAACCGAAGGACCATGGAAACAAAGAAATTATGTACACAAAATGTCTTTCACAAATAGTAAATATGCGAACAGCACAATGCTTTCTAAGTATATCTGGGAAATAAAAAACAAAACACACACCACACCAAAAATATCTTGGAAAATAAGGAAAAAATCATCAGCCTACAACAACCTATCAAAAACCTGCAAACTTTGCTTGGAGGAAAAAATAGCTATCATTACCTTCCCAGATGAAAATAAAATATTAAATAAAAGATCCGAGCTAATCTCAAAATGTAGACATGAAAACAAATTTTTACTACGTAACTTAAAATAGAAAAATAAATAAATATATAAACAAACAACAATAAAATAAGCAAAATAAATTACTCCAAACAAATCATAAAACCACACCTGTTAGAATATACGAAACAAAATCAAAACAAAAGAACGGACGAAAGTTATAACTGTTATACAAAAAAAAAAAAAAAAACAAAAAAAAAAAACATTAATAAAAGATAATATACTACGTTACTTAAAAACCGAAAGCCAAAAAGATATAGTGTAACAAATAAATAACAACAAGTATAATAAATCGATCTAAATACATCCAAATATATAAATAAACTAACAACCGATTACGATAAACTAGCCGTTTAAAAAACAAAACAAAACAAAAACAAATAAAGATAACCAACCTAAATAGATAAATTAAAAACTGTTCCCACCTAAATAATAGTCAGAAAAAACACACAAATTCAACAAACAGATTTAATCAATGACAAATAAACAAATATATAAGATAAAAAATAAAAATGAAAATAAATAAAAACAAGCAAAACAATTTGACCCAAATAAATAAGTGAACAAGCGATTTCCGGTAATGACGGCCATTATAGACTACCAACAATAAGCTATATAAACAAATTTTTACTACGTTAACCAAAAACACCGATCAAAATAAAAGAATAAATAAATAAATATATAAGATAAAAAATAAAAATAAAAAAACAAACAAAAAACAAGCAAAACAATTTGACATAAATAAATAAACAAATAAGCCACTTCCGGTAAAAGTAACCGCCAAAATAGACTACCCATAATGCACCACTGACCCTTATATAAATAGCCGAGAAAAATAACAGCACTAGTCGCCTGACGATTGCACTAGCATGAAACAGACTGTCGCCTCTAAGTGCTGACTTCCATGTCCACTTTTATATTTATATATACATATATATATATATATATAATATTTAATATATATTTAATATAATATATATATATATATATATATATATATATATATATATATATATATATATATATAATATTTTGTTTAATTACATACATGCCTATTATATTTGAAAATTTGGAAATTACATAGGTAATATGCATTGCTATATATATTATGATTATACTATCTAGTGTCAGAAACACCAGGATCAAGGTAGTCACTAGCTGAATTAACTAAGACTGAATGACATCACCAAAATTGATTTTGATATCCTGTGTTTATCCTTGTTTACTGAAATAAATTTTAAAGTGTAAATAGATTACTTTGTCTTTTCATTAAGTATATTAGTGTGGAAATTGAACAGCCTAAAAGTAAAAGGAGGGGTGGCTCATTTTAATTTTTGGAAGAAAGAAAATGGTCCATGGTCTGAAAAAGGTTGAGAGGCACTGCTGTAAAGGTTTGACTGTTGGAATTTTTTTTAAAAATGAAGCTTCTCTGAACATTTACCATGGAAATCGCGTCGAACATTGGGCTGAATCTTGTCTTGTGCTTCCGCTATATATCTAGAGATTCTTGACAAAATCCAAAGAAAAATATGGAACGTTATCGGTCCTAATCTGGTATCTCGGCTTCAGTCGCATTCCGATCGCCATAACGTAGTTTCCCTGTACCTTTTCTATAAATAGTTTTATGTTAATTGTTCTGATGACTTTTCCCCTTTGGGAACTCGAATTCAGGAATTTAAGCGCAATACTAGATTGCCAGTTAGGTCTCACCATTTTACTGCTAACATTCCTAGTTGTAACCGTAAATTCTGTGCTACTAGTTTCTTCTTTCGCATTTCCCACTTATAGAATTCTCTTTCAGCATCTTGCTTCCTTGTTAATTACGTCACCAAAAATTTAAATGCAACGTCAATTGTCATCTTCTGTCTCCTTGAAGCTTGTTCTTTTAGTGACATCTCTCAGTTTCATTCCCACTCAGCAACCCGTTGCGTCTTAGGGGATTTTGTTACCTTGCTTGTGTTTGGTTTCGTTGATTTTGTTTAGCGGCATATCAAACTGGGTTATTTAATGCCGAAATCTAAATGTTTTGTACGTAATTTTATCCTTTGAATTACAGATATCTTGTACATCATTTCATACTTTCAGGGCAAACATATGTTTTTAGATAAAAAAAAGTATTTTGGGGAATTTTTTAATATATTGTTGGTAATTTCAATACAAAAATGTATTGTTGGTATTTTACTATTAGAATCTATTTTTATACTTTCCTAGTGTTTTATTTTCTTTAAGGTTTCATTTTAATCCCATGGCGGCGACCCTAAAAGATGCTACCATCCCGGGTCAGGGTAGATCTTGGAACAAAAGCAATCCATCTCCCATCGTTCTACAAGCTTATTGATGTTATTTTCGTAGAAACTTCGTGTTTTCTGCTGGAAGAAGGTTTTGAGGTAGTTTTCTGTTGACTGTAAAGAGTCAAGTTTTTGTCATTTAAATTGTTTTCCAGGACCGGAAGAAATGAAAATCCTAAGGAACCAAATCAGGAGAATGCGGTGTGTGATGGAGGGTTTACTATTTTAACTTTTTATGCTTCTGCAAGGTTTGTTTTGCAACATGCAGGCTTGCGTTGTCGTAGTGGAAAATGACGCCTTTTCCATTTTCCAGAATCGGCCGTTTTTCTTGTATCCAAGTCTCTTCAAATCGCGGAAGATAGTTGAGAAATCGATTCTCAAAATCTTAGCGATCTCTTCCGTCGAAATATTCGCTTTATTCTTCACAACGACAAGCAGAGGGATTTCATCGACGTTGGAAGGTCGCTTGGTGCGTGCTTGATCTTTTAGGTTGAAATCACCCTGATGAAATCTACCGAGCCACATTCTGACCACCCGAAGAACTGGGGCACAATCCAAACACACCTTTTAGATGTTTTTGTCGCAATTCCGACGCTTCCTCCTTTCCGAAATTCATAGAGCATAATATGACGAAAGTGCAACTTTTTATCATCCTCCATCTTTAAGGCATTCAGGGCCGGTTCTAGCCCCTCGTCCCCCAATTTCACGAAACTTTGATACGAGGCCCGCCTTTCTACTACATGTCGATTTCAGGATTTCACAAACCCTAGAAGGAAAATTGGACAGGGAGAGCATCGCTTTTTTAAATTACCAAAATTCGGGGAATTAAAATTTCCGTACATATTCATTAATTATTTACTTTTATAATGAATAGTTATTTTTTATTTTAAAAAATCCGAGAAAATGTTATTTTTTTAATAACCGCCAATATTTTCATGAGTAACTTTTACTCGAAAAAAATGTTTAAATCGCAAATTTTTACATTTACATAAAGATTAATCACCGACGCATCTATTGAAAAAAAGTGTTACAAAGATTCCAACACAACACAAACGGGATTGTCTTAAAAATTTGTTTTAAAAACAGTATTTCAGTTTTCTGGAAAATTTTTCATATGCTGAAATCTTTAAATATTTTTATTTTTAAAGCGATCATTTTCTCGGTTTTAACTTTCTAGAAATTGAAAAATGGGGACTAGAAATTTTATTTTAATTACTATCCATAGACTTCTGATTAGTATTACTATTAATTAAAAAAAAAGAAAAGAAAAAAAAGACATCCTCCTTAGTGGATGATCTCGGAATAAAATATGATTTTACCGAGATATATTATCCTCTTAATTGATTTAAAAGAGCTGTTTAAAAGAAAATTACATAAAAAAACAAACAAGCGCTACTGAAATTAGTACTTCTGTCCCCTAGCTCCCCAGTAGGCATGGGACATCCACACGGTTGAGAGGTTCGGGGTAGTAAGCACCGGCCCTGTTGATAATTTAAGTTGATAATTGAAAATATAACTTCAATATAAAAAAATGCAAAAAGGACAAAAAGCAGAAAAATGTCGCTGAAACTAACCCTTTTGGAGCTCCAGCCTCCTCAGGGGTTCCTGCGTAATAAGCACCGCACCGGCCATGCAGATACACAATATATATTATTAGTTGAGGACTGAAAATGTAACGTCAGTTTAAAAATAATAAGAAAAAAATGGCGGATGACCATAAAACGGCGCTGAAAAATAAAAATGACAGAGGCCACAACGAGGCCCCCCAAAACGCGTCTCACTCCACCGGTCGGGCGTTTCGGGAGCAAGACGCACCGGTTCTGATGGTATTTATTTGTGAACAAAATGTCGACATTCGACAAAGTCTGACTCGCAACTGAACAATACAATGTTTCAATCTAGAACAGACACTAAAGCAAACGCTAGTGTCAAGTTATCGTCATTTTATATTAATGAAAATCGGGCCTGAACTTTTGCAATGACCTGAACAATTCTACTTTTGAGTGAGAAAACAATGAAAAATTCGAAGAAGACAATGGAAAATAAATGTCATTTTTAAAGGACCAGCTCTCCTGTAATGTTGGGTAACACCTCATATATGTTCAATATATGTTTCAAGATACATGAGAATGTTAGCATCGAGGACATAGGTTACACATGCGCTTGTTTATCGGGGGTGGCCGTAGTGGAAATGGCGGTGGACGATATGACAAAAATGTTGACAAACACTTCTCAGCATTAAAATGCCATCACTTACGAAATTATTTTGTAATGCTCTGTTGGTTCAGGACGTAGGCGATCACGACTTTCCATAGATTCCTTTTCATTATTATCTGTGAATTGCCATAAGTGGTTCAAAGCTGGCACGAAACGTTCTTACAACATTGCAGGTACATTGTAGTTGCGGGAACATGTGCCGTTATGGCGACGTTTCTGTAACGTTACAATCAACGATTATTCTTAACCGAACCTGAACGCTGATCCTCAAAGTTGATTTTACAGAATACTTTTTCTTCAATTGGGAATACGCACAGAATGTATCAATTTTTTTCTTATTTTTTAAAATAAAAAATCACCAATTTAGATGATGAATTCTCGTTTTAATATCTTCAAGAATTTATTAACCATTTTCTTTTAGTGCAATATTACAACGCAACGAATTTGAAACGTTACAAGGCAACGTTTCATGCATGTCGTGGGGAATCTGGCTGTCCCGTTTGACCAAAACAAATTGATGATATACATTCTTCGAGGATTTTTCCTTATAACTAATATAGACATCAAGTGGTACGAAAAAGAAGTTCTAGAAATTTTATAAAATTGAATAAGCGGTGGATAACAGATTTTCGAAAAAAGAAACAGATAAGTCAGGAAATTTTTATTAAAATCCGACAATTATCTGATATTTACAAGAATTTCTAAATCAATTTGTTTTTCACCGCAAAAAGACGCTCAGATTTCCCGTACATATTTATAGTCCGACGCTGATGCCAGAAAAACAAGATTTTTAACCAAAATTTCGAATGTTTTAAAAAGGATCAAAAATATAATTTTATAACAAAAAAATCCTTTGGTCTTTTCTCTTAATAATAACATAAAGATTTTTTACGATAAAACTTTGCTTTTATTAAGTTTGGATCATTTTTTTAACCAAAAATTCCAAGTTTCTAAAAGGCATAAATGTTTACCTGAGATGTTCTTTGATTTTTCATCTTAATAATACTAGAAATGTTTTGATAACAAAATTGTTTTTATTATGTTTGTTGTGGTGGAATCCACCTAATCTGCATAGGTGACTACCAACTATATAAATAATGGTTGATACCGGAAGACGAGAGAGAAAGAGAAGAATGGGAGAATCGGTCTCTACGCGGCCCCAAGGCTGAGATCAAGGTGTGGTATCTGTTCGCGGATTACTCACTGAGTGATCGCCTATGGGGCCAGGACTCCTTCTCCCGATACAGGCCGGCGGCGGGGATTCGTCCCTGCGCTGGTGGTATCGTGGCTGCGTCTGACTGGCTGTGACCAGCTTGGACAAGCTATGACCAGCTAAGACCAGCCAAGACCAGCTATGACTAGCTAAAGCCAAAGCACTGCGACCCGGGTGAAAACTCGGGTCCATTCCCCCTCCCTTCCCACGTTAAACTCCGACCTTGTGTCACAACCTGGCCCTGTGGGAGGTCAAGTAATTCCTGAGAAAGAGAAGAATGGAATCACGAGATCCAACTAGAGACTCTGATCGACTGCGACTAGTCAACACATTCTCCAGGAACGTCTTCCCAGAAATATACAGAAATACTATATGTACTTATTGTGTACACTTTCTTGTTATAATACATTCTTGTTCCAAGTACATTTTGTGTTGCATTATTATTCCATGCAATAGGCGAGATTCAACATTGAGTCAAGACTCAACAATGTTTTAGACATTTTTTATTTCAGGTATCCTCTTTTTTTAATGATGCTACCTAACAGAAAGCAGGTATAGTCAAACTCGGCACCTTTCAAGGAAAATTTTGGTAAATAATTTATTTCTGTATTCTTTATATAAGCGAAGATATTTATAAAATAAAACTTTTTTTTTATTTTAATTCAATAATTTCTCATTGTTCTTTTTCAGATTTTTTTAACGTTTTTTTTTTGTTTTCATGGAAAGCGGAAATTTATTTTGGTACGGAAAGACAGCTTGTTGTTTTTCACGGAAAAAATGTTTATTCCAAAAAATGTCGTTTCAAAATAAAAAATTGTTTCCAAAAATGTTTCTTTCAAAAAATGTTGTTTCAAACAAATCCTGTTTCAAAAAAAAAAATTAACCCTTTATTAAATAAAATGATTGTGTATTAATTTAATTTGTTAATTTTCAATTTAATTTAATTTTTTGCTACTTCTTATCTGAAAAGTAATTGAATGATGTAGGATTTATGTATGCAAATATTTTTTGTTAGAAGTTCAACTTTTGCATATTTGTTTTGGTTAATTTGCAATATAAGCACCAAAAGTCTCCGATAATGAGAATGTATCATTCTGGTGTGATATTGCCTGATTATTTCGAAAATGACATTAAAATATTGAGCTCGATTACCGTTTAGAAGTTATGAACAATGTAAGTTCGCTCTCTTTCGCGTTGTCCGGCCGCCATTACTGGCATTGTTTACATACGTTTGCCTCGAATAGTAATGCGTGGAAGCTTACTTAGTTACCGGCCTTTTTACAGCTTTTTGTATCTTACTCGTCTTGATTACTACACAATTTTCCCGGATGTTATTTTTAAATGCGCTTTTTTTAAATGAATTGTTTTTTTTTTCTTTTTTATTAAATTGGTCTAAATTTGTTATAGAAACAAGTGTTAAAAAATCATCGTTGAAGGAAAAGAAGAACTTCATTTTTTATTCTTTCAGGCACGTAATTTTGATTTTATTTTTTGTTTTTTCATTTTTACTAATATATTTGCATGACTACTCGAATTAAACGTATGTAAACAAAGCCAGTAATGGCGGTCGTTCTGTCTACACGACGAGAAAGAAGTCGAACTCACATTTCCATAACTTCTCAACGGTAATCGAGTGCAATGTTTTAATGTCATTTTCGAAATAATCAAGCAATTTCACACCAGAATGGTAAATTCTCTTTTGCTGCTTATATTACAAATTAACCTTTTGTTTTTTTTTATATAAAATAATTAATTTAATTAATAATAATAATTTATTAATAATAATTTAAATCGTCGTTAATTAAACAAAAAGTATGGAATATTCTACAATGCATTCATTTATTATTCATTCATTAAAAGTTTATTTTAAAATATTTGAATACGTCAGGTTTTATTTCGAAGCGCTTAAAACATTAACGTGTTTTTAGCGACTTAGTTTAGATTTTTTAGTGTGTGTGGAACTTACAATAACATTTGTTTGAATTTACAGTTATTTTCACTTGTATAAATATAGTCTTTTTAGCAAAACATTCCTTTTGAACATGTTGGATTACAACATATGAAGTTTCAAAGGTGCCAGTTCTGGAGTTTAAGCCGGACTCACATATTCACACAAACAAACGAATGCCCTCAAAGACATAGGATAGATAGATTTCAGTTTTCACTTCAAGTAAACACTTTATGGCTGCTCTGTGTCGGCACTACTCTTGAGCGATGGATTAAGTGAAATATATGAATTGTTCATTTCAGGCGTTTACTGAGAGTTACTTATATTGTAGATAAGGAGGACACCTCTATCTACCTACATGGTTCTGTACCAGATTTTAACCTTATTAAAAATAAAGCAAAGAAACAAAACAAATACAGGACAACAGAAAATGTTCCTGTCCCTGAAAAGGGGCTTTTTTGTTTTTGATTTGTTTTCGTTGGTTTTTTTTTACTGTATTCTTTCTTGAATTGTTACGAACAAATTTCTCCCTTGTAGCAGTCACAACACATTAATATTATTTCCTTTTTTAACTATCGTACAAAAAAATAATCTAACTGTTGTAAAAATGAAAAAAAATTCTTTTAAAAAAATGTTCACACTCGAAAATGGTATTAAACTTGACACAGTGTAGTTTTTTTTTTTTTAAATCTGAAAGAAAATAATGAGATTTAATTAAATTATGCAAGCACCAAATGTGAACAAAAATTATTTTTTAAGTTCTATTGAATTATTTTTGGTAAGGTTCGCGACGAACTTTATATTACTTAATTTTTCTTACTGGTAAAACATTTTCATGGATTTTTCTTTATAATATCAAAGGAATGAAACGGACCCAAAAATACTTCCAGAACTTTTTCTAATAAAATAAACTTTTCAATGTGCAACACATTCATAGATGAATATATGCTGTAATTTTTGTTTAAATCGAATAATAATAATAAAAACGAAACAAAAAAAAAAGAAGCAAAAACAAACTAGGTCTTTTGTTTTCATTTTGGAAAAAATGCATCCATTTCGGTGTTAAAAATTTGAATAATTTTAACACATTCAACATTAAGGATAAGAAAATAGTGGATCTTGTAAAGTGTTTATTCGAGACTTAGCACGAGCAAAATAAACTCACGGATTTGGACGGAGAAATAGACGACCCCAGAGTGACGTCAAAATCCTCGAAAATATTTAATCTTTTAATCGTCAGTTGGGTTTATGTAGCGTATCTAGGTAGAAAAATGAAAATGTTGATCAGATAGTGAGGGCCACAAAGCACTGCCTGGGGTCCCCAATCATGTCCCCCACCTGGTCGGTGGTTTGGGGGTAGTACACCCTGCATGTATGCATGCAAATACGAGGTGTAGTCAAAAATTATCCGCACTTTCACCATAACATATCTTTAGACAAGAGTGCAGATAATTTTGGACTTCCCCTTGTATATTAATGATCTATCTATCTATCTATCTATCTATCTATCTATCTATCTATCTATCTATCTATCTATCTATTTAGTGTATTCAGGCAGCAGATCATTACTCAAACGTATATTGTTAAATATAACAGACAATGAATGTCTATTATGTTTGATCATGAGCCGTTCTAAAGTTCGTATATTTGCTTTAATTTCGAGATAAAATAAAGACAAAAATTGTCCAACATTTGGATATTTTTTATTCTGCTGTTCCTTGATCTAAGCTTTCGGTTCACATGAGCCATCTTCAGAGTGGTTATATGGACATTTCAACAAAGATATTCTCCATCAAAGAAGATATTCTGTTATGTTGGCATATGTTGAAACTTGACTAATGCATGGAATAATAATGCAAACACAAAATGTACTTAGAATAAAATGTATTGAAACAAGAATGTGTACACAATATTTACATATAGTCTTTTGTAGATTTCTGGGAAGACCGTTCCTGGAGAATGTGTTGACTAAGTCGCAGTCGGGCAGAGTCTCTAGTGAATCTCTTGATTCGCCTCCCTGTCTTCCGGTACCAACCATATTTATATCGTCGGTACTCCACTATGCAAATTAGGTGGATCCTACCACAACAGCATAGAAGATTGCTATGCGTTGATAACGGTTCCGGAGTAGCAGACGCAGGTCGTAAATTCATGATGCGGTTCTATGACGTCATACCACGCGGGAGATCGAAATATTAACAACAGAACCATATGTCTAGATGTAATGTAATGTGTTGTGACTAGTTTGAAATGTAATTTTGTTGATTGTGGATTGCTTTGTTTTAATGTAGATGCCCTCCAATATCTGAAGGTTCTTTTTTACTCTGTGTATGTGTGAGTATTGTTGTGTTATCAACTAATATCTGTCTACTATTATGTACATGGCTATGTTTTTAAGGGACGTTGTTTAATAGAATTCAGATGAGAAAGATAACAGGTAAGTTTACGGGAAAGCGTGGTTGTAGTAAAACCAATACATGTAATGGGTTAATTATTATTGTTTGCGAGAGTGATTCTTGCCATTTATATCATTAACTTCACTATCTGCTTTTTGTATGAATGATTCATGTAATGTAAATTGAACTGCACCACATACTTGATATTAAAATAACTGATCCGAAGTGCAACTTTCCGATAATAACAGTGACATTCCTCTATTTATTGAACAATTTAGTTCATGCCACATTAACTGAAAAAAAAATACCTCTACAAAAGAATTCTCATATTACTATATTAGTACAAAAACGCACAATCTTAAAATTAAAAAAATTCAACCTCAGCGTTGCAACCGCACGCTCCAAAATGTCTTACAGTTAACAATAACACATTTCTAAAAAAAAAATATATATATATATTTCGGATTACATCTTATCTTTCGTTGTCCTGTTATTACCTGGATGTAAAAAATAATATATCTATTTCCATACCTGAGGATGTTTGTATGCACAAACGAAAGCTTGTAGTAAAAAAAAAGACCTTATACAACTGTAATTTATAAACAGGGATCATAAGATTCATTTGTAGGTTCGAGGTTAATGTATTTTATTCAAAATTGTTTGCGAGAGTGATTCTTGCCATTTATATCATTAACTTCACTATCTGCTTTTTGTATGAATGATTCATGTAATATATATATATATATATATATATATATATATATATATATATATATATATATATAAACAGTTCATGGAGCACGGTGAATGTTCACTGTCAACAGTCAGCCTTTTTTAGGCTTCCTTGATAATTTTGTTTTTAGATACCCTACACCATTTTCGAAATCGGTCGTGCGTTTATGAAACCTGCTGCTTTCCCCGTGTTTCCACTCAAGAAAATAGCAAATAACATAAAAACTTATTCCATCTAGACCTGTGCAAGGTCAAATATTTGCATCCTTGTTTTAACAGCCAATAAAAAAAAACTTTAATTTTACGATGTTTGCAAAGAGAAGCTGCAAAAATATAAATGAAAATGAAAAAAAAAAAAAAAAGAAAAAAAGGAGAAGAAATAACGCCAGGCCCGTAATAGGCGACTGCTGGACCTGTAAGATATCTTATAAAGGGGCCCTGAATTAAAAAACAAAAACAAAAACAAAACAAACAAACAAACAAAACAAAACATACACACGAATAAATTATTTACTAACACGATGATCTTTTTAACATTACCCTCTAGGACGTTGGCGATGATGCTCTCCACAATCTCTTGTCCTTTGTAGCTCTTAATAAATTTTTTATTTTTTATTTTATTCACTTCACTAAACCCTGTTCTGTCGATCATGTACATAAACTCGCTCGGTAGATAAAGCGTTGTTTTCCTTTGTCCCCCTTGCCTTCAATCTGTCTTGTCAGTGTAAAAATTTCCAAGTCCTCTTTCATGACTGCGTGCCCTAGAAATTTCAACTGTCTCTTTCCGATGTTAAGTATAAGGATCCTTTTTGATTCCATTTTCTCTAAACCTTCGTCCTTGCTCCATTGTATTCTCAGCATCATTCTGTAGAACCACATTTCTGCTGTTTTAAGTCTCTTCTTCATCTGTGAGCAGATTGTCTACCGTTCACTGCCATCTAGGAGGACTGACATTACATAACAGTTCAGTAATCTTCTTTTTTTTGGGGGTTCTAACGAAATTTTCCTGTTTCTTAATATTTTGCTTAGTTTTTGGAAAGCATCTTCGGATTTCAGTGTCGTATTTTCTATCCTCTGTTAAAACACTTTCAAGATGTTTAAATTTTTGTACCTGCCTGGTTTTGGGATCTCAACTTTGTAATTTGCATAATGGGCTGTTCTTTTTACTGACCACCATGCATTCTGTCTTCTGGCAACTGACCTTTAGCCCTTCCTTCTCGATTTCTTTCAGGTAATGAAGCAAAGTGTAATTTCGTTTCTGTGTCTGCTATCAACATTGTGTCATCTGTATATCTTATGTTGCTAAGATTGTGATCGCTAATAAGGAATCCTGGTAGGACTTGTAATTCTATCGAAATCGCCTCACTGTATAGGTTGAATAAGTCCGGTGAGAAGAGACATCCTTGTCTTACACTCCTTAATAGCAGTGTGGTAGAGTTAATAAAACATAGATATTCAACTTCTGACAACATAACAATAATCAGTTCTCGACACTTCCCCAGATAACAACTTGGCTTAGTGTTACTGCTTTTAATTTAGTAACACAATATAGGCAACTACTTAAGATATCTAACTATTTATATTAGAAACACGGCAATTAGTGAAGACGTCGGGAGCTTACAGGTTACTTAACAGAATCCACATGAGATGAAACATTAAAATAGACATATTTCATTTATACCAAAAAATCCTGAATGCCGGGCAGAGAAGCAAGCGTATGAACTTAGCAGGGCCGGGTTAACTTAAAGTGAACCCGGTAGCATATATTTCAAAGGGGGTCGATTTAAACATTCCACGCAGATATTAAATTATAAATTATTTACTAGCAGAGTGATAGAGCTTATAATACTGTTTTTTAATTGGTATCACCCCAAGCAAGGCAGTGCGTCCACTAAAATGCAAAGAGTTACAGGATGTGGAAGAATTAAGAACAGGAACATTAATAATGAGCGGGAAGAGAAAAGAGTAATCCGAAGGACAGTAGATAGCGATTGACATTGCATTTAAATTTCTTCAGATTAAAGTTGGCCGGAAAGCATGGAACCGGAAGGGAGTTACGCAAGCAAGAAGTGCAATAAAATAAACTGTCAGCATAGAATGTATGGTTACATCTAGCCAGCTCAACTCTAAATTGATGAGATCTCGACGCCAGTCTAGTATTGCGCTTAAATTGATACAGTCTAGGTACCACAGGTACCAGAACGATATTTATTTGTAATTATTTACAAAATGTGGCACAAGGCCAAAATGGGGATTGGGGAAAAGGGCGGTCTTCATCTGTCAACTTTAAACTTAGCTAGCCACAAACATAACACAATATTCCTAACACCAAAACAACGCATTCTTACTTACCTTTCTTACTACATTCACCATAATACCTCATTGTCTCTATGAAAGTCCTAACTAGTCCCCATATGTATAATTCATTGTCTATGGGGGAGGGGAATAAAACAACAATTTAACAAATAGCCCCAATGAATATTTACAATATGAAAACAAAACTATTTACAAGAAAGCAAATAAAATAATGTTAATAATACACACACACACACACACACACACACACACACACACACACACACACACACACACAATACTTAAATGTGGCAGAAACATCAGTTTACTGGACGAAATCAATGCAGGACTTTAATAACATAAAACATTCATTCATCTCATGCACTCATTCAAACACACACTGATTCAAACACGAAAAACACACCCGAAACGAAAGGCACCCCGTATCCACCAGAGAACCGACATCACTGACCACCTAACGAGGGAGGGGATGGGGAATTAAACTAAAGAAAAATCAGGACATAAATAAAAGGAGCCAGTGAGCATACATCCCCTAGCTAAGTTAACTGGAAAGTATAAACTAAAGATACAAAAAGCGAAGATCTCATCCGAACAATTACCATGAAAGTATTTATAGAAAAGGTAAAGAGAAGCAACCTTACGGCGGTGGGTAAGTGACCAAAGCCGAGCTGACAGATCAGGACCAATAATATTGCTGATTCTTCTTTGGATATTATCAAGGAGCTCAAGGTAAATAACAGGGGCACCGGACCATATATAATAAATACGAATAAATATTAGGTTGAGTCATAAGTAATTTCCGTTTTGGGGAAACCGATTGTATTATCAAATGTATCATTCATACGTCAACGATTAAATTGAACTCTGATTACTAAAACTTTCTCACCTACACAAACCTCATCAATAGTAATAAATGTATTAAATATGAAACTAATTTTTGATCTATTTGTGTAGTCGGTTTCAAAAATGCATCGACTAAGCAAAACAAAATACAAATAGCGTGCATGTAGGATTGTTATTAATATTGTTGCTGTAAAACTTGTGTTATTATGTTGATGTGGCGTATTTTACACAAGGTCGACAATTATGCGGCCCTCCATAAAAAAAAACAAGTTTTTACACACCACTGGACTAAAGTAAGGTTCTTATTGATAGAATTATAGTTCTGTAGGGGGAGGGGAAAATATAAACCTCAACATCGGTAATAATTATGCACCGAGGGGAAACGCTGAAGATATAGGAACACTAAATTGTAAATTTTCTGGCGTCCGATGTGTTTAGACGCACAGCTCAGCCGATCTCATTCGTTTTTCCCAAAGTGTTTCTTTCTTTTTTTTATCGCTGTTATTTTTTAAAATCTCACACCGCGATAATAGATTTGCCAGGAAAGGGGAAATATAAGAATCTGGACGCAATTTTATCGCGGAAGACTCACACATCAGTGCACTTTCTATATATTTCCAAATTTCTCTTTTCAGCATTTTAAAACTAGAAATTACGGTCAGATTCATAACGACCAGCAACTAATGGGCTGAGTGTGTTTTTCTATTGTTTAGTTTTTTGTAAAAGATTTCTTTTGTGTCCGTATAATGGAAGTTGTGGAAGAGATACCTACTCAGTCTATAATGTCACAATTTATTGCACTAATGGACGCATTCATTCCAGAATGTTTTAACCAGTTAACAAATAAAACATCATCAATGTCATATAAGAGAAGCAATAATTAATGTTTTTCAGTTCGTTGACTAGAGTTATTAAGGTTAGAGTTATTTTTGTTCTTTGTAACTTTAAACCAGTTCAACTGGTGAGCAGATAAATGTCTTACGGAAGTATGAGGTTTAGTATACAGTAATAACCTGTTTTTCTTTTTAATAAAACATGTCGGTACAAGTCACTTTCAAGTAAAAACAAACAAGTAAAACAATTTAAATATCTGGGAAGTGTTTTAGCTGAGAGCGGAAAGTGCAACGCTGACATCCGAAGGCGCATTGGGATAGCAGAAAATGCCTTCCAAAAGCTAAGCAAAGTATCAAGAAAGAGAAAAAAATCGTCAGAAACAAAGAAAAAAGCACTGAACTCTAACGTAATATCGGTCCTCTTATATGACAATGAATGCTAGACAGTCTCATCACAGATGAAGAAGAGACTTGAAGCAATAGAAACGTGGTTCTACAGAAGGATGCTGTGGATACCATTGACCGAACATGAGAGCAACGACAAAGTTTTAGAGAAAATGAGAGCTAAAAGGACTTATAGTTAACATTAGGAAGAGACAGTTGATATTTATAGAGCACATAATAGGAAAGAGGGCTTGGAAAATTTGATACTCATGGGGCAGATTGAGGGCAAGAAGGGCAGAGTGAAATAATGCATAACCCGCCTAACGAGCTCGAGTAAATGGATGGCAGTGCAAGGTTTACGGGATATAACAAAAATTTATTAAGAGCTACAAAGAACAGGAAATTGTGGAGAGCCATGATCGCCAACATCCTGAAGGGACACCGCACATAGAAGAAGAAGAATGAGTACATGGATGGCGGAACAAGGTTTAGGAGAGATAACAAAAAAAAAATTATTAAGAGCGTAAATTTCAGTTCAGTGAATGTCATTACGTTCGACGTTACATCATTCAGCTGCATATTTTCATTCATTCGTTTTATTCTGCACCGCTGTGTTCTCACCACTCCCCTCTATCGCAGGTGGATTTGTTTGTGAAGTTACCTTCTTCTAGCTTTTGCCAAAAGGACCAGGACCAACAACGCTTGGTTTGAAGTCAGCGTTTCCTTCTCATAGACTGGTTGCCACCCAAGCTTATAGGACATAGGCTATTTTACCCATAGCTTATAGGACATAAGGCTATTTTACCCATAGTTGAAAGGAAAATAGATGGAGTCAGACAGAAGTTTTATAAAAATATAAAACCAGAATATAGCATAGGCGATGAAAAAATTTAGTAGGCAATGCCTATGTCTGTGTTTATGGCATTATTGGAGAGTTTCAAAAAATATAATGTAGAAAACAATTGTGAACGCCTATATTTCTGAGATGAGGTATTATGTACATTATTCGCACACATGGCACAATGGATAAAGGCGTCAGTTATATCCAGTGACAGGACCCAAAGAGTGTGAGTTCAATACCCGGTTAAGGCAGTGGAGAACTTGAAAAGGGGAATTAACAGGAGTTAACTGATAACTGACATCCATTAAACATGGCACTTGGAACTAGAACAGTCTACCCTAGTGAGCGAAATAAAGGGTTCAGTTCGACATTCCAACTAACTGAAGAATGCCGAAACGTTGTAATAAATATGGCGACAAAGATGAGGACAATAGTCCGAATAATGTAAAAAATGTGAACGCATTCTCCGATGAGAGCCTTGTTCAAAAAGAAAAAAAATTGTATTTTATCGTGATGAAAGGCTTAAAAATATAGTGAAAACAGACCAGGTCTTATGGTCTTATCTTATGGCTCTTGCTCATAATCTTTCATTATAAATTATTTATATATTCTGGTTTTTATATAATTTAATGAATTTTGAATGTTTCAAATGTATAAACACTATTTAAAAGCTATTTTGTAAATGTTTAGGAATTTGTTTTAGAAAGTTATTTCCAAAATTTTTTTAATCAATTTCTCCCAAAGACTATTTTTCGGAAATCTGATTTTTCTTTTAAATTTCGACGTTTGGGATTTTGAGTTTAGGGATTATAACCGAAACCCTTTAAAATAACAGCAGTGTCAAGGAAAAACCGTCCTTTTGACACTTTTTTTTCGAGTACGAAAGCCAAAGATTACTAAGAATGTTTTCATTGGACCTATCATTCCGAGAAAGACAGTTCCTTTATCAATACTATCGACTCCGTCATCGGCATCATCGTATCTGACTTGAACAATGACGTTTGTTTTAAACAAAACTTCAGGTTGAAATACCAGTTCTCGTTCGATCACCGAAGTTAAGCAAAGTTGAGCCTATTCATTAACTAGATGAGTGATCGTTTGTGAATGACAAGTGATGTTAACTCTTGCCAACACGTGTTGGGACAGGGCGTTAGTGCAATGCCTCATTCCTATCTCCGAACGGCAAAGATAGCGAAGTCTGAGGAAGGCCACCGCCCAACAAAGGATCTTCACCGGCCGAGAAGAAAGAAAGAAAGAAAGAAAGAAAGAAAGAAAGAAGAAGCAAATATTAAAGATGCGCAGGTAGGGTAACGGATATCAGCACGGAAAGTGGAATCGAATTCTAGGATAGTCGTTGCGTTCACTTTCTCACAAACACATCTGAGAAAGGCATCAATCCGTCTCTTCACCCGATCAACTACGAATCAAATAACAAAGCAGACTGGGTTCTCTAGCCTCGGGTGGTAACCAGTGTAAGAGAAGGAAAACTCTGAATTCCAAATCATAAAGAAGACAACGGGAAACCACTCCACTACCTTTCCTTAAAAATGACTGGCAAGTCATAAATAATAAAGAAAAGGAATCTATGGACGGAGAGTCACAGCCGACTCCGACCTAAATGGTATAGTCACAAGGTCGAAAGTATGGTGCACCCAGTGAGGATCGAACTCACTTTCATTTGTGACTGATCTAGCTTGACAAGCTTGCTAACCATTACACCACGTTAAGGTACCCATCCGACCTGAATGGTATATTGCATTAAAAGTAAATAAACAAATGTTATTTGAATATATCGTATTTTGCCGCTGTCCAAATATTGCATATAGTCAGCTGTGCCAGGGCACCTCGACGTGGTATAATGGCTAGAAAGCTTCTCTTACTAGATCAATTACGACTGAGTCGTGAGTTCGATCTTCTCTGGGCGCCCCTTACTTTCGGCCTTGTGCCACACCTAAGCTACGCTTGGAAAATCACTACAGTCAGCTGTGCCATACAATCATGTATCTTTCGATACATGAATGACGAGGCAGATTTTCTCCCGCAGTAGGTTGCCATTTATTTCTGCGGTAGACCAGTTGCCATCCAACACTTTTCTTTAACAAGATGACTCGAATATTCAGGCCAGTAGACATGCAGTTGCTGTCCTGCTATTTACCCATATCTGGCGGGGGGGGGGGAGGCGAAGAAGAGGGTTCATACCTTAGCACGTAAGTGAATGTAATGGATTCAAACTCGACTCTACGATTCCTCAATCCGAGCCGCTATTCCTTACTCCACCGTGCCTCCCCTATAGGGAGACCCGATTACTTGACATGGTGAAAGATGATTCCTTGTCTAACAGAGTGGAACACTTCTCAAGGAAGTCCCATGGACTATTCACAGTCTGGAATCCGTGAAAACGACGCCATTGTTAATCGATTGAGGCCTTTCCAAGTACTTTACAATGATGTTTTCATTGTCGTTTCTGGATATTAATTAAAGTGAAACGTGACGCGCGTTTTGGAAATCATATTCGGATTTCTTTATTTCTTTCTTCTGAACTGTTCCCGTTTTAAGACTCCCAGAAATTATGCCCACGTGTTGCTCTTGGGCAGACCTTATCAAATCAAAGACGACATTTAATCACCCCATTTCTATGCTGAAGTCATTCGGAACGAAGTAAAAGAAAGCAAAAATGGAGATAGAAATGCCGGCATTCCTGAGAAACCCTCCAGGAATTGATCAGGAATGTTTGGCAACTCACTAATCAAAATTTTTTTAATTTGATAGCTATACTTCTTGAGTATGGCATTTTAAGACTGACCACTTGCGGAAAGGGCATTAGTTTCGGGTTGTAAATTACACTGGGTACCAATTTCAGTGATCATGCAGACGGCTACGGTCTAATTATTCCTAATAATTGTACATTATGTATTTTCGAATAAAAGACTGACCGCAAGAAACATTTTTCTTTAATAAGATTTCTCGAATATTCAGGCCAGTAGACAAAAATGAATAAATATACTGTTTAATAAATAAACGGAACGTCTATTCAAATAAGAGTATCCACTAAAAGTAACGTTTAAAGTGGTAAAAATCTGTCTATATTTCTGAGATGAGGTATTGTTAATTATTTACATTGTTCGGGTTGTTGTGCTCATCTTTATTGCTATATTCACGATGTTTCGCCCATTGTACGCTCCAGCCTTCTTCAGGTGATTGCAATTTCGAACTGAGACACTCGGAAGAGGCATGACACGTGGAACTAGAACAATCTACCCCGGTGGACGAAATAAAGGGTTCAGTTCGAAATCCCAATCACCTGAAGAAGACCAGAACGTACAACGGCCGAAACGTTGTGAATATGGTAAAAAAAAAATCTGTCGAATTAATAAATAAATAAAAATTTCATTACTTCGTTAGAAAATTAATTTCTTTTGGATATGAAACTGAGCATATATGATAATTATCGAAGAATCACTCACGAAAATAAGGATTTCTTCAATACTCGACTTTTCTTTGCATAGATTTGTAGCAATGGTTATTATCTTGTAGATCACTCAGAAAAAAGTAAACTCTTTCTCAGCTTTTTGTTTTAATCATTCCACTCCAAGCAAAACAATAAAGCCACTAAGACGAAAGGTCTGAGTGTTAGAAAATAGGAGAACAATATAATATTAAGAAGGGAGGACAATAAAAGAACAATAATTAAGAAGACAGAAGATAACCATTGACATTGCATTTAGATTTTTGAAGATCAAAGTTGACTGGGAAGCAAGAAGACGGAAGAGAGTTCCACAAGCGAGAAGTGCGACAGAAGAAAATGTTAGTGGCAGAATGCTCACACGACGACTGTAGAATTTCAATCACTGTGCGTTGTCGTGGACTGGTGCATGCCTTCGTGTGGCCCAAGCTTTCTTGATGATTTTATTAAGTCACTATCTCAAGAACGGTTGCCAACTAAGACTATAGAACCTAGCCCTCTCCTGCTCGTTAATCTATGGTTGGGAGGAGAGAGATGGATTCATGCCTTTCCAAAGGGTATTTAAGTGTAAATGAATGTAACAAACTAGGCTGGAATTCGGACTCGCCTCTCTGATTTCTCATACCGAGCCGCAATCCACTGCACCTTGAATCTATACATTGCAACCTTTCTTAGTCAAACGTAGACGCGAGACGAAAGAATTTTTACGCATATTCGGGAAAATATCAACGTTCATTATTCTTCGACTGTGATCAAAGCGTAGTATCATTGCACTGAGATAACTGGGGTTGATGCGATATCGACGCCAATATGACAGAAATGGCAGGGACTAGGCAAAAAGTGACCCAAATGTAGGCGTATGCACTCTGCACATGAAAAAAGACCTTATATCCAGTGGGGAGGTCAGGTAAATCAAATCGTCCTTTTTTTCTTTCCAGATTAAATGTGAGAAGAAATATTTTATTACATTTTGGTATATGGGTAGCGTAACGGTTAGCGGTTCGGAAAGAGAAACTGTCAGACCGAGTTCGAATTCTGGTCTAGTTCGTTACGTTCACAAATACTCTTGGAGAAAGTATGAATCCATTTCATCGCCCCCAAGCGTAAAATATCAGGACGATGGGGCTGACTGAGTTTTCTAGCCTTGGGAAAGGACGACTGGCCTCTCTAACATTTGCACGGATGACTGGGCTAGTTAGCCTTGTGAAAAGGCAGACTGGATTCTCTAACCTTGGAAACGGGCTGAATGGCCTCTCAAGCCTTATAAAAAGGCTGGTTAGTTTCTCTAGTCTTGGAAAACGGGGACTGGGATGACTGGGCGCTCTAGTCTCGTAAAAAAGTTGACTAGGTTCTGTAGCCTTGGAAGCGAGGTCTGGCTAAAGTGTGTTTATTTATAGGGTGGAGGATTCAATACCACTTTTTTATACACTACATCCGTCCGGTAGATTTACTTCAAGATAGGCCCTCACATCCTGACGGCGAGGACCATTTTCATTAAAGGCGTCGGCTAATATTGAAATAAGGCTTTTCCCCCGATGAACGTGTGTCACAATACGAGAGATACTCGATATTAAAATGCTTATCTCAAAAGCCGCTTGGCAAATAGTTTTCTTTGTAGATTCATGGTATTTGCCCAATAGTCATTCTTTTCTTAGGAACAGATGCTCAGGCGCCCTGATTAAGACGATAAAATATATCCGCGTCATGAGTAAGACGATAAACTACATCCGCGTCCTGGTTAAGACGATAAACTGCATCCCAGCTATGTGCAAATATTTAACTCCCAAACTGAGATCAAAACATTATGAAATAGATTTAAATACAAGCAATACATTTTTGTAAAATTATTACCAGCAATGAATTATTGAAGAAAAAAATTATTACCAGCAATGGATTTTTGAAAGAAAAAAATTACCAGCAATGAATTTTTCAAGGAAAAATTATTACCAGCAATACATTTTTGAAGGAAAAACTTATTACCAGCAATACATTTTTGGAGGAAAACGTTATTACCAGCAATACATTTTTGAAGGAAAAAATATTACCAGCAATGAATTTTTGAAGAAAATTATTTCCAGCAATACATTTTTAAAGGAAAGAAATATTACCGGCAATATATTTTTGAAGGAAAAAATATTACCAGCAATGAATTTTTGAAGAAAATTATTTCCAGCAATACATTTTTAAAGGAAAGAAATATTACCGGCAATATATTTTTGAAGGAAAAAATATTACCAGCAATGAATTTTTGAAGAAAGAATTATTGCCGGCAATAGATTTTTTAAGGTAAAAATTATTACCAGCAATTCATTTTTTTAAGGAAAAAATATTACCAGCAATTCATTTTTGAAAAAAAATTATTACCAGCAATACATTTTTGAAGGAAAAAATTATTACTAGCAATACATTTTTGAAGGAAAATATTATTACCAGCAATATATCTTCGAAGAAAAAAATATTACCAGCAATAAATTTTTGAAAAAAAATTATTACCAGCAATACATTTCTGGAGAAAAAAATTATTACCAGCAATATATTTTTGGCGGAGAAACTTATTACCAGCAATACATTTTTGAAAGAAAAAATATTACCAGCAATGAATTTTTGAAGAAAAAATTATTGCCAGCAATACATTTTTGAAAGAAAAAATAATTAACAACAATACTTTTTTGAAGGAAAAAATATTACCAGCAATACATTTTTGAATGAAAAAATATTACCAGCAATGAATTTTTGAAGAAAAAATTATTGCCAGCAATACATTTTTAAAGGAAAAAAATTATTACCAGCAATACATTTTTGAAGGAAATAATTATTACCAGCAATATATGTTTGAAAGACAAAATATTACCAGCAATAAAAATCTTATCAGCATTAAATAATCCATTGAGTTTGATATGCCGTAAAGCAAAGCAAAGCAAACCAAAACAGATATTCGGGCAAACTTGGACCGATGAAAATGACCGGGAAATTACTTTTTCCCAAGAAACCACGTCAATTCGCAGATGATAACGTAAAGGAACCTGTTGGGAGCCATGATCGCGTTCGTTCACAAGTGATGAAAATTCCCAAGAAGCCAATTCGTAATTTAATACTTATAAGTAGAAGAGCCGAGAAGTAAACCACCATTCGGGAGTACAGGGAGTAGCATCCCTCTCGACCTGCAAAAAAAGAAGAAAAAAAAAATCTCAAATGCTAAAATAAAATATAGTGATCTTGTGACTACTTCATCTGAAAGCAATGTTTATATTGTAGCAGTCTCTCTTTTTCCCAACACCCATTCCCCCTCTCTGTCTTTCTCTCTCTTAAAATAGCTTTTTTCAACATTAAGCCTTCATTTAATATTACACAGTATTTGATTTCTTCCATGAAACAAGAAAGGACAGACACATGACAAGAATGCGGGGTTTCCCTTGATACCGCTATTATTTTAACAACCTTCTCTCTTCGGCAATTTTTATTGTTTTAAAAAGCAATTATTAGAATTGTAATAAAACCTAAACAGATGGTGAAAGTGAATTTATACATTTTTGGGTTCTTGAGATTTTACACCATTACATTGCTTATTCACAGGAATAATTTTATATTTACAACATTCTAAAAACTAATACAATTAGAACTGATGCAATACAATATTTATCATTTACCAGTTTATAAATAAATAAATATGAAAACAATTTTTTATTCATAAATTTATAAACATTTACTAAATTATTAAAATATGTCAACCAACTATAATAAAATCCTAATTATTTACCATTTTATAAAGTTCGAATCGATTATCAATTAGCTTATGTTTTGTCAGCCATTCCAATAAACAGTCTAATAAATAAATAGAGCAAATAAACAAGCAAATATATACATGATTGTTGTGTCGTGGCACAATAGTAAAAAGAAGAAAATCAAGTCGAGGTTGGTTTAAGGAACAAGTGTATTTAACATCACAGATACAAAGGTAGGAAACGGGTACTACTCAGCTAGGCAGTTGTAGTACTGTCGCTGCTTACGATGTTTAACAACACGCCCACGTGTGTCGAATGTGGCACAAGGCCGGTTTAATGTGGGCTTTCCGAGCCCGTAGGCTCGGGCAAAAATTGCCCGTAGAACCCGTATAAACGGGATCGGGGCGGTCAACCACCCCGAACGAGGTTCTGCCCTTCGGCGGAACCTCGTCCGGGTTCCTCTCCGCCCAAAGGCAGAGAGTTCCCCTCTGCCTCAGAGGCAGAGAGTTCGACCGAACAGCTGAGACGTCCAAAAAGGACTGTCGCTGCTTACACACCCCGGGTAGGTATTACTGGCACTATATATAGTGAGAACCGGTGTAATTCCCTTGTGTTAGAAAGGCCGGTGTAACAATAATGTTTATCATTTTTGTTGAAAAAAGAAGATGCATAAATTAAATGTCATATGTTTAGGTTTTATTCCAATTCTAATCATCGCTTTTGAACAACAAACATTAACCGAGGAGTGAAGGTAGTTAAAATTATAGAGGTGTCAATGAAAAAACTGTCTTTTTAAAAACTCTGTTTTTTTTTTTTGTTTTTTTTTGCAGGCACGAAGGTCCAAGTTTGCCGATGCTTGTAGACATCTTGAATAATCCCTTCTACTTCAACCTTATTTTTCATGCGTGTAATGGCGAATATTGTTGGTGGAATGGTTTCAAACTTGCTCCTAACACCTTAGCTACGTTTTCACATTTTTGCAGCACTTGAGGATAAATTTTTTCTTTTCAAAGCTGAGTTTAATTCAGGCATTATTTTAAGCCATTTTATCAAGAATAGATTTAATAAGTTATGGACTGTATAAGCCTGTGCACATTTTGCGAAGTACAATTAACTTAGATGTGCGGCTAATGTAACGGTTAGCGACTCGTAAAGAGCAACCGGCGATCTGAGTTCGAATTCCGGACGAGTCCGTTATATTCATTTTCAGCGGTATTAATCTGTCATTTTCCCGGCAGCTGTGGGTTCAAGTTTTAAGTTGTCACAAGGCAAGAGAGCCTTGTGACAACTAGTCTAGGAGAAGGTATTCAAAATTTTATAATCTCAAACGTACATTTGTTTGACTCTTTTGTGATGTCAGCATACACTCGTTGTCATATTTGTAATGCTCGTTGTAGTAGAGACTTTGTAATCGCAGATACAACTATAGTAACGCCGTTGAACTATACTGGTCTCAGACGCCTCCGAATAGCACTCGGACTAAGAGTATTTCGTATAGTGCATAGAGTAGAGAATAGTATAGGAAAGAAATGAAGATCCGTATATTATAGAGGATAGATTAGAGATAGCGAACATATCAGACGTCACGCGACTTCCTCTATATACGCGTTTCCGCTATGGTCACGTGATCCACTTAATCAATAATGAGATTGCCTGTGCTTGTTCACTGGCTATCTATATTCAAACATAAGTGTCGGCAGCGACACTTTATTCCTATGTAACACAAAACTAACCTGAAGAGGAACGGGCTCCGCCAGGTTATCTTGCCCTAGGTACACCACTGTTGCTATCGTTGTAGTACGTGTGGTTCCCCGACGATAGAGCCCATGATATAACGTGACAACTTGAAAATACAAGTTATGCATACACAGATACTACACTGATCACAAGTAGGCGCACAGATACTGTAATCCATTTACCAATAATTTTGCCAGTTACACTTCAGCTACTTTAGAATAGAATTTTAGTTTATTTTAGCCATTATTTTAAATCAGTTACATCGTATGAGCCTTCCCGTTGCCCTTTTCACAGTTTTACATTCAGTTTTCCTTATCCTAGACTGGTTACTACTCAAGGCTCAAGAAACCATTCTGCCTTTGCTATTTGATACGCAAATGGAGACAGACATTAACTCGAGATGAACGAAACACAATCGACCGGAATTTGAACTCGGTCGACGATTTCGCTTCCCACGTTATGCCATTCGCGCGCGCGCGCGCGCACACACACACACACACACACAGACACACACACACACACACACACACACACACACACATTTATATATTTATTTATTTCTGCCATCGAATTAGCGTATAAAATTTCTTTTTTCTATGACTAAAACTGACATTGGAAGCAAACTCGGACACTTCAGACACCCAGAAAATATTGACAAAAGAAAGAAAGAAAGAAAGATAAGTGAAGATTCAAAAGAAAGAAAATCATGGAAGAAAGAAAGAAAGAAAGAAAAAAGAAAGATATGTGAATTAGTCAAAAGAAAGAAAAAAACAAGAATGAAGGAAGCACAAATGAGGAGAAAGAAAAACACGAAAAGTAAGAAAATACAAAGACAAGGGAAGATTTAGAAAAAGAAGAAAAAACAGGAAAGAATGAAACAGAGAAGAATGACAAATCAAGATTCAAAAGAAAGGAGGAAAGGAAAATGGAAGAAATAAAACGAAGATTCAAAAGAAAGAAAAAAAAAGAAAAACAAATGGAGAGAAAAGAAAGAAAGAAAAGTAAGATAATATATAAAAATTCAAAAGAAAGAAAGAAATATAGAAAGAAAAAAGAAAGAAAGAAAGAAAAACGATAGGAACGAAGATAAATGAAGATTCAAAAGATGAAAACATGAAAAGAAAGCGAAAAGATTCGAAAGAAGAAAATTAAGAAAGAAAGAAAGAAAGAAAGAAAGAAAGAAAGAAAAAAGAGGAATGCAGATTCAAAAGGATGAAAGAAAGGAAGAAAAAAAAAAAAGAGATTCCAAAGAAAGAAAACCAAGAAAGAAAGATTCGAAGGTACATGAAAATATCAAAAGAACGTAACAACATGAAAGAGAGAGAGAGAGAGAGAGAGAGAGAGAGAGAGAGAGAGAGAGTAAGAAGGAAACGAAGACAGATGAAGATTCAAAAGATGACAAATAAAGAAAGAAAGAAAAAAGAAATAAGGAAAGAAAGAAAGAAAAAAGAAAGAATGAAATAAAAAACTAAAGAAAGATTCGAAAGGATTGGATATAAAAAGAAAGAAAGCAGGTAAAAAGAAAGACAGATAAAAAAAAAAAAACAAACGAAAGAAAAGAAAAGAAATGGCTGACTACAGTAAAAGCATAACAAAATACCAACAAACTAAAACATGCAAAATGTAAAGAAAACTTGAACTGTGTCTGAGAGCTTGAAATATGCCCGGCTTCGAACGCAATTCAATAAATCCCTTTAAAGTGCGTTGACATCCACCCCAACAATGCTGTCTGCAATGTCCGGCATGTTGGACCATAGACGCCCTTCATCTACTTTGCGTTCACTGAATTCTTCCAAGGACATTTTGACAGTGCGAGGAATAAGTCCGAAGGACTTCTCAAAGATGATTCATTCCACCATTTCCTGTAAAACACGGTCTTACTTCCTCTCGCCGAAAACGACGACGGGTAACTTAAAGCCTTAAAAAATTACCCTCTCCTTACACCATGACAGCCTGAAATTCGATCTACATATCTACCTACCGACCTACCTACCTACCTATATAGTACGCCACCTCCCAGTAACTATATATATACATCACTTTACCTACCCCCTTCCTTCCTTCTTTCCTTCCTTCCTTCCTTCCTTCCTTCCTTCCTTCCTTCCTCCTTCCTTCCTTCCTTCCTTTATTTATTTATTTTTGTTTTTTTCTTTCGGGTGTGAGCTTGTGTTGTTAGTTGGAGGCGGAGTAGAAAAAGACTGGTGAGGGATGGTGGTGTTTTTTTTTGTGAGAGGTTAGCAAGATTCTGATGGGGGTGAGAGGCAAATTGCATGTTTTGTTAGAATATTACTGTTCTTTTGGTTAAAGATTTTCTTTTCTAATGATTATGACTCTATTTTGATTAGTAATATAAGTTGTTTTTTTCTCGGGATTCGGAACAATTTACCGCTGGTGCCGTTCGTGTTTGTTTTAACAATAATAAATAAAAAAACAAACATGCATATATATATATATATATATATATAGTTTACACGACAATTTATCCTTCGCACCCTGTATTAGATATATACACACACAAACACACAGGGTGTGATGGATAAATTGTCGTTTAAACTACGCAAAAATGAAAATAACATTGATATCTCATTTTAACATAAATTTACTAAAATTAAGAAAAAAAAATATCGCGAAATACTAAACTAAAGAGTAGCTTTATTCAATTGGCTTCAACCACGGCCTCCATACGACTTCAGAATCATCTGCAACTCTTCTAGGCGGTCTCCTTGTTTAAGTTGGTGAATGCTGCCATAATCCTTGCCTTCTGTTCATCTTTGGTGTTACAAGGAGTTTTGTTAGCCTCTCGTTCAACTGTGTCCTACACATAATAATCAAAGGGGTTGCAGTCTGGAGAGATAGGTGAGATGTGGTCGCAGAAATTCTCCTACTTGTGTGGCATGGTGCAGAGTCCTATTGTCAGACATAGGATCTTTAAGCCGCCATCCTCTTGACACAGAGCAGCGCTATCTCCTCAAAGCACTTGATGCATGCCTCCGTGTTGAGTGGGAAGATAAACGGAGGCATAACGTCTCCATCACTCGTCATCACTCCAAACACCTTCGTAATCACCATGAGACTCATTCATTTTTTCCGAATCCAATGCACTATCCTCAGATTGACACCTAAACACAGAAATATTCGTATTGGAGCTTCCGGGGCGAATGCCAAGCAGTACAGTATGCCGTTTCCGTCATGGTGCACTTTTTCTCACAGACCCTACTACACTGTGCTGTCGACAAAATCAAAATCAAACAGCGCGCATGCGCAAAATTAAAAATATAAAATGGCGACAATTTACACATCGCACCCTCTGTGTGTGTGTATGTATATATATATGTATATGTGTGTGTGTAAAAGGATAAATAGATGAATATATGTGTATATATATGACTGTGGGCACATATTCGCCATACATATTTAAGCAGAAAAGCGTTAAGATGAAGCACACACAAACACGCACGTGCGCACACATTGATTTTCTAAGCGTAGTTTAGATGTGGCACAAGGCCGAAAGTATGAGTACCCAGTGAAGATCGAACTCACTATTCAGTCGTAAGTGTTTTAGCGAGACAAGCTTGCTAACCATTACACCACGCCGAGGTGCCCCATATATATATATATATATATATATATATATATATATATATATATATATATATATATATATATATATATATATATATATATATATATATATATATATATATATATATATATAACATAATAGATATTCGTTGTATGTTATATTTAACAATATGTGTTTGAATAATGATCTGCTGCCGCCTATATAGGCGGCAGCAGATCATTATTCAAACACATATTGTTAAATATAACATACAACGAATATCTATTATGTTTGATCATGAACCGTTCTAAACTTCGTATATAACCACTCTGAAGATGGCTCAATTGAGCCGAAAGCTTATATCATGGTACAGCATAATAAAAATATATCCAAATGCTGGACAATTTTTGTCTTTTTTTTTCTCCCGATATCAAAGCAACCATACGAAGTTTAGAACTGCTCATGATCAAACATAATAGACATGCGTTGTCCGTTATATTTAACAATATATATATATATATATATATATATATATATATATATATATATATATATATATATATATATATATATAAGTGCACATTGAAGTCAACACTCAAAGGTGACAGGGGTCAGGCCGCGAATGTTAGATTTTGCCTTGACTATTTATATATATGGGTCAGTGGTTCATTGTGGATAATCTATTCTGGCGGCTATTTTTGCGGGAGTGGCTTGTTTGTTTATTTATTTGTTTGGGTTAGTTTATTTGTTTTTCATTTTGTATTATTTATTCTTTTCGGTTTTTGATGTTTTATTAACACAGTAAAACATTTTGCGGGGAGATTTGCTTAGGTCGCTTATTTAATAGTTATTCTTTGTCTAAGAAGATAATTAAGGCTATTTATTCGTTCAATGTTTAGATTGCTTGCGTAGTCTATTCTGTTATTTTGGCGGTGGGGGCAGTTTTTTATTTAGTTATTTATTTGAATTTATTATTTTTACTTGGTTTTGCTTATTTATGCTTATTTTTATTAGTTCTAACGGTTATTTTAGCGGGGTCGATTTGTTAATTTGTTCATTTATTTCTTTATTTGGATTAATGTTTATTTCGCTTTTGTTTATTTACTTATTTTTTATTTTGTATATTTTTACTTACTTTATTTGTTTTTCGATTTTCGAGTAACGTCTTAATGTTTTTTTTAATCGTTATATAGTAGTTATAGCTATCTTTACGTCCAATTTTCGGATTGGTTGTTGTAGTCTATTCTAACGGTTATTTTAGCGGGATTGGTTTGTTAATTTGTTTATTATTATTTACTTTATTTATTTATTTGGGGCATTTTTTACTTGTTTTTTATGTATTTTAATTTTAATTTTTACTTATTCTATTTTGTCTATTCTAACGGTTTGTTAATTTGTTTATTATTCGTTTGGGTTCATTTATTTTCAGTTAAGTTTTTATATTATTTTGTTTATTTGTATTTATTCATTTCAGTATTCGATTTTTAAGTAATGTAGTAAAAATTTGTTTTCATATCTGCATTTTGAGATGAGCTCAGATCGTTTATTTAGTAATTTATTTTGGTCTGTGAAGGTAATAATAGCTATTTTTTCCTCCAATTAAAGTTTGCAGGTTTTTGATTGATTGTTGTAGGCTGATGATTTTTTCATTATTTTCCATGATATTTTTGGTGTGATTTGTGTTTTGTTTTTAATTTCTCATATATACTTGGAAATCATATATATATATATATATATATATATATATATATATATATATATATATATATATATATATATATAATGTTTTTTCAAACCGGGAGCACAACGTAATCTTCAGTTTCATTTTCATTTATTTATGTTTATTTTAAATATATAAAAAGACTTTATACAATGCCCGTAAATAATATGGACTGCTCCACTTTTACGATAGTTCGAAATAAATCAAAATTTAAATTATGTAAAAGTTAATCTTAACTCAGCACCCAAACATTGCGTTGTGCATGAAACCCAGAGTCGTGCTACCACCGAGGAAAAAATGTAGATTATTAATATATTATTTACCGCTCTGTTATATTACATCGTGCACTATTTTATTAGCACCAACACTCAATGTACGATATATATATATATATATATATATATATATATATATATATATATATATATATATATATATATATATATATATATATATATATATATATATAAAGAAACAATTTATGCAAAGAATTAAATAGCTATGTTAATGTGATTAATAGCGAAATCACTTCGCTAACAAGACAAGGAGACATTAACTTACTATCAATTCCTTGAATAATAATATCCTTATATTCGATTTGTTGTCAGATGGAAGACACATGCCAAGCACTTTCGACAATTTCAAATTGTCATCCTCATGGCGCAACTTTCCCATACACATTTTCCCCATACATCTGGCAACATCTCGAATATGAGGATCTTATTATTCTTTGGGTCTAGCCACTGGATCTAACCAACGCCTTTATCCACTGGGCCATGTGTCCAAAGTGTTATGAGTTCAATACCAGGCTACAGCAGCGGTGAACCAAAAACTTGGAGAGTTGAGTTAAAGGGAAATGACTGAGACATCCTGAAGAGGTATATTATGTGGAACTAGACCAATCTATCCCGGTGGACGAAATAAAGGGTTCGTTACGAAATTCTAATCACCTGCAGAAGGCCGGGGCGTATAACGGCCGAAACGTTGTGAATATGGCAATGGATATGAGGATAACAGTCCGAATAATGTATATAATGCAAGTAATCATAATACCTCATCGCAGTGATATAGATAAACTTTATTTTGGTATAATTTGTATTTCTGCTTCTAACAAAAGTATGTTGAATTTTTACTTCGCTTCCTATAGCAATTGAAAATGAAGAATTTCTTTATTAATCCCATTTTTTCTAGTCTTTCTTATTACAAATATTATAAAGTCTCTCCCCAAAAGGTTAATTTTAATAATGTTTTGATATGTTTCATTTTTAATCGACTTTTTATTTGAAAATATTTTTCTTCGATTCTGTTTTTATACTGCGAAATTTATTTAAAAATGCTATTATATACATTATTTACATTATTCGGACTATTGTCCTCATCTTTGTCGCCATATTTATTACAACGTTTCGGCCGTTGTACGCTCCGGCCTTCTTCAGGTAGTTGGAATGTCGAACTGGACCCTTTATTTCGCTCACTGGGGTAGACTGTTCTAGTTCTACCCCATCTCAGTAATATAGACAGAAATGCTATTATTTGTTACATAAATTAATTTAATATTTTTCTCTATGATATTGTTATTCATAGTAACAACAAGTTGTTATTTTATTTATTTATATATGGCTTTAAAGATGAATATTTTAAAAGGGTATTTTTTTATTTAGTTTACCTTTATCTTACTTTAGTATTCAGGAATTATTGAACATCTGAAAAGGTCGAGGAACAAAATTTTTGCAATTATAATAGTATAATGAAACTGAAAGCGACTTAATTGTGTGCGTGCGTGTGTGTTCGCGTGCATGCGTAGAACTGAATGAGAATTGTGATGAATGGTAAATAATATCTAAAACAATTTGGAAAACTTCTACTTTGTCATATTTTGCCGATAAACAAGCATCAACACAAAAAGAATGTTATTTCACAAAAACAAAATCTACATTTATTTTTAATGCCACGTCCCATTACGACTAAGGCTATCCTGATTCTCCACACCATTCGCCCTTGCATGGAGTATTGCTGCCATATATGGTCTGGAGCCCCTTCTAATTGTCTCAAGGTCCTTGATAAAATCCAAAGACGGATATGCAATGTAATTGGCCCTAATCTGGCATCTCGTCTGCAGCCGCTCTCTCACAGACGTGCCGTTGCCTCCCCTTGTCTTTTTTACAAATACTTTCACGGTAACTGCTCCGATGAGCTGCTTTCGCTGGTTCCCAGACTTCATGAATTTAAGCGTTCAACTAGGCTGGCATTTCGCTCTCACCCTTTCACTGTCGAAACTGTTAAATGTAGCCGTCTCTTCTACTCCAGTAGATTCATGTCTTGCACTTCTTGCCTGTGGAACTCCCTCCCCATTTCTTGTTTTCCTGATAGCTATAATCTCCAACTATTCAAATTTAAAGTTAATCGACGTCTCCAGATGCCATGATCTATCCCCTAACCTTCTCTTCATCCTTTCCTCTATCACTCCTCTTTGTTCTCGCTCCAATTCGGTAACTTTTGCGTGCTAGTGGCTTCCCGCCTTGCTTGGGGTTGAATGCTTAAAAAAAAAAAAAATTTTTTTTTTTTTTCATCTTCGAACTGACATGAATTTTTAGGAAAGAATAGTAGTTTTCCGTTGCTTTTTCCAGGATTGAGAATTCAGATTTTTCATTCTCTTAAGCTGGTTGCTAACAAAAGTCTACGCTGCTATTTGATTCGTGACTGGAGTGGGTAGGAGGAACAGACAGATTTATAATTTTTTTAAAGTTATTTGTGTGAAAATGAACGCTACAGATCAACCCCGCCTTTGAATTTAGCTCGCCGATAATCGTTACACGACCCGCTCATCCGAATTTGTTTTAAAAAAGAGACAAAACGCAATTCACGTTATACAGCTGAACGCTGGATTTTGATTTTAACACGGTATTTGCCCGAGACCTCCCAACAAGGCGGGATGTGGCACAAGGACGTTTTTTTAATGTGTGGCTATTTCCAACACTCGGGCAAAAATTCCCCGTAGACCCCGCATTCACGGAGTCAGGTGGCTGTCTACCTCCCCAGACGAGACTCTGCTCGAAAGCAGAGTAGTTCCTCACCGCCCGAAGGCAGAGAGTTCGACAAGCAGTTTTAGAAAACTCAGAGATATGATTTTTAATTTAACTCTATCGTTATTGAAATCAATTTTAACTAATTTTTATTAAGGTTCATATATCTCACATTGTTTCAGCATTAATATAATAATTTTCAATTTATCGCTTGTTCTTACAAAGCATTCATACATATAAAGTGATTTTCTAAGCGTAGCAACCAGTGAGGATCGAACTCATTACTCAATCGTCATTGTTCTAGCGAGACAAGCTTGCTAACCATTACACCACCTCGAGGTGCCCCAAAGCATTCATATATATATGGTTGGTTTGGAAAGCAATATGAAATTCTATTTTTGATAATATCCCCTGCCATTCTCTGTCTATATTTCTGAAATGAGGTATTCTAATTATTTACATTATTTACATTGTTCGGACGGTTGTCCTCATCTTTATTGTCATGTTCATGACGTTTCAAGGACACATGGCCCAGTGGATAAAAACCTTGATTGGATCCAGTAACTTGATCAAGAGTTGTGTGTTCAATACCTGACTACAACAGTAGCTTGAAGACTTGAAAAGGGAGATAAATGAGACACCCAGAAGAGACATGACACGTGGAACTAGAACAATCTATCCCAGTGGGTGAGGTAAAGGATTCAGTTTGAAATTCCGATCACCCGAAGAAGGCCGGAGCGTACAACAGCCGAAACGTCGTTAACATGACAATAAAAATGAGGAGAACAGTCTGAACAAGTTAAATAATGTAAGTAATCAACTGCTAATTAAGTACTTTTTATCTTTTATTATTATTCATTTATTTGTTTTTATTACTTTTAATTTTTGCAGCCGATCTCATCAGGCAGATCTTTCCGCACGCCCACAGTTCGGAGTTGATTCCGTACGAACTGTGGTTTTTACCAAAGATAAAATCGCCCGTGTGTGAGATTAAGGAAGAACATGACGAGGCAGTTGAAGGCAATTCTGAAAGAGAAATTTGCAGACAGCTTAGAAAAGTGGGAAGACACTGGGGTCGGCGTGTATGCGTCCAAAGGGAATAAACTGAGGGGAAGTAAAGTGTCATTGTCCTAGGTAGGATTTTTTTTAAATAGGTGGTGCTTTCCAGAGCAGACTTTAATTTCAGACAAAACCTATAATTTGTGTATTTCAACATGTATCTCTCTCTCTCTCTCTCTCTCTACATATATCTATCTATCTATCTATCTATCTATCTATCTATCTATCTATCTATCTATATATATATATATATATATATATATATACAACAAAAAATTCAAAATAACCTCATTTTTTGTTGTATAATATATATGCTCTGTTATAATAAATACATTGAGCTCTCTTTGTGGATCAGTTTTAATATTTGATGTTACTAGGACCCACCTGGATTATACACCAACGGATCTATTACCTGTATTGTGATCTTCAGACGGTTTGAACACTTAAGATCGCGTGAGCGTGAAACTCGGGTTATGACAAGGGCAATCCTTTCAGAAGTTTTAACGTTGTCAAGTATTTTTGCTCTGTCTACGCAATCTAGGCGTTGAACACATTACATAGTAGGTACATGTTTGCCTTTAGTTCTTTTTGTCTTTTAGCTGTCCTTTTGAGATTTTATCTTGTTTAAGTGTATTTAGGTCTTTTGGTAAGTTGTCCGCTGGTTCCACCAATGGCTTTGGCATTTCTTTAATAATTTATGTGTGTGTGTGTGTGTGTGTGTGTGTGTGTGTGTGTGTGTGTGTGTGTGTGTGTGCGTGTGTGTGTGTGTGTGTATTGGGTGGTATTTAAGCTAGCTCCTGTGGAAGGCTCTTGACTGGGCCTTCGACATGTTTAGGAGTTTGAGAGTCCCTAAGTCTTTGCATATTCTCAGCATTGGAAGCTCTCCTGGCTGCCGTTTGATCTGGTGTTTCATTTGCATTTCCTTTTCCTCACTGTAGCCGTGGCTCTTTTGATTAGTCTTCAGTTAGCTGGAATTTCTTTTTGCGAGGCATACTGCTGCCGTATGTGATAACCAACAATAAACTACAGAAGAACACAAATTTGATCGCTGCATTTAAGTATTGCATTAATCTTTAAGCTTACTTTTTAAAAGTTCAATGATAATTCCTCTGCCGCCATTTAATTTAAAGACAATTTGATGTGCGTTCAAACAATTATTATGGTTGACTTTCGCTGAATTTCGCAAATAATTTCGATTATTCCCAAATTTATTTCCTAGTTATAAAAATTGTTATCGGACAAAAAAATTCGTCGCAAAAATATTCGTAAAAAATCGCTGAAAAACAATTGCAGTAATGAAAACTTGGTCATCCAAAATTTCTGTAATATAGGCTATTGAAAGTTAGGGAGTTGTGTCCCTTTAATTGAAAAATATAACACAGTGACACACTGACATTCGCGTTTATTATATAGATATACATGAGAATATAAAAATCCAACAAAATGCAAAATTATTTTGCAACATATCGCTACATTTCACCGACAAATTACGAGGGTAACATCTGTAGACTTTCCTTATCGTCCGACATACACCTACACGTATCTAAAGCGTTTCTTTACTTACGCACTCATACACTGTCACACACTTTAACATTCTAAATGTTCCACACACATATTTGTATATTATCTGGTGCGGTTTATACACGTGACTACCAAAAATCATAACATTCCAGTTCCGCTGCCTCTGCTTTTTCATTTCTATTCTCGATCTCTGGCAAAGCCTTAATAATGGTGGAACATATTAGATCGAGATTTCTTTCCTACTTTGTTCTTTATTTCATTCACCCCAGCCGTGCGCCAATGGCTTTGGGGTAGAGTCGCCAACTGTATACCAAATCACTCGGGATTCGATCCCGACGTGAGGTAATCGAATGTCTAGCCACATTGATGAGCAGCGAAACAGCCCGTCTGTGGATGACTATATATATATATATATATATATATATATATATATATATATATATATATATATATATGCATGCTTCATTGAGTATGACAGACAAGGTGCTTTAATTTAGTGTTTTATACAATTTCTCATGTGTTCTTATAATCTTTTTCTTTTCGGTAGATAAATTATATAAAAACTTATATAAAAATTTACAAAAGATTTAAAACCTCCGACCTTATAGTTAAAAATAATAATTCACCTCTTAGACCAAAATTAAATAGAACAAATATTATTTACAAACTTAAATGTCCATTAAGGAACTGTATTCCTGATCAATCAAAATTCGTAAACAATTATATAGGCCACACTGCAACATGTTTGACACGAAGACTCACTCTACACCTTTCTGACCATAGCTCAATTAGATCTAATTTAAATACTCATAGAGACCTACTGGACCCTATTCGTAACATACTTGTTGGCAACACAAATATAATAGCATCGTCTACAGGTAAAAAAAAAGGCTACAAATAATATAAGATTTATTAATAAAAACAAAAAACCAACACTCGATAATATCCACTATGAACGTAACACAATGTCTTGACCGTGTTTTAAAAATGAAAACATTATATAAATACATACATACCATAATCCATTTCTTGTTAACAGTTAATATATTTCAACCCTGAAAATGGCTAAATGTATAGCCGAAAGCGCTCGGAAAGAAAGGATAGTTTTTATATGATTTATTTACCGAAAAGAAAAAAAAGAAAAGATCACATGAGAAAAAAAGATCACATAAGAAACTGTATAAAAAACAAAATCAAAGAATCTTTTCTGTCATATTCAATGAAACATGCATGAAAGAAGGATTACTGCCTAAACACACAAATATATACATATATATATATATATATATATATATATATATATATATATATATAAGTACAGAATTGGTACAGATAGAATCAAATTACGAAAACCAAAAACACTATTCTTAAAAGAATGTTCAATGCAGAATACAGCAAATAATATTTATTTAAAATTATAACATGCATGTTATAACATCACTACAAAAATTTCAATTTTGTTTCAACACCACTGGTGTCTTATGAAGAGATGGTGTTGATTGTAAAATAAAGGGTTTTAAGTGTTCAAAACCAACCAAACCCGTAACTTATGATGACCAATCAGAATACAAATATATGGTAATTCAAAATAACGTGTCAATATACAATCTATCAGTGCATTAAAATTAAGATTTATATAGCATATATTTTGGCAGCATGTTTTCATTAAGACAGGTTTCATTAAATAATTTAGACAGGTATTTTTTTATTTTTTTTATTTTGAATAGGATCCTCTCGTAATTACGGACAAGTTTCTTAGTATCCTTATTAAAGGAAGAAAGAAAAAAAATCTTGATGCATATTCATTTTATTCCGAGTACATTCAACATTAGCGTGATGTCCTCATCAGGTCTTGTTTTTCCTAAGAAAAAAAAAATGTTGTGTTCATCATTTTCCAAAGACAAAATTGTTGTGTTCATCTGAAAATTATTATTATTTTTTTTTTTGCGTGTGAAGTGAAAAACACTAAGGTTATGAAAAACACTAACGCTATGTACTGTATATGAATAAAGACAAAAGGAAAACTTATCTTAGCCGACATGTTTCGTCCTCTGTATCAAGGCAAATGTGGGGATTTTATTTCGTGACAAGTATTTATATAGAACAGCAAACATGTTGGTTTCTCAAAAGTTTCATGTATAGTAGTGCTCATAAATATATATCCAAAAATTTCGGAAAAAGAATAACATTTTTGGTCTACGTTTTTTACTACATCTGAAATTTATCATTCTCTCTCTCTCTCTCTCTCTCTACACACACACACACACACATATATATATATATAATATAAAAAACTCAAACACTAATATTCCATGGTTATAATTTATTACATTGGAATCGTAATAATTTATCTACCGAAAAGAGCCTTTTATATTATATTGTTGCTCAGTCTTGTACATAGAGCTCTACTTCGATTTTATCCTCTTGGAAATATATATATATATATATATATATATATATATATATAGATAGATAGATAGAGAGAGAGAGAGAGAGAGAGGGGGGGGAAGGTTACCACTCAGACCAAACCTAATGGTTTTATTACCACTTAGGCAGAAATTCACGTTTGCCAACAGTCCAGAAATGAGAACAAGGCTCACTACAAATACAGAAAACGACAATGAAACATTAAAGAATATAAGGAAAATTTATTCCTTTAAAAATGATTCCTTTTATTTGCCTGAAGAAGGTCACGAGACCGGAAACACGTGTAACAGATTAAAAAGATTAAAGATTAAAATATAATATATACACCAAAACAAATCCACATTATAACCAAAAACGTTTGCGGTTTCTCTCTTTTTAAATATATATATATATATATATATATATATATATATATATATATATATATATACAACAAAAAATTCAAAATAACCTCATTTTTTGTTGTATAATATATATGCTCTGTTATAATAAATACATTGAGCTCTCTTTGTGGATCAGTTTTAGTATTTGATATTACTAGGACCCACCTGGATTATACACCAATAGTAAGATATATAATCCGGTGTTCTTATTGATATTTTTTATTTTTATTTTTACAAGACAGTGCTCAATGTAAATTTACAGAACATAAATATTATTAATTTTCTTTCAAAATACTTCTGGCACTTAAAAGAATTCAATAAAACACCTACAGTAAAATGGAAATTAATAAGAAAAGCTAGAATACGTAGGTCATTAAATGACCCATGTCTTTTGTGCATCCATGAGAAACTATATATTACTAAGTTTATAAAAAATAAAAATTTACTGAATCAGATAAATGAAATAGCTATTTTTTGCCGTCATATTTTCCTTAAATAATATTTAAAAATAAAATTAAAAAATGCGAGCTGGTAATATATATACTTATATTTTAAATGAAAAAAATTTGTATAATTTAAGTAATTCTATTACATTTACTAGTTTTAAAAAGAAATATAGTCTATTAGTAATTAAGTGTGAAAATATTTTTAAATTGTAGTTAAATAAAACGTATTCTAACCTAAACATCCACTAAAAAAATCTTAAAATATACAAGTAAGAAAAAATGCCGAAAGACTTTTTGCCGTTAATAATGAAAAAAACCCAGACGACATGTATATAACGGATGTCAGAATTCATTGAAAAATGCACCCTAAACTCCCTAAACTTAACCTCTTTTTTTGGATGTAACTTATAATTGATACAACAATAGTTAATAAAAATGAACACTCTACCGCCCCTGTCTGAATGATTAGATTTCGCTGTATCCTTGGAAACAGGGAATTATAAATTTTTGTGTGCGTTTAAAACTCAGTAAATTTAAAAATAAGTTATTTCAAAATTCGCTTGAAGATGAAATGGAACTAATGCTTTTAATTTAATTACAAAATTAAATTTGAAGTTTTTAGCTTCCATGTTTGAAACATGGTTATTACTGTGTAGCGAAAAAAAAATTAAAATCAGTTAATTTATAATATATATACATATATATATACACACACACACACACACACACACACACATATATATATATATATATATATATATATATATATATATATATATATATGCGATTTCTAATGAATTGATGGATTTATTTTTAATCCGATATTTATATTACTTCAAGGTTTCCTTAAAAAGGGAAAATAGAACCTGTTTCACGACCACTTCACGTACTTCATGGTCGAGAGTTATAGCACGCCGGTTCAAGCAGTGGAAACGCAGGTTCATTTCCTGTCGGTGAAAACATTTGAAGACTATCGAAAACCTACTGGTAGACATCACTCGGATTTTTCAGAACTCACAGATATCTATTCAGACACGTGTATCCGCGAAATATAGTGTTTAAAGCGAGAAGAAAGAATGTCGTATGAAGTCCTTAGAAATTTACTTACGTTTCGAATACGAAAATAAAGTTAGCAGCTGTAGTATTTTTTATTACTATAAACGTTATATATTGTGGATACACATGCCTGAGTAGACATCACTGTTTTTAAACTGCGTAACTGAATCTTTAATAATGACTGTGTATCCTTCGGCAAGGTTCGAACCCGATCACCCAGTTATAGAGACGAAGGATTCTCACGGCGAAATATGGTGCAATTACTCTGATAAAAACAAAACACATCTCTTGTTAATCCGATATCCATTAACTTTTTTTCGTATCTGAAACGTAAACAAAATAATCTCTAAGGAATGAATGGTTTTTTATTTGTAATAGGACAATACGACAAACATTAATAGATACACGTATCTGTGCAGATATCTCTGTTTTAAAAACAGTGTAATTGGCGCCTAACGAACTGGGTTTCCGAGAGTTTTAATAAAAGGAAGATATGAAGAGTCTGTGATTATATATATATATATATAGTTGCGTTGATATGTTTGTGGCCCTGGGTTTCACGCCCTTTGCGATCGTTAGATATAGAGCGCTTTCCTGTACGTACCGTGCATATATAAATAATATATATAGCAATTCCATATATATATATATATATATATATATATATATATATATATATATATATATATATATATTAGATAGATAGATAGATATGAACAGACTGAGATACATAGATATATGTGAACAGAATGAGATAGATAGATAGATAGATAGATAGATATACTTATTAGCAGGATGTAGAATAGTAGGCATTTATTGTATAAAAAATACAATTGTGGCACATGGCCGAAAAAAGGGGAGGGATTGAGGTTGAGGCTGGTCTTCACTAACTATCTTATATCAAGCTAATCTGATTCACGATCCATTCACTCATTACAATTTGCCCATTCACCACAAAAACTCGTCCATCACTAATCAATCATCCATACACCATAATACCGCATCCTCTCAATGGGGATCTACAAAAAGCGCCCCATGCAAAAAAAAAAGAGGAAAAAAATTTAATGATAATAAATACTTAAAAATCTGTGATGAAATATGAGAGGGGAGGGAATGAACCACAAAACAAACTAAACATAGACTCAAAAGTGAACTAAACATAACTGATGTTAGTAGGGCCCGTCCAACCCTCAAAACAGAGAGGCCGCTGTATTCTGCCCGTGGGACAAAATTAAGAGACTCTCTCGCTAAGGGAGTGGGAAAAGGATAAAAATTTATACGGCCGTGGGAAAGTATAAAGTTGACCCAGTCGAGATAAAAGGGGGACCAAAAACAAACTGGGGAGGTTGGGAATCTCAACTTGGATCCTAACCAAAGATGTAGCCGGGAACAGGCCAGGAACAACATTTACTCATATTAACTAGTTACACAAAAGCTTGTTTAACCTAACCAAGGGGAGGGCTCCACAGGAAACCACCCCGATGTAACATAAGGTTGACCTAGACGAGAAAATCAAGGCTACCACGTTCAAACGAACCAGGCTCGCCTCAGTCACCCGCCTTTCGATGAAGACTGTCGAATGCAATCGTTTTCTATCAGTTCTAATCTTCATCTTGAGCTGGTGCTCAAAGAATCGAAGATCCTGATGAGAAAGACGGTTGCCTCGCAAGACTTCCTCCATCTGCATGGTCCAAATCACCATTCGAGCCGTGGCTAGCAGCGTCAGAAACACTATTCGTCCCCCCCCCCGAATACAGGGGCGACACATTGTCACACGCGTATGCGCGATCAATGGGCACAAGCTTTTCGGGAGCGAGACGAGCCGTCAGCTCGCCGACATAAAGGGCAGATCCGGGGGCAATGGTAGAAGGCGTGCGAAGCCGTTTCCTCTAAACCAAGGCCACACCGCTCACAGTCTGGCAAATCCGCCAAGCCCCATATGAAGGCCTTGTCATTGAGAGGATGCCGATCCCGAGCCAATCGCCAAGTAAGCGAAAACTCAGGGTTACCGAGATAATCCGCCGCTGGCGCCGAAGACCAGTAAGAGCGAAACGCATTCTCCGACAAGCAGAGCTGATCACGCAGGTAATCCCTCGCTACTACCTCCACTAAAAAACGATAGAACTTCCTAGGCCGTGAAAGGTCACTGGACGGAGGAACAGCCAGCAAGGCCGACCGATTGAAATTCGATTGATCCCGGGGCTTACGATGGCGCTCAGCCCGCGAGATGGGGGGTCTGATAGTAAGGAAAGGGAACGCGGCCCTGACAATCCCCGCCATAATCGGATTCCTCCTGTCAACGGGCGGCGTAGGAAAGCCAACTTCGAGGCACGTTTGTGACTCTGTAAGTGTGGCGTTCCCAGCCTCCCATGACACGGACGTTGTACACAGACTCGTCTGTCGACTTGATTCCTGCGTCTCCTCCATAAAATGGAGGATAGCGAGCGCTCGAGCGGCTTCTTGTGGTCGTCACATAGAGGAAGTACGGACAATCGATAAAGGACAATCGGGAAAATGTATGCAGCACACACCTCCGCCCTGCCCTTCACGGACAACCTCCGTCGACGCCAAGTCTGACCGGCAGCATCGACCTTTGCTCGTACTTCAGACCAGATTTTCTCCAGTTGAAGGTCGGATCCAAAACACACTCCAAGAATGCGGACAGGACCGTCCGTCCACCGAAGGGCCCCGGAAGATCGACCCCCTTCCAGGCACCTAACCGCAAGCCGGACGACATGTCGCGGTTAATCTTGGCCCATGTCACTTACTCGTACCGGTCAAGCGCCTTCAGTACCGCCTCAATGTCGCTGCGGGACGACACGAAAGCAGATACGTCATTGGCGTACGCAGAAACCCTGGCTCGCGCCACTCCAAGAACGTCGATTCCGCGTAGGGCCGGACTGCAAGCCTCGACCCTCAGCCAGCGAAGGAGAGGCTCCAACGCCAAAGCATAAAGTAGGGGCGACAGTGGACAAACCTGACGAACCGACCTAGACAGCGCGAAAGCCCCCGACAGCTTCCCGTTCACCAGTACCACTGCACTGGGGGAGCGATACAGGAGGCTAATCCAGCGGCAGAAGTCGGGTGCGAATCCGGCGGCCTGCAGGACAGCAGCAAGGTAGCGATGTTCAACCCTATTAAATGCCTTGGACCGATCCAAATTGATCAGCGCGGCCTCATCGTCGTTTTTTACACCCTCTATGACCGTTGCTCTGAATTGTTCGGCCCCTCACAGAACAAGTCTGCTCCGGACCCAACAGAGACTCGGCAACTGACTGCAAACACTCCTGCAGGATCTTGGCCAAAATCTTTAACTCTGTGTTTAGCAGAATTATGGGCCTGTAATCATCTAGTTTCCCCCCAACATCCTTGCCTTTTTCAACAGCGTGATCACACTCCTGGAGAACCGGTCGGGGAGGGACCTCTGCCGGAACCAGTTGTTGAACACCACAGTCAAAATCGGAACAAAGATGTGCGACAGCCTCAAGTACAATTTATAGGGCAAACCATCCAGACCGGGTGACTTGCCTCTGTCGATCTTCTTCAATGCCGCGTAGACCTCGCCTTCCGTTATCTCTCCCTCGCAGCTAGCCGCTTCAGTCGGCGAAAGCCGGGGAAAGTCAGCCAAATAGCTGCGAAACTCGTCCTCACGAAGACCAGGCTCTTTGGTAAACCGGCTCTCGAAATGCCGCCGAAACGCCTCGCACATGTCGTCAGTGGCCCGAAGATTACGTCCCTCCGGGTTATCGACTTCACGAATGTAACGAACGGAACCTCGACGAATCTCTTCCTTGCGCAGATCTGCGCCCATGTTCACAGCTTCGGAAGACATCTTGCTTAACCTATGTCGAATTACCTGGCCCATGTAGCACTCGCTATTCGAACGCTCCACGGCCTCCCTAGCTACGGCTATCTCTAGGGGATCCCCCAGCCACCGCCCGGGAAAGACTAGCCTTTTTCAGCTCTATCTAGGGCGAGCCGTTTGCTGAAATCCGTGGTGAAAGACCTAATCCTACATTTAAGACCGTCCCACCACTTATTCCCGATAACAGCACCCACTAGCTCCCGCTGCACTAAGCTAGTTAGCTGCCCCCGGAAGTCCCGCCTGTCCAGTAAAGACAGATTGAACTTCCAGTAACCAGCCATTCTAGGCCTACGATCTAACACGGGCACAATGCGGTTGTGGTCCGTATAGCCTACCAAGTGGAACGTGGGACAATCTAACAAATCTATGTCGGCTCCTCTAACTAACATTCTGTCAAGGTAGCTAACTACCTTGTCAAAAGGCCAATTTTGAGCCCATGTCCACATCTTCCCCCCGGGGTGATCGACCCGGTATCTATCAACGAGACCAAAATCGTTGATCAGATCAACCAAGCTACGATCGCCCCTTCTCCCGCTAGCACCCTGCCTCCTATCTAACTTAGGGCCCAGGATGGCATTCCAGTCTCCCATTAAGACTAGGCGCGTTGAATCCACTAGGAACGGCACCAACCGCCGAAAAAACGAAACCCGCTCCTCCTGATCGTTGGGTGCATAAACCGCAACGACCCGAAACGAACCACTTTTCACGGCTACATCGGCCACGATCAACCGGCCTTTGGCATCGGTATGCACAAGGTCCACCTTCGCATCGAGAGTACGCTTCACCAACAAAGAGACTCCTCTGGCCAGTCGGGTCCCATGTGCTGAATAGACGACAAAGTCGTTAGACAGCACACAGGCATCGACGTTTCAAACAAAGTGCGTCTCTTGGATCGCGGCGACATTCACACCAAAGGACAAGAGATCCCAGAGCAGGCGGACCGCCTGACCCCGATCCATCAGGCCCTTCGCATTTAGAGTAGCTATCCCGATAGACATCATCTAAGCCTGCAAATAAAAGGAGAAAAAGCAAAAACCTATTCACATACCGGGCGGAAATCTGTTAGTCAGGACACCGACGGATTGTCCTAGGCTCCCTATTCCTAATTCGGCCGTCATACGACCGTCTAAGACAATACCGCCGACGTCCGTGGGGTATATTAGTTTAATAGCCCTATATAGAGAGGGATGGATTAACACAGGGATCCTCCCAGCACAAAAGTTTCTTAGTTTTTTTTTAACGTGGATTCTCCAACTCCATCATCCTGATCTCTGGAAAAGCCTCCTTGGCTTCAAACGGGTGGCTCCAGACTTTCAAATAGCCCCCCGTATCCCTCACACAGGTTATTACACCTGGAGCCTTCGGGAAATTTCGAGGGTCTTCAATGACTTTGCCGTTAACTTCGGTCATCTTATAAAGGACCCTTAATAGGGCATTTCTCTGTCTCGACAGGCCATTTTTGCATTCCTCCCTGTCCACCCTACAAATAGATTCGGGGACTGCGTACATCATCTTTTTTCCTCGTTTTCTCCCTAGAAGGATGAGGAGGGGAAGAGGCGGATGTGTGAGGTGGAGTAGCTGATGAACTTAGGGAGGAAGTGGAGGGAGAGAGGGACGGAGCACGGGAAGGGGAAGTAGGGAGGCTCCTGCTTTGGGGGAACTACTAGCTTCTTTCGGCGAAGCAGGGACGGAGAGCGATCTGGCTCTATCCATGCCCCTCTCCGCCCTGCTACGGCCAGGGTGGCTTTGCTGTGGTTCGTCTTCTTCTTCCTCCCTGCTCCTTTTCAGGGATGAGGCACGAGGTGGAGGCATACTCTCCACCTCCATAGGCATCTCAGTTTGTGACTGTTGATTCTATTGGTGGTGGTGGTACTGCTGATGCTGCTGTTGTTTTTGCTGCTACTGCTGCTGTTGTTTCTGCTGTTGCTGCTGCTGCTGTTGTTTTTGCTGCTGATGCTGCTATTGTTTTTGCTGTTGCTCCCGCTAGAGCCGCTTCCTCTCTCTCTCTCTCTCTTTGGGTTGCTGCCCTTCTTTCGGATGCTGCCGCATCTCCTTCGGTTTTTTAGGCGGAGACTTCCTCTCCTCTTGTCCCTTTTTGAGAGGGGGGCGAGATGCTTGACGCCTTCCGTTCTTTGGTGACATCCCTCCACTCTCCATCCGATTTCGAAGCCTCCTCCTCTGCTTGCCCTGCTGCTATTGTCGCAGTTTTAGCTGTTGTAGATGTTGGCCGTGCTAGAGCTTGTGCACCTTTTTTTACTGGGGCACTCCTTTGCCATGTGACGCGTCACCACACATGACCAACCACGGTTTTCTGCCCTCCACCACTACCAGCATCTTCCTGTCGCGGCAAACCAGGATGTTGGGGATCTCTTGAAAACCCTTTCTGCTCAGGGTTATTTGAATCTCCATATCCCCCGTCTCAATGCCGGCTTTGCTGCTAAGGGCCCTCAATTCGTTTACTTCTCCAAATTTGGTGAAGAAGGTCCCCATTCGGTTATCTGGAATATCTACGGGCACCCTATAGACGGTCACTTTTGTCCGACGAGTGCCCATGTATTCCGTCTGGAGTCTTAAGGTCTTGGTACTTAATACGCTTCCTGCCAACTCCTTTGTCCGCTCTTCCTTTTGGAGAAGGATATCCCACAATGCGTTTGTCCTTCTTGCGAGTATCTTCGGGTTGATATTTAAAGCTTTTAAAGCTTCCTTCATACTTTCACTGCTGACCCCAGTTAATTTCCGGGTTTTAACGTCAGAGGTCAGCAGGGATATGGTGCGCGGGCTTACTGCGTCAAAGGCTTCCGTAATCGTTAGGAACTCATTGTCCTTAAATGACTCCTCATACTTCTTTCATTGGTTAACGTAAAAGTTATCATCCCTTTTTAGCGGCCTATTTTCTGACCAGGCCGTTTTGGCTGGTGACACCGGTTTTGGCTCCGGTGTCTCCATATCGTTGTTTTGTCGACTATGGTGGCGTAAAAGCCAACCACAGTGACCAAATGAATAGTTACTTTTCCTTTTTTTTTTTTTAATTAAAAAAAAAATGTTTTTAAGCATATAAAAAATTATTCAGATACAAAATAAAGTTAAAATGCAAAACGAACGGGACAACCAAAGACAATAAGCAATTCAACTAAATACTCAGTCAAAATGTAAATAAAGACAGGGAGGGGGTAAAATACAAACAGAAAAAAATGTCTAAATAATAATAAGTACTAAAAAACAAGCAAAAAGTAAAATTGAAAAAGGTTTTCAAAAAACAAAAGTAACAAAAAATAAAACTTATCAGTTCAAGACGGTCGCTTCTCAAAATGCAGTATCGCTGGTCGTAAATCCACTAATAAAACAAGAAAACAGTAGTATTTAATAGTAACTGAAAATAGGGAGAAGTGATACCGTACTTGGTTGGCGTCGTCAATTTAGAATGAAGACGCTAACTTCGCAAACAGACGTTAACGGTTTTACTTTTAAATAATACAAAAAACACATACACAGTTTGAGTTATGTCTTTCATTTTGACCTGAAGACGCCAACTTAACAGTCGAATGCGAAATGAGTTATCATTAAAAAGCTTTTCCACTTTATCTCAATATATATATATATATATATATATATATATATATATATATATATATATATATATATATATATATATATACGAGGACCATGTATATATATATATATATATATATATATATATATATATATATATATATATATATATGCAAGTATACCAGAATACTGCAGCTGATTTATTTTGATGACCCGAGCATGTATATTTATAGACACCTGGGAAATGTTTGAATAGAGCTATATTCCATATACCAGAATAAATTATAATTTTATTATTTTGCATGTTTATATGGACGCGTTGACATTCTATAACCTTCATAAATCTTTAAAAAATAGATTTTCTTTTACAGTTATGTTTCCCAGATATCTTGAATGCAGTATTGTTTTCGATTCTCCTTTACATATCTTTATGGTGGACCAGAAGTTTTTTCGTGGATTAATATCTGGAGAGGCTTCAGGATCATTCCATTAGTTTTATATCTTAGAAAGCTTCTTTTTTTTGGCAAGATTAGTAACATTCAGCTTTGAAAAATGTGAAAGTGCATTGCCTTACTATATGTTTTTAAAATCTTTTCACCCCGAGCAAGGCGATAAAGACACTAAGGCGCAAGAGAGTTACTGGATGTGAATGAATCTGAGAAAAAAATATTTAGGAGAATGAACAATAAAAGAACCTGTCCTGATGGTGTGTCGCCTTGACGTGATAGGATGGCTTGCGTGCTTCAACGACCCCCAGATCTATGTGGGCGCGGGGTCTGGCCCTTAGCAGGTCTAACCAAACTCAATAGGTCTGTGGGATAGGAGCCAGACGAAAGACACACTCTGGTCCCCCAGGTTGAGGGTTGTGCAGTAGGCTAACAACCTACTCACTTAAAAACTGACTTGTTACAGAAACAACAACGATATCTTCAAACAACGACATGGCCGAGGAAGAGTCATCCAAAGTGGAACGCATGACGCGTGCTGGGGAAATTTTCCCCGGGAAGCCAGTGCGCCGACAACTCTTCTGACGACTAAGTCAACAACCAGGATAGGGACCTAGAACATCAGACCCCTATACGAGACCAGCAAAATAGTACAGGTTTGCAGAGAAATGCACAGGTACAAATTGAAAAGGTGAAGGCAGCTGTCACGGCATGGGGCGAGCCGAAGAGGATCGTCCGGAACCGCGTCTGTTGGAGAGGTGTTGTTGTGGCCCTATGTTCCTCAAGGAATCAAGAGGCATAATAGTAATACAATAAAAGAACAGAGATTAAGAACACAGAAGATGATGATTGACATTGCATTTATATTTTTGAAGATCAAAGTTGGCTAGACAGCAAGAAGCCGGGAGAAAGTTGCATAAGCGCGAAGTGGATGTGGAGAAACTGTTCGCATAGAAGTTACTGCTACGTCTAGTAATTTCAACTGTAAAATGATGCGACCTACGTGCCAATCTAGTCAGACAGTTATGTGCTATGCGTGATATGTGCTTAGGTGATCATGCATCTTTTCCTGTAGTAGGTTGCCATTTCTTTCTGTGGTAGACCAGTTGCCATCCAAGACTATAGAAGCCAGTCTGTCCTGCTATTTACCCATACCCATTACATTCACTTACATGCTAATACCCTTTCCCAAGGGTATTAGCATGTAAGTGAATGTAATGGATTCGACTTGAATTCGAACACGGTTCTCCGATTCCTCAATCAGAGCCGTGCCTCCAATCTAGTACTGCGCTTAAATGAATAAAATGAAGGTAACAAAGAGGAAAGCTCATCAGAACAATATACACTTTAACTTAAACATTCTTTGTTGTGATCTTTGTCCATGAGCTTCTAATAATTCAATTATTTAAAGGGCCCTATAATTTTACTGTTTACAATTTAAAGGGGCCTATAATTTTACTGTTTACAATTTAAAGGGGCCTATAATTTTACTGTTTACAATTTTTTTTCTTTGTGCCATGCGTGATACACGCGTAGGCGATCATGTATTTTTCGACGAGGCAGATTTTTTCCCATAGTAGGTTGCCTGCTATTTACCCATAGTTAGGGAGAGAAGAAGAGAATTTATACCTTTACATAGAGTATAGCAGGTAAGTGAATGTAATGAATTCGACTGGAATTCGAACTCGGCTCTCCGATTCCTCAATCCGTGCCGTTATCTTTTACTCCACCGTGTCTCCTCACTGTTATCGCCTGGGCCCCTAGCATAGCCATCAATTCTACTATATGTCGTTCTATATTCATCACTAACCATAGTGTTGAGAAATCATTCTTTCATATACGTCTTCGTTCAACCTTCTCCCTTTTCTTGGTGATGTTTACTTAAAGGCGGTAGGGTTTATTTGCTTTCGTGCCTTTATTCAATGTTCTTAATATTTTCGTTCTTTTCTCTTTGTTTACATTAGTAACTCTAGTTTTTTTTTTCTTTCAAATATTTTCCTGCAGATCAATCCATTGTTCTTGCTTATTTTTTTCTTCTTCTATATGCTGCATCCCTTCAGGAGTTTGGCGATCATGGCTCTCCACAATTTCCTGTCTTTTGTAGCTTTTAATAAATTTTGTCTTTTTTATCTCTCCTAAACCTTGTTCACTTAAAATTCGTAAAATTTACCACTTCTGTTCATCCATCCGATGACTTCTCCTGACCTCAGCTGTCAATACCATTAATCAACACCTGACAAACGAGTCACCGTAGTTAAGAAATGCTTTTCTTATTTTTTACTGTTTTTCTGCTAAAAAGTAAGTACTTTTTATTTCACATTAGATTAAGTAAACTTTAAATTTCCTAATTTTACTCAAATAACCTTTGAAAAATATATATTTTATTTTCACAAGATTTTTAAAACGGAGAATTTTACTTTTATTTATAAATGCCTCAAAATAGCAAACATCATCAATTTTACTGAAAAAAAGAAAGGTTTATTCCAATCAGTATAAATTCGATTTTAAATACACCAAAGTATTTTGCTTACTGCGTATAGTAAATGTATTCCATTATCTTTGAAATAAAGCTAAAAAGAAAGCCTCAAGAACGATTTTTCACTTTTTTTAAACTAAATTATAGGTATGCCATTTTTCGGCAAATTACTGAAGATCCCTATAAGAATATAATATACTCTTGAACAAAAAACTTTAAAACAATAGATAACATGTAAGTTTTGCTATGTCTGTTAACAAAGCACAAGGCTAGATTACCAATTACTGGACTATGAATATTGTCTACCAAGAAGTATTGTAATGTAAAAACTGTTTAAAGATATTATTGCATTTGGATAAATTAATTTGAAGTTATATTGTTATAGTTTTAGTTTTATTTTTTTTTAAATCCAGGGCAACACCGGGTAGCTCTACTAATAATCTCTAAAACTTGAGTATACATCCTTCAACATTTGTGTTAGTCTTTCTGTTATCACCCTGAGCATAAATATAGTATTCCTTGTTCCAATGTCTTTACCGAACCCACACTGTTCTTTTAATTGTTCTCAATTCTCTTTTAGTAACATTCTTCATGACATTTCCTTTTTTGGGTTCTTAATATTATTTGTTCTTTGATTCCTGTTCTGCCTTTAAAACATTGCGGTCGTATCAATCAGTAATAGTACAATATCTTTCTGATATCGCTCTGAGGTTATAGCTTTTTGGGGAGTTAGAGCAATTTACACGCTTTCTCTCTCTTTCTCTTTCTCTCTCTCTCTCTCTCTCACTCACACACACACACACACATATATATTTTAAGACATTTTTATTTTTATACATTCTTTTTTTTTTTTTTTATAGATACAAATATTTAAGTAAATGCTCTGTTTATAATAAACAGTATTAACAACATTTACCGGCCTGAATGTCCGAGAAATTGTCATAGAAAATATGCGTCCTCCGACAGGAATCGAACCTGTATCCTCGTCATATAGGATACAGGTTCGATCCTTGTCGGAGGACACATATTTTCTATGAAAATTTCTCGGATATTCAGGCCGGTAAATGTTGTTAATACTGTTTATTATAAACAGAGCATTTACTTAAATATGTGTATCTATAAAAAAGAATGTATAAACATAAAAATGTCTTAAAATAATTGTCGAACACACACACACACACACACACACATATATATATATATATATATATATATATATATATATATATATATATATATATATATATATATATATATATATATATATATATATATATATGTATACACACACACACACACACACACACACACACATATATATATATATAAAGTGGTGGAAACTTGAACTAGTAGAAAAAGAAACTAAATGAAATCAGCTATACTATATCCCCAAAGATATATATATATATATATATATATATATCAGAGTCGGTAGAGAATGCGCACTGCTGATGAAAAGTACGAATATATGTACGAATATATGTGTGTTGAGGATTCTAGGTCTAGTCTAGACATGATGAATTATTATGAATATATATATATATATATATATATATATATATATATATATATATATATATATATATATATATATATAATAGTCTGAAGAGCAAAATTTGAGTTGCATAATAAAATCTCGCATTGACAAGTAATTAACTGTAAATATTTCTCATAAAATATCATCGTATATTTTTATTATATAAATGTAAGTGTATCCTAATAAATCTACCTACATTGCTTGGTTAAAAGTCATTTTATGGCGAAAATATTGTGTTGCATAATAAAATCTGACACAGTATAAGATAAATAGATAGATAAAATTATACAAGGCAAAATTTCTGACGAAATATAGATGTTGAAGAAGAGCAATAATAGCGATAAATATTAAAAACGGGAAGGAAAGACAACGACAACGGAAAAGAAGAAAGAGAAACAAGTTTTATACCATTAACGCTTCCAAGATAAATACATTCAAAGACACACGCATGCGCACATTTAACAAAACCATATAGCAAGAAAAGCAAATGGCTAACTTGAAAGTTTTAAAATAAGAAATAGGAATTGTCTCAAAAGAAACAAATAAACAAAACAAGCATATGATCACGCAGCGACCGACAGACAAAAAAAAAAAAGAAAAGAAAAGAAAAAAGATAAATAAATAAAAAAAATTAACGCCAGAGTTCAACATTTTAAGATTACAATACAAATATCCAACGTGTATAGCGGTTCGCCTGATGCGCATATGTGTGTGGTATGACGCCATGTGTGAGGTTTGTTTGGTTATGCGATACTTGAGCACAAGCTAAAGATTTGCTGAAATCGGAGAAAAACAATAGAGAGAGAAAAATAAAATAAAATAAAAAAGGAAAAGGTAAAAAAACAAAACAAACAAAACAAACATATTGTATAGGAGGGATTTGTTGCAAGAGCTCGAGATGACTAATACACAATGTCACACCTAGTCGCAACGAAATCTACGCAAAGCAACCACCCCGTCTTTCAAATCTACCAGCCTGTTTCTCTCACACTCACTCTCTGGATGTCTAAATATATATGTATATATGTTGGAGTTTTTGAAAATACTGTGCCACACAAAATATCGGATTTTAAAGGGAAAGTAAAAAAACTCAGAAAAAACGCTATACATTAAAGAAAGCAAAAATATTGTTCGTTTCAGGACTTATTATAAAGAATGTATTTTTTAATCGCATGGAGTGACACGTTTCGTTGTGGGGAAGCAATGACTAGTGCTCCACTCAAAACGACTTAGTTTCTGATTTTCTGTCAGTTCATACTGAATCATTCATTTACTTAAAAGGATTGTCATAAAAATATTTTTATCGCAAGGAATAGTGTTTCGTGGTAATGAATCAATAACGAACATTCCACTCAAAACGACGTAGTTTCTGATTTTCTGTCAATTCATACGGAGTCATTTATTTACTTAAAAGGATTGTCATAAAATATTTTTATCACAAGGAATGGTGTGTTTCGTTGAAAGGAATCAATGACGAACATTCCACTCAAAATGACGTAGTTTCTGATTTTCTGTCAATTCATTCGTTCAGTTTTTTCGCAAATAACAAGAAATAAGTACTTTGCTGGAAGTGCTTGAATTATCGTTCTGTTACTATCTCCTATAATTTTTCTCAACTCGACCTCATTATCAATGGCGCTAGTGAATATTCCCCGACGTTCACTTTCAACATTTTTCGTTGCTTTTTGGAATATCTGAAACTATCATTATGCCGCTTCTTTGCTTACAGCTCTTTCTTTAAATGCCAAACTGATGTTTCAAATTCATTATCCTCCTATATGGCATTGAATACTGGACAATGTCCTCAAAGATGAAGAAGAAACTTGGTGTAACAGAAAAGTGATTCTACAGAAGGATGCTGAGGATACCATGGACCGAATGTGTGAGCAACGACGAAGTTTTAGAGAAAATCGAAGCCAATTGGAAATTTCTACTTAACATCAAGAATAGACAGTTGAAATTTCTAGGGCACATAACGAGGAATGAGGGCTTGGAAAATCTGATACGCACAGGACAGATTGAGGATAAGAGGAACAGAGGAAAACAACGCATAACCTACCTAGAGAGTTTGAATGACAGAACAAGGTTTAGGAGAAATAAACAATAAATAACAAAAAGACAAAAATTATTAAGAGCTAGAAAAGATAGGAAATTGTGGTGAGCTATGATCGCCAACGTTTTGGGGGAGCATGGCACATAAAAAAGTATATAACTTAATACAGACGTACTAGACGTGATTGATTCAAGGACGAATAAAAAAATCATGAAATAACCATGGGATCATGTAAAATAGAATGTTTTTAATGCGATATTTTGTCAAGACGAAAACGATCATGACTCTCCACAGCTTCTGTTTATTATCTATGACTTGCCATGCTTTCTTGGGAAAGATAGTGAAAGTAGTTTGCCGCTGCTTTCTGTACCATTTTGCATTCAAATTAACCCTTCTATTCGATTAGTTACCACTCAAGGCTAGAAAACCCACTCTATACTACCATGTAATCTATAGTTGGGGAGAGATGGATTCATGCCTTTCCCAAGAGCATTTGTGCGAAAAAGAACACAGCAAACTAGGCGGGAATTTAAATTTGGTTTGTTGATCTTTTTTCCGCGTCGATAACCGTTAAGCCACCCGCACATTATAAATAATGTACAACAGTAAAATTTCCTGTAATAAAATAGTAAATAATAGAATAATAAAACACAAACTTACTTAATTAAATCACGTGATTTAATTAAGTAAGTTTGTGTTTTATTCTCTTATTTACTATATTAGTTGCTTTTCAGCGCAACTACACAGGTACTATGCCCGTTAGTAAACTGCAGAGTAAAGAACACGCGTCTCGAACTCTCACCTCTTCTGCTCCGTAAAGCCTCATTTATCGAGATGCCTGTTTTTAACTATTTATTCTAAAAGACTTGTACGGTTGGCAGGAAGATAAATCTTCTATATATTAAACGAAAATGAAAGCCTAGATCAAACGGCAGCCAAGAGAGCTTCCAATGCTGAGAATATACAAAGACTTAGGGACTCTCAAACTCTTGAACAAGCTGAAGGCCCAGCCAAGAGCTCTCCGCAGGAGTTAGATTAAATGCCGCCCGATGTAGCGGCTTTCAAGCTAGTATTTAAGAAAATCGAAAATGTTGGTGACATTCAAAATGATACCGTTAATTCTTGACATCATTTCATGCATACGTCTGCAGTTGCTGGTAGTCCGTGATTGGAAACTTTCTTGTTTGATTATTAGGATAACAGATTTTTCGTTTACGCTGCTTCCTACAGGTCGGAAGTTAATTTTTATTTCACGTAATTTTATATATAGCCTTCTTATATTTTTAAAATAAAAAAAATAGGATGCATGCTTGAGGGCGGAGTACCCTCGATGAAAGGAAATAAAGTGTCAGATGTTATAATGAATCTTTACACTGTAAAATTCTACTACCCATTCCATCAGAGCGGTTTCGACTTGAAGGCAAATCAATGTGATTTATCATCTACAATATGGCTGGTCATTTCTGAGAGTACCTATTTGTTCAGGTCCATTTGTGTCAGTTCAACACCCACAGAGCCAACATGTGGTTTATGATACAACTATGCTAAGCGGACATTAAATATATTTCAAGTATGTGCCCCACCAGGGACACATACGGTTTTGAAATCTGCTTTCCTTCTCCTATATTGGCCTCCAGCTTCGCTAGAGAGGCCAGATTGCTCTGCTACTTAATCCATTGTTGGGAGTGGGAGAAGAGATTAAAGTTTCATCAATAGGATATATATATATATATATATATATATATATATATATATATATATATATATATATATATATATATATATATGTGTGTGTGTGTGTGTGTGTGTGTGTGTGTGAAGAAATATACTCTTAAGGTGTGCTATATTTATGGGATAAAGTGCTCAATATCAAAGATAGAGCGTGTGTAAATATAAAAGTGAACACTGAAGTCAACACTTAGAGGCGACAGGCCTGTTTCATGCTAGACGCAATCGTCAGACCACCGACTGACGATTGCGTCTAACATGAAACAGCCTGTCGCCTCTAAGTGTTGACTTCAATATTCACTTTTATATATATATATATATATATATATATATATATATATATATATATATATATATATATATATAGATTGGTTCGCTTATCACCCTGTTTACAATCCTCTGCAGACTTTTGAATGATGCTAGAGGTTTATCCCTTGTTTCCTGTTTAGGATTGGGTTTTCCGTTCCTTCTAAAGTCTTTTTTTATTCTCTTTCACCCCCAGTTGCCCCTTGCATCTTAGTGTCATTATCGCCTTGCTTGGGGTGAACTGATTAAAAAATATCCATCTTTGTAAAAATTTCAATCGGAATCCGAACTCGGTTCGTCGATTTTTCGTTGCTTGCTTCTAACCATTTCACCAACTGCACATCCACTAGCCAACCAAAGCTGCGAGAGTTTTCACGATAAATTTATATGATGAATTTACGACGTGAATATCAGATTGCAATATCTATTTTTATTAGAAATATTTATGAAGGAAGATGCTTTACGTTAAAGAAATATGCGTGCAAGATAATGCCCCTTTATATTCTATCGTTCACTATTGCCCACCTTGCCCAAAGTTTTCTAAGATTAATGGAACGCCCTCCAACCTCTTTAGATGTTAACTCATTACAAAACTTCTGGTCCATTATTAAAAGAGATTTATATGAGAATATATAGACAACATTCAAGCAAAGAAGATCTCTGCATTAATCTTCGAAATCTTAAAGTAGAAAGCTAATAAAACCAATGATTGAAAGACTAATGAATGTTATGGAATGCCAAGGAGTCCATATTAAAATGTAAAGTAAAATAATGATTTATTCAGGTATATGTAAAGTTGTGTTAATAAAAAATGTTCCTGCGACCTATATCTTTTGGATTTCACATTTGCCATTGTGTTCGTGCAGCGTTACAATTTTCGGACGCTTCCTTTGAGTAATGTCCATCGTAGACAATAACCGTAGGACAACTAATCGACAGACGGGACAATAGTGTCGGGGCGTAGTAAAAAAGACTGATGCAATCACAGATGACGTAATATTTTTCAAGGCCAAACAAATTTCATCACACACCCTGAAAACAGATTCATATTGCTGCACACCACTGCAAATGACCTAATCTGAGGAAGAAATAGAAATCGATTACACCCTGTCCAGTGGGTCTAAAACTGAATGAATGGTGAAAGAAAAGGGAAAAAAGCGGTTATTTCAAATAATTTGCATAAGGGTGTAATATTAAAAAATCTCTTGTATTTATTTTGCCTAATAAAACCTGGCATCTCCAAAACAAATTATTATCAATTTTATTTTTAATAACGAAATACAAGGTAACCAAAAAAGTTCTGTCCGTTTTTAAAGGAAAAAAAGAAAACGCTTCACAGTATGTGTAACTTATATTTAGTCTTCGAAGTAATCGCCATCGGCATCCAGCACCTTCTGCCAACGTGTCTCCAGCTGTTCAATGCCCTTGCGGTAGAACTCTGACGCAAAGAAGTCCGTGGGGGCTTTGCGCAAGTCTGCTTCATTGGTGAAGGATTTCCCACGAAGATGATTATCCAGGGAGTGGAAGAGGTGGTAATCGGATGGCGCAAGGTCAGGTGAATAAGGTGGATGGCACAAAGTCGCCCACCCAAGTTGCTGTATGGTATCCCTGACCACTCGCGCGACATGCGGCCTGGCGTTGTCATGGAGGAAAAGCACACCTTTGCAATTCACCAGTGCTGGCTCCTTCTGGCGCAATGCCTGTTGCACACGTTTCAATTGCTGCGAGTATAGGACTCTAGTGACCGTTTGGCCCGTTGGTAGCAGTTCATAATGAACCACTTGACGACCTGTCCACCAGACACAAAGCATAATCTTGCGTGGGTGCATAGGCGGTCTTGCGGTGTGAGGGACAGCATCCTGAGGAGACAACCAATGTCTTGGGAGTTTCGTACAGAACCCACTTTTCATCACTGGTAAGCACTCGATTGAATAAGGATGAGGTACGGTGGCGAGAAAGCAGTGATACGCAGGCTGCCACTCGTTGTCCCTTGTGGACCTCCAACAGCGTTTGCGGAACCCACTTGCTCAGTTTGTACGTCTTACCTAAGCGATGCAGGTGAAGTCTAACTGTTTCATCGGAAACGTTGAACTGTCTTGCAAGTTCACCACACGTTAGACTACTGTCCTCTTCAATGGCCGCCTTCAGGACTGTCATTCAAGACCTGCGGTCGTCCACTGCGAGGCTCATCTTGGAGAGACAAATGTCCCGACTTGAATTTTCGAAACCAACGACTTGCAGTACGTTCATCCACAGCACTATCCCCAAATGCTTGACATATGCGGCGACTTGATGCAGCTGCTGATAAGCCCACTTTGAAGTCGTAAAGCAAACAGCCCCGAACGAGATCTCTAGACATTTCCATTCTTCTCACAGCTGTCCGGCTTATAACTGATGGCCGGGCACGGTGCGCGTGTTTTTTATAACGTCTGATGTTCCTACTTCCGGCTGTCCGAATTTGAAAACAATTGCTACACGCATTTCGTATATATTTCAACTTCATTCAATGACTAATCAAAAAACGGACAGAACTTATTTGGTTACCTTGTATTATTAGCTGAAACCTCCATATGTTGCTTATATATGAACATTCTGAAAAAACTTCCCCACATCGGTTGTTAAATACAAATTTTATTGGGAAAACATTGACTTGCATAATAAAATCTGACACACGGTCATAATTCTAGATGGGATCAGTTTATAACTTAATAACAATAGAAAACGGATTCCCCACTTTATATCCAGTAGAAACTTATATTAACATTTAATATAGACATATTTTGACAATTTTCCCCACATTGGTTGATTAATAGCAATTTTTGTGAAGAGATTGGCCTGAATCATAAACTCTAACATAGTTTAGCAATTCTAGAGGGGTTTCAGTTTATTACTTAATAACAACAGAAAACAGATCCCCCATTTTATGTCTAGTAGAAACATATTAATAAATTATATTAAATAATGAATTACGAATAAATAATATCATAACGAATTAATAATTTTTGACAGTTTTCCCCACATTGGTTGGTAAGTAGCAATTTTATTGTGAAGTCATTGATTTGCAGAGTAAAACTTGATATTGCGTAAAAGTAAGCTCATATTTTTTCTACTCTATTGATAGAAGAAATGCTTTAAATTATCGTGTGTGTTTACATATATACACATACATACACGCACACGTACTAACACGCGAATTATATACACACCATTGAACATAAACGCAACATTGAACACATGTACACAGACACACAAAGTCATATATATATATACATGCAAGCGCATATCAGGCACGGCTCCGCAAAATAAGAAGTAGGGAGAGAGAGCGGGAGAAAGAGAGAGAGAGAAAGAGAGAGAGAGAGAGAGTGAGGGGGGTAAATAAGATTTTTAAAATGGAGATTAAGTCAGATGTTAAGTTTTAAAGATTCCTTATTCCATTTTTTGGTCTGATCCTCCCAGAAATCTATTACATCAATTATCCTACTGTAAATATATTTTTGCTTTGATTTTAAAAACACGCCTTTTGTTTTCTGTTCGTTCCTACTTATTTTGCAGCAATCACGCCGTTAATCTTGTTTCGACGTATGCCTCTTGTCTCGTACGGCGGAAGAATATATTGCGTGGCGGAAGAATACGTCGTCATGCGGCGCTAGAGTGACGAAGGCTGTATTCGTCAGTTCCTGGTTGTACGCCATATTGGATTGTTGTGCATCCGCTCTCTTTCGTTTGTGGAGACTTATTGCCCTTCATTATGGCTCCCATAACCTCTTCTGTTGGCGGTGCTTCGAAGAAGAGGATAGCCATCACCAAGGAAGTGGAATTAGACATTGTTAAATGCGCTGAAAAGGGAAAAAAACTCTGAAGAACATTGGCCCGGTGCTTGGCTTAAAACATGTACAGTGTAACCCGGATATAAGAGAGTTGACGGGACCGGAGAAGAAGTCTCTTATATCCGAGTTTCTCTTATATCCGGGTTTGGTCTATTTTGTTTAGGTAAGTATGGCTCTAATTTTGGACCATAGAAAATCTCTCTTATATCCGGGTTTATCTTATATTCGGGTATCTTATATCAGGGTTACACTGTATTAGGTTTTCACACATGAAATGACACACTTTATAAGAAAGGAATAAAATGCTTCTGAAATGTTAAATAACTAATTTATTTAGTTGAAATAGGCACCATGTTGACGAATCACTGTTCTCCAACGTACCTCTAAATTCTTAACCCCATCTTTAAAAAAAACTTCTTATACTTTGATGTGATAAACAGTTCAAATTGTTTCGATTACTTCTTCCTTATTGAAGAATGTTTTATTGCATGTGTAAAGCTCAAAATGCTTAAATAAGTGATAATCCGCAGGAGAGATAATCAGGTGACTATGGAGGAAGGGGCAAAATTTCATAATCCAGCCTATGCAGCTTTTGGACAGTTTAATGATAAGCGTGCGCGGTCGTGCGTTGTCGTGCAGCAAAATTTGCGTCAGTTTTTCTGCACACCGACGGAAATGTGGATAGATACGTAACGTGGGATTATGTGCCCGATCAGTGAAAAGTTGAAGGAGAAATTCATTGTATAATTACAGGAGAAATTAACCTCATTCTTTTTAGTCCATCACTAGTTTTTGCAGAAAAGATTGATTCGTTTTCTACGGCTTTATCAACCTTTTGCAGGTTATTTAGAACCAGAAAATATTTTTAGATTGTAAGAATTATCTTTTTAGATAATAATGGTTTAGTAATAGGTGTTGCTAATTAACCCATAGTTTGGGGAGAAGACGTGGATCCATACCTTTCCCAAGAGTATTTACGCGTAATTGAATATAACGAACCCAATTCGACTCTTCGATTGACAATTTCGAACCATAATCCATTACACCATCCGCACATCCAAGCTGACAGCACCTGATGTTCCCGACCAGTCACCCATACAAAAAAGAGAAACATCCCTTTACTTATAAATTGTACAGAAATCGTTTCTGTAAATCTTTTTGAATTGTAAGGACGCTTCTCATAATTATCGACACTATCTTTACAGAAGGTATTTTTGTGGCATTGAAGAAGGCTTCAGAGTAGATCGGCCGAAATGTAGTAGGAACAAATGCAATAATTCTGGGTTGATTGATTAGGTTTTTTTACGTCTTATCAACCCGTTGTGGGTTATTTAAAGCCGTAACATAATTTTTAATTGCAAGAATAATACTTTTTTTTGTAACTGAATATTGCATTAACAAATCTTTGAGAATAACAATGATTTTTCCAGGTATATGTCCTACAATTTAATCCAGAGTGGGGAGAGGAGATGGATTCAGATCTTTTCTAAGAGTATTTGTGTGTAAGTGAATATAACGTACTCAACTGGAATTCGAACTTGAATCTCCGATCTATCATTCTGAGCCGTTATCCAATTACACCACTCGCACTTTCATCCGAACAACTGTTGGAATGAAGACGCTCTTCAAAATTATCGACAATATCGTTTGTAATGTTTGATCTGTTATAAACGGTAGCCATGTTTAACTTTGCAAAACTCTTTGCTTCTCTCGTAGAAACCACTACGATGACAAAGTAATTTGCAGCTGTACAAACAAACAAAATAGGTTAAACGAGAACGTCTCCATCCATTTTATTTGTTCATTTCTTTTTCACTTGACTTTGTTCACATGAAAATCAGTGTTCAAAACGAGAAGCATGAAAAATTCACCACTCAGAAAAAAACATTATCATTCTGGGCGCTCGAATGTTTACTCACGCCAACACGTTCGTAAAACTCTTTGCACTTTTTGCAACAGTGTTAATCTCTCTTCATAAAGTTTTCAAAACTGTAATACAGATGTAGTTTTTCAACCAGAAATTCCGTTCCACATCTTCGCTGTTTCACGACTCTATAATTCTTGTGGCTATATAACTTGCTGATCAATGATTTTATCTGGAGGGAACTGTTCCTCAGCTGCTTTGACAAAAAAAAACAGAGCCAACTGGGAATACTCAGAACTAAATTGGACATTCGAACAATTCGAATAAAACGAGAATTTATTCATTTAAAAAAATTCCTATGATGTTTCTCTGTCTTAAATATCGCAGATTTTATAAGCATAACAATTTTTTTTTAAATCGGTATCACTCCATGAAAGGCAGTAAGGCCACTAAGATACAAGGGATTACAGGAAGTGAAGGAAATAAGAAGAGAAACATTAATCGTGAATGGGAAGAGGGAAGAGTAATCAGGAGGACAGTAGATAGCGATTGACATTACATTTAAATTTTTGAAGATTAAAATTGGCTGGAAAACATGGAGCCGGAAGGGAGTTCCAGAAGTTCGAGAAAAGAAATAGCATAGAAATTACCGCTACGTAAAGCTAGCTCAACTGTAAATTGATGAAATCTCGTCGCCAGTCTAGTACTGTGCTTAAATTCAAAAAGGCTACGTACCATAGCGAAGAGATTATCCAAACAATTACCATGGTAGTATTTATAGAAAAGGCACGGAGAGGCAACCTTACGGCGGTGGCAAAGTGACTGAAGCCGAGGCGCCAGATCAGGATCAATAATATTGCTGATTCTCAGGATTTTATCAAGGAGTCCAGGGTAAATAGCAGGGCACCGGACCATATGTAGCAGCAATATTTTAAGCATGGACGAATGGTAGACTTATAGATATGTAAAACTGTCGTAAAAAAAACTTATGGCCGCATCTGCGCGTGAAGATGATCATTTAGTAAAGTTTGCAACGTCCTAGGAAAATTGTTATCTACGTAAATTTCAAATGTAAAAAGGACGTTGAAAGTTTTCAAATATTTTCCAAGGCGTTTAGTGCAAAGACTTGATATGTCTTACATCTGTACATTTTAGTTGAATATTCATTAAATAGATCTTTTTATGCGAATATTTCTGACAGCAGTAAAGATTTTCATTATTGGAATAATATCAATGTCAAGAGGAAATTTCACCACAAGAACGTTTCAGATGTTAAAAAGATTCGTATTATTTGAATATTTATGAAGTAAAGGACATTTTTATTACCTGAATAATTCTGATGTCAGTACAAATTTTATTCACATGCCAGTAGAGGTATTAATCAGGTGTCAATAGAAATTTTAATCATGTTAACGTTTTGCATGTCAGTACAGATTTGAATCACGTAAATATTTCGGATGTCAGTACAGATCTTAAATTTTAATCACGTGAATATTTCTGGACTCATTACAGATTTTAATCACGTGAATATTTCGGATGTCAGTACAGATTTTAATCACGTGAGTATTTCTGATGTCAGTACAGATTTTAATCACGTGAATATCTCTGATGCCAGTACAGATTTTAATCACGTGAGTATTTCTGATGTCAGTACAGATTTTAATCACGTGAATATTTCGGATGTCAGTACAGATTTTAATCACGTGAGTATTTCTGATGTCAGTACAGATTTTAATCACGTGAATATTTCGGATGTCAGTACAGATTTTAATCACGTGAATATTTCTGATGTCAGTACAGATTTTAATCACGTGAGTATTTCTGATGTCAGTGCAGATTTTAATCACGTGAATATTTCGGATGTCAGTTTTAAATGAGTATATTGTCTTCACTTTTGTTTTCAGCGTTTATTTAGTAAAAAGATGAAATATGAAAGTTGGCAGTCTTTTCGAAGCTTATCAATTTTAGGCTATACTGGAGAGATAGCGCGTTTTAGAACTGAACAGATATTTGTCGTCTAAAGTTGATTTGCGTGTTTTGTTTCTGCATGTGCCATAATTGATGTGTGGGTAGCGTAACTGTTATCAAAGCGCAAAAATGGAATCATCAAATCGAGTTCCAGCCTAGCCCAGTCTTTTGCGTTTTACCTTGCACTATTACCCTTGGAACGGGCATCAGTACATCGTTTCACACCACACAAGCTATGGATTAAACAGCGGAGCAGACTCTAGATCAAGGTTCTCAAACACGCAACTCCATGGATTATCTTTCTATGAGCCTCGGATTATCTTTCTATGGTCCTCGTATTATCTTTCTACGTTCGCGGATTATCATTCAATGGCCCTTGGATTATGTTTCTCCGGCCCGCAGATTATCTTTCTATAGCCCTAGGATTATCTTTCTACGCCCGCGGATTATCTTTCTATGGTCCTCGGATTATCTTTCTACGTCCGTAGATTATCTTTCTATGGGCCCCCGGCTTATCTTTCTATGGTCTGCAGATTATCTTTCTATGGCCCTCGGATTACCTTTCTATGATCCGCTTTTTATTTTTCTACGATCCACTCATTATCATTCTATTGCCAGCAGGAAGCCATTTTTATTTATCTATGAATATTTTCCTCAAATATTAATAAATTTGTCTCTTGATCCCGCCATACTTTTGCTGTATTGAGATTGACCTATACACCAAGTGTAAGCCGATAATCAATTTTAAGGTCAGCATGGCCTGTTCTAGTTCGCCACCAGAGAAGGGAAGAAAACTTGACCTCCCCAGTGCCACGTATTCTTCATCAGCTACTTGACATAAATGTACTCTCCAACAATGCCTGACTCTCTTTTCTTTTTTAACTTTATAAGAAATGAATATTAGAGAAAACTGACCTCACTAAAATTTACCCCCCCCCCGTGCCATCTGTAAATATGATGCGAAATAATTTTATTGGGAGAAAATAGCCCCTTTTGAATCACCCTGCTTGAAACTCCTAGATTCTCTAGCCTTGGTTGGCAACCAGTCTAGAAAAGAAAAACTCTGAATTCAAAACTGGGCATTATTTTTTCCGAAGAAATCTTGGCAATTCACAGATAATAAAGAAAAGGAAGCTGTGGAGGAACATGACCGTCTAGGTTCCGAATGGTATGGCATTAAAAAATTAAATTCAGACTCTCATATAAAATTGTGAAAGGTAACAGGACGCTGATTAACAATTTCGCGATATTCTTTGGAGATATTTAGCTAGAATTATGATGACGAAACAATTTTATAAAAATAACATATTTTTCAAAATATCTTCGTCAGACATTTCTATCAGCAAAATGATAAAAGTGCGAAATTGCGTAGAAAGATGAAGAAAAATTTAGCGTTGAATGGCCGCTTCGGGCCAGCCTTGGCACCGTTAACAAATAAAAATTCTCTTTATTTTTATAATTTTTTTTTCCCTTTTGTTAATATGCCAGTGGCTGAAAATACGTGTAAATTATCTTTGACTACACACGTTTTGTTTCAAGAAAATTTCCTTATTTTTTCATTATTAAGAAAAAAAGAAAAAAAAAGAAGACTAAATTGTGTCAAGACATTTTTTCGCAATTGGATGGCGGCCACCGGGTTGAGAAACACTAGTTTAAAATATCTTACTAACAGGCCTCCAAAAACCGCATTCTCTACGAAAGTAACAGTACCCAAGTACTATGTGGCGTCGGTTGGGCTGGTATTATAAATAGGAGACTGCGGGCGGGAGACTAAAGTTGTAGAATTAAGGTGTCAAGAGGAATTGTAGAAACCAACAATCCAGGTGCTTCTTAAAAGATCTTATATATTCGTTGACTAAAAAAAATGAAAGAATTGAATCCTGAACCTAGAATCGGAAATTGAAATCATAAAAAAATATTTTCATTATTTCCAGGAAGAGAAGATACTTTAGAATCTAGAGCCACAAGGTCATGAATTCACTTGTTGAGAATAAAGTACTACATCTGTCCCATAATAGTGGTACCATTTAGTAGATGAAATGTGTATGCAAATGTATCAACTATTATGGGACAGAGGTAATTAAATTAGAAAATATAGAGAAATCAATTGATAACAATGACAATTCAAATCGTACAATAAATATTTTCATTATTTTCAGGAAGAGAAGATACTTTAGAATCTAGAGCCACAAGGTCATGAATTCACTTGTTGAGAATAAAGTACTACATCTGTCCCATAATAGTGGTACCATTTAGTAGATGAAATGTGTATGCAAATGTATCAACTATTATGGGACAGAGGTAATTAAATTAGAAAATATAGAGAAATCAATTGATAACAATGACAATTCAAATCGTACAATAAATATTTTCATTATTTTCAGGAAGAGAAGATACTTTAGAATCTAGAGCCACAAGGTCATGAATTCACTTATGGAGAATAAAGTACTACATCTGTCCCATAATAGTTGTACCATTCAGTAGATGAAATGTGTATGCAAATATATCAACTATTATGGGACAGAGGAAATAGAAATTAGAAAATATAGAGAAATCAATTGATAACAATGACAATTCAAATCGTACAATAAATATTTTCATTATTTGCAGGAAGAGAAGATACTTTAGAATCTAGAGCCACAAGGTCATGAATTCACTTGTGGAGAATAAAGTACTACATCCGTCCCATAATAGTTGTACCATTTAGTAGATGAAATGTGTATACAAATGTATATTTCATCTATTAAACTTTTACAATTATTATGGGACAGATGTAGTACTTTAATCGTAAAAAAATGAGTTTCTGATCTTGTATGATCTGAATTATCCTTGCTATCAACTGATTTGTCTATATTTTAAATTTTTTAAAATAATAATTTCTGTGTACACATTATTTGTTTCTCTTCTATCAGAAATATTTAGTTTGTAAGTACAGAAAACGGCAGAAGCTAATCAGGTGAAATCGGCTGAGTAGTATTAATGCAAGCGGGCCAAGCATTATTTACATATACCTTGCCGAATTAAGTTAAATCTTAGTCAATATTTATATCTATTTCGAGACACGAGTAAACGCAATACATCTGGAACATGCCGATCCGAGATCTAATAATGCCTTAAGGACCAACTAATTTGATGCCAGTACTAAATCCGAGAACATATGAAATTCTAATATCCGACAGCAAATAACACGTGCCGGTTATCTGACAAGGTTAATTTGTTATTAACTTGAAATTTCCATCTGTGAACACCGGATACGCACAGCAAAATACGACATATTTGAAAATGTTTTTGGAATTAACTTTCTATCCAACGAGAAGCGTGTACATGTCTGGCATTCAGTTTCTTCCAACTTGACTATATCGTTATCTATATGACTATTAACGCATACTTAGAATCTTAGAAATGTTTATTTATGATTATTGTATCTATTTTTACGTGAGTGTTTGCAGTCTACAATTGTTTCAAAATTCTTTTATTTATTACAGTCATTGTTACGTTTCACTTTTCACCTGCCGAGCCATGAAGAATTGCGTTTTTTTCCCGCTCTTTTCGCAGTTAGTTTCGCGCTAAGCTGCGCGTCTTCGTTCAGTGTAACGTCTGTTTACTCATCCTCTAGGAACGTCTTTCAAATAAAACTATCGTTTTTTGGTTTTTTTTTTTACTTTCCATTTATTTTTTTAAAAAGTTTTCATGCATCTTAATCTTCCTGCCGGAAATACGACCTTCCGTTATTTTTACGTTTTTGTTTGCGTTTCATTCCGCTTCTTTTGAAGCCGTGTTTTTTTCTCTCCCCACTCTTTCTATCTCTTAGTAACTATTATCAGTTTTATTGCCCCGCTTAACATTTCTCGCTGTTTTGACACTTCGGATTTTACAAGTACGCAATTGTACATCAAATGATGTCTAGCATTTTTAAATAGTTGCTTGTTCCACAATGGTTGTGGCAATCAGAGTTCGGATCCAGACAAAAGCCAGAATGCTTATTAGGTAGGTTAGGTAGGTACGAATTCCCCAAGTAAAAAAAAAAAAAAAATGGGGTAACACTATCTATGGGACAATTGCTTCTGCATTTCGTATTGTTACGTTTTAAGCTGAGTAAATTCTCAATCATCAAGTCACAGAATTTCACGAAAAAATTCAATGGAATGAAATGAGGACAATTTTTTGTTTTATTTGATGACAATCCTTGTCCCATAAAAATTACTACATTTGCATACATATTTCATCTACTAAATGGTACAACTATTATGGGACAGATGTAGTACTTTATTCTCCACAAGTGAATTCATGACCTTGTGGCTCTAGATTCTAAAGTATCTTCTCTTCCTGAAAATAATGAAAATATTTATTGTATGATTTGAATTGTCATCAATTGATTTCTCTATATTTTCTAATTTCTATTACCTCTGTCCCATAATAGTTTATACATTTGCATACACATTTCATCTACTAAATGGTACAACTATTATGGGACAGATGTAGTACTTTATTCTCCATAAGTGAATTCATGACCTTGTGGCTCTAGATTCTAAAGTATCTTCTCTTCCTGGAAATAATGAAAATATTTATTGTATGATTTGAATTGTCATTGTTATCAAATGATTTCTCTATATTTTCTAATTACTATTACCTCTGTCCCATAATAGTTGATACATTTGCATACACATTTCATCTACTAAATGGTACAACTATTATGGGGCAGATGTATTTTCTGTTGCTTCGATATTAACTGTCAGTATTGAGAAAGAAAGAAAGAAAGAAAACCAATCTCTTCTAATCTTTCTGTATTTTCAGACCCTGTACATTCTTTGAACTCTGGTTGGGTCAATGACACTCGTTACCACAGATTTTTCACACGAGAACGAAAGCTATTTTTCAATCAAAGGAAAACGCCAATGTGTCAACAATTTGCCGAGAAAAACTTAGCCATTGTGTATGATCAGACGGCTTGTAAGGAGACAACCTGTTTATGGTGTCCATCGATGACGGCATCGAACTTAAAGTAAAACGCGAAAAGAATATTAGATTGAAACATGTTTTAATAATCGAAATCTAAGTGCTTAGCTCTGTACAATAAAGGAACCTAAGAACGCTTATCCCTGACAAATTTTGTCCAGTCCTATAAACAAGCGTCTCTTCGCGGTGTGAATAACAGAATTGTGATCCTACAGAGAGCACACTGAGAAGGCCATGAACGAAACATGTAAGCGATGAGGAAGTCTTAATAAAAATAGAAACAAAAAGGACATCTATACTCAGAATCAGAGCGCACCTCGAGGCGATGTAATGGTTAGCAAGCTTGTCTCGCTAGAACAGTTACGACTGAGAAGTGGGTTCAGTACTCACTAGGTGCCCTATACTTTCGGCCTTGTGCCACATCTAAGCTAAGCTTGGAAAATCACCATGGGCCACCTTGAGCCGGTGTAATGGTTAGCAAGCTTGTCTCAGTAGAACAACTACGACTGAGTAGTGATTTCGATCCCCACTGGGTGCCCCATACTTTCGGCCTTGTACCACATCTAAACTAGGTTTGGAAAATCACTATACTAAGAATCAGAAAAAGACAACTGAAATTTCTTGGATGTCTAATGAGGAAAGAGGGCTTGGAAATTTAACATCCACAGCACATATTGAAATCAAAAAGTGCAGATGGAAACTGCGAGTAACCTACCTAATGAAATTGTGCAAATGGATGGCAGGATGGATGTTAGGAGACAAACATTACTTAGAGCTACAACGAATAGGAAGTTGCGGAGAGCCATTATCACCCATGTCCTGTAGGGGTACGGCACATATATTAGAAGTTATAGGCAAATGAATAGATAATGACAATCCAAATCATCCAAAAAATATTTTCATTATTTCGAGGAAGAGAAGATACTTTAGAATCTAAAGCCACAAGCTCATGAATTCACTTGTGGAGAATGAAGTACTACATCTGTCCCATAATATTTGTACCATTTAGTAGAAGAAATATGTATGCAAATGTATCAACTATTATGGGACAGAGGAAATAGAAATTAGAAAATATAGAGAAATCAATTGATAACAATGACAATTCAAATCATACAATAAATATTTTCATTATTTCCAGGAAGAGAAGATACTTTAGAATCTAGAGCCACAAGGTCATGAATTCACTTGTGGAGAATAAAGTACTACATCTGTCCCATAATAGTTGTACCATTTAGTAGATGAAATGTGTATGCAAATGTATCAACTATTATGGTACAGAGGTATGTCATATCTTGACAAAACATCTCGTTACTGGAAAAAATAATGAAAGACTGAAGAAGTAAGAACTTGGGCAAATATCTCTACCATATCCGCCTTACCTTTCCAGATAATAGCAACGAAAAAGCTCTTACCCTTATAATCAACCATGATAGTTTCCAATCACAGACTGTTTACAGGTACGCACAGGCCGCCTACCTGTAAGAAAATGGAAGGCGGAACGGGGTCTTTGAGCAATGGCAAAAAGAGAAACGTTACAAAGAGCTACAAAAGATAGAAACTTGCGAAGAACCATGATCGTATACGTCCTGAAGAGATACCGCACATAAGACTACGCTATAATTTGCCATTCCGACCAAGCTTTTCTTTTTTTGAAGGTCAAACATGTATTGTAGATATCAGGCTCCATAGAAACATTATTGTCAGAAAGGTTTTTAAAAAATATCTTAAGAAACGATAGAACTCACTATTGGGTCGTAATGGTCAGCATGATTAGCATCCTGACTATTACCCAATGCAGTGCTATTTATTAAGCTTAGATTAGTTTAGCGCAAAGCCATAACTATTTTCCATCCTGTGTGTATCGAACAAAAGAAAAAAAAACTCACTCGTTAACCATTTTTTCATGCAGGGGTACCTATGACCTTACTACTGTTGACCGAAAAAAATCTAGGGTAGCTTCCCCCTCAGGGATACTATCTTTATGGCCACAAGTATCGTTTAGTGACAAAACGATCCTGTTTGTGTCGCATGGCTGCTACTGCTAAACTGTCACAGCTACGCTACTTGTTTACCTATTAGGTAACATATACACCATTTGGCTGAGTCGTTTTCTATAAGTTGGGGAGAGAGAAACAATTCAGTAAACTTCTGTCACTAAATTGCAATTACTCAAGTTTATAAAGCTATCAAATGAAAACTTAATAAAACTTTTTGAAACTTTGATTGCTTTGTAGTGTTTCTTTTAGCAAAACGTTTTGTCAAAACGTCAGTGGGACACAAAATACTCAAGCTTTCTTTTAATTTTATTTTTCTAGGAGAATCGAAAAGTTATGAGCGAAAGAAAGAAAGAATGAAAGAAAGGAAGCAAGAAAGCAAAAACAGAGAGAAGTTGACCGTCAGCCGGGAACGAAAGATTTCAAGGTGAGAGTTATGGAGATTAATGGCTGGAATATATGATAGCCTGGGTACACATTTGGGTAAATTAAGATTGATGGGTAATGCCGTCTCCCTCCCCACTCTCTCTCTCACACACACACGCGCGTGCGCACACACACACACACATATATACACCCCACATACATGAATGCATTCGAAGGGTACGGTAAATATTCCTATTAAAAATATTTCAATGACCAAACTTCGGAAAACCGATTTTGGTAAGCAGGTAGGGCTAAGAACTTTTCAACACCCACCTTGTATCCGTGAAAACGTGTATGCACACGCTTGTAAGAATATATGTAAATATTAGAGGTCACTTTCAAATGTGCATATAAAGACGTAGCCATTTTATATGTTTATACCTATACAAAATTATACTCAAGTGTGCTGACATACACAAACCCAGTCTGAGCGCAAAGACACGTACATATATTCCCCCCTCTCTCTATACCCCCAAACACATCATTCATATATATCTATATATATATATATATATATATATATATATATATATATATATATATATATACCGGGTGTAACAGCAAAATTGTCCAAATCATGTAACAGTATAATTAACCATCCCACAAAATGTTTAATATCTAAAAAAAAAAAAAACAACCTAAACTGAGTTTCATTTTCCTAGGTTTTCAGATAAAACATTTAGCCATCTTGACACCAATTGTCGTAAGTATCACTGAAAAACCCTTTGAGTTATTCAGTTAAAAAGAGAGCGGGTTAGAATTGTTTGGCGTCAAGCCCATTGTCTTCCCAACTGAGCAATGGTGAGAGGAAAATATTCATTCAGGCCTTCAGTAATGATACCAACATTCATACTCTGGCTTCCATGTTCAAAGTCCATTCAAGAACCATCAAGAAGAACGGTGAATAAATTTAAGCAAATAGGGAACAGTAGAGAGAAAAATGGATCAAGAGGTCACAACAAAAAGAGCGATCATCATTTCAACTTAGAGCTAAAGAGATCAATTAGAAAAGATCCAACTCAATCCATAAGACGCAAGAGAGGAGTTTCAGCAAAGAGCACATGTGAAGCCTAAATACACACTATATATACAGGGGTTGGACAAAATAATTGGAACAGGTGCAAATTCCACTCCTATATTTCAAAGATCTATTATATTAAGAACTTTAACTAAAACTTACTAAATTTACTGTCTTTGGCTTATTTATTTTTAGAATTTAGTAAAATTTAAGCTAAATGCGTGACCTCTCCGAGTTCGAAAAAGGGCAAATTGTTGGAGCTCGCATGGCAGGAGTCTCGATCACTAAGGTTGCTGAACTGTTTGGTTTTTCAAGAGCTACCATATCAAGAACTATGACGCAACTCAGGGCAAAACCTCTAGCAACCGTAGCAATTCGGGCCGGACTTGCAAACTTACTGCCAGGGACCGACGTGCATTGAAACGCAATGTGGCAAAAACAATTATCGGGCTACTGCGGCCAAAGTGACTGCTGAGTTGAATAATCATCTGGATAGTCCAGTTTCTACTAAAACTGTTCGTCTTGAGCTCCATAAGACTGGATATCATGGAAGAGCCGCCATAAGGAAACCTCTTCTCTCCACTCGCAACATTCAGAAAAGGTTGAAGTGGTGCAGAGATCACAATGCCTGGTCTGCAGACCAATGGAAGCAAGTCATATTCTCAGACAAGTCCAGGGTGAGTTTATGTGTGGAGGCAGCCCAAAGAAACTTACAACCCTGACTGCCTTCTTCCAACAGTGAATCAGTGGATCAGTGATAGTTTGGGCTGCCATATCATAGAAATGTCTCGGTCCAATAGTTGCCCTGCATGGTAGAATCAACAGCAAAGATTATCTGAACACTTTGGGAGATCATGTTCATCCAATGGCCCAGACTTTATTATCGTCTTGGAAGATGCAGTCACCATCCCCTGATGGTGAATGCATCTTCCAAGACGATAATGCTCCAATACATACCGCTCGAGTGATTCATCCATTGTCCAGTTCACACCCCTCCCTGATCTTTTGAACAGGAGTAGTTTTATCCCCTGTTCCCTGTTTAGTATTGGATTTCTTCCTCGTTGCTTACATGTTTCGTCCATGACATTCTTTTCTGTCTCTTTCACTAAATAGCTGCTTGCGTCTTAGCGCCATTATCGACTTGCACGGAGTGAATTGATTAAAAAAATATTGCGTTATCTCTTAATACTGAGCTCTGTTGCCTTCCGGAATTACACTGTAGATATTTATTTGTCCTTGTGTTTCATGGAAAATGCATCCACTGTTTAAGTGATTTGATTATAAAATACAATTTGAGTTGTGACAAGCGAACATTTTATTTTATTTATAACTAGCCGAGGTACCCGGGATTTCCCGGGTGTACATGGCTGCAATTGTATGACCACACCCACTATATACCTGCACCACCTGTCTAGAAATGTCTGCCTACGTTCCCGCTTGCATGCCTCATCCGTTGGTATACTAACCCTCATCCTTTTTACGGTATGTCCTTCGCAAGTGTATGATTGTTCTTAATAAAGAAATTCTGTCGATAAAACCTTCTTGTGTGGTCGTTGCTCGGGGTTAAATTGTTTCAATGTTTTAGATATTCCGTAAATTTCCTCTGGCTGTAATAACTTTCAAATAGTATAGCATTGTTCACAAGTCTAATAATCAAGCAAAAACAGAGATGAAGCGTCAGAGCTTGATTCAACTGCAAGTGCAAATGCATGAATGCCCCCTTCCTTCTAGGGCACGTTTACAGAAAAGCTGGAGTTAATAAGTGTTTCTTCGGGATTCTTTTCCTTTTAAGGCTTCAATAATCCTTCTCAAACAATCTTTGCGACAAAGGTTGTTCGAATGCCAATTTAGAATGGAATTATATGAAGAAACTATTATCTAAATGATAAAAGCCGGTTTTGGACTTAGTTTGTCACAGATTTTGTTCACGGAAATAATCTAAATCAAACATTCATGCAAGACAATTTGTGTGTCATATGGAATTTACATGGCACATTTGGAAAGCATTGGATGAAAAACCAGGGATTTATGGCCGAAAAACGGACTTTTTGAACTATCTAAGACTACAGGGCCCACTAAGATCTGCTATGTATTTAGCTGATTGGAGAGATGAAATCGATTCATGATTCTCGCACTGGACAATATGCAAACAACGCACGAGACGAGAAAGCCGACTCAATTTTCCAAGCTGACCACTCTTTCGTTTCTTTTGAAATAGTGTCACTCTTTATTTACATGCAGACTATTGCCTTTGTTGCAGAGTAGGAATCAGCGTACTTGCTACTCTTCCCTATTACTGTGACAATGGACTGCTCTTACTTATTAATATGGCAAGTAGCCACATTAGAGGAGGATTTGAGTAGTATCTGATTTACACAAGTTTTTCCGTTCTCTGTATGAGTATTTAATAAACATCGTCTTTGTTTCCTCTACCTAGTCTTCTGTTCCTTCGATACTCTCTTTAACTACGACCTTCCTAATTCTCGGCTATTTTTAACTCCTGTCCCAGCTCTGTGCAAATAGTTACCCCCCACACACACAAAAAGGTTGATGAGGTTGATATGCCGCAAAACAAATCAAACCAGAACTAAATAACCCATAGCTGGGAGCAAGAAGATATGGATTCATATCTTCTTTAAGGATATTTTCGCGTAAGTGAATACAAAGAACGCGACTGGAGTTGGAACTTACCTCTCCAATTTTGAATTCGGAGCCGTTATCTGATACTCCACCTGCACATCCAAGCTTACTGCTCCTGGTATTCCCAAGCGGTCATTAACCGAGGCTCGATGTTTATTTGACTTCAGTGATTATACGAGAACCAGTGTTTCAACGTGATACGGTCGTAAGCCCAGTAAGTAAGAGTGGTTAACAACTAATTTGTAATGATAAAATTAATGGTATAGTATTTTCCAGCTGTAAAAGTTTAACAAAGTCTCAAAAAAGCAAAGAACAGTGGTGACTTAAAAAAACAAAACAAATAAACCCCGGTTTTAGATATCGGCAAATAAATATATTTACAAAAAATACATATACCGGGTGTAACAGCAAAATTGTCCAAATCGTGTAACAGCAAAATTGACCATTTTTTAGAGTAAGTTTTGAACCGTTGTATCTTAGAAATGATTAAAGATATCTTACTAGAATTCTTCAAGGTTTTTATAACACTACTGGATTCTGCTTTGAGCAATAAGAATGTATAATTATTCTTCAAGCTTAACAGATGAAGCGTGATGAAATCGATCATAAGCGAAAATGACATGTTCATCATTAATTAATCATATCTAAGGATCTGATCCTCATGAAGGATTGAAATAACGTCCATATATATATATATATATATATATATATATATATATATATATATATATATATATATTATTCCAGGATCATTTTCCAACATTCAAGATGATCTTCGCCCTCTCTAACCTTCTGATTTTCAGTCCTGGAGTAACAAGTTGCCTCACAAGCATTACATACTATTTTATTTTCAAATCTTTTTTCACTGCTCTTTGATCTGAAACTCCTCTCTCATATCCCAAATGTCTTATGAACTGATTTGGGTCTTTTCTAATTGATCTCTATTGCGCTAAGTTAAAATGATGATCCCTCTTCCTGTTGTCACCTCCTGATCCAATTTTCCTCTCTATTGTTCCCTCTTTTTTAAACTTATTTACCGTTCTCTTGATGGTTCTTGGACTTTGAAGATAGAAGCCAGAGTATGAATGTTGGTACCATTACTGAAGGCCTGAATGATCTTTTTCCTCTCACCATTGCGCAGTTGAGAAGACAGTGGGTCTGAAAAAAAATAATTTTAACCCGTTCATCTTTTTAGCTGAGTTTTTCAGTGATTCTTACGAACAATGGTGTCAAGATGGCGAAACGTCTTAACAGAAAAAAATGGAGAAAAAAAAAACTCAATTAGTTTAGTGTTTTTTTTTTTAGATATTAAACATTTTATGGGATGGACAAGTATCCCATGCTGTTACACGATTTGGACAATTTTGCTGTTACACCCTGTAGATAAGCTGTTGTGATTACATATCATATTGTGTTGTATATAATGGTCACCAGTCAAAGACATATTTAGGTAAACCAGAGAATCCAACCCTTACCATGTTAATATACCAGATACCGTTATGGAATCACCACCAGCCTCCTTAGTAGCTTGTTGACAACTGGAGTTCATGACCTCATGGAGTCTGCTCCACACTAAAAAGATATCATCAGTCTGAAACAAATGGAACCATGCCGTACATTGCCAATCCTCCAAGGTCCAATTAGTGATGTCATGAGCCCAGGTGAAGAAATATGTCCAGTGTTTTGGTGTTAACAGGCACACGCCAGTGGGTGTTTTTGTTTCTTTACCCCCCATGAAAGCTAAAGAACACTAAACTTACCGTACGGGATGTAACAGTAAAATTGTACAAATCGTGTAACAGCAAAATTGTCCAATTGTTAGATTAAGATCTGAATCGTAGTATTTTAGAAATGATTAAAGATATCTTACTGGATTTCTTCTAGGTTTTTATAATACTATTGGACTCTACTTTGAGCAATAAGAATGTAAAATTACTCCACAAGCTTAACAGATGAATCATAATGAAATCGATCATAAACGAAAATGACATGTTCATTGTTAATTAATATATATATATATATATATATATATATATATATATATATATAATAAGCAAAGAGAGTTTGGAACATTTGATACCCACAGGACAGACTGCGGGCAAGAGGGACAGAGGAAAATAACACATAACCCGTCTAGCGATCTTGAGTAAATGGATAGCGGAACATGGTTTAGAGATAGAGATAATAAAAAGATAAAATTTATTAAGAGCTTTAACCTACAGGAAATTGTGGATAACCATGATCGCCAACGACCTGAAGAGATCACGGTACATAGAAGAACAAGTGGGTATTTCAATATACATTTCAGAAATCAGCTTGTAATTAATTATCATCGTATTTGTACAACTGATATAGTCTGGGCATTTTCATGATGTCAAGCTACGGTTACATCATTTCAAAAACTAATTAGTTAAATTTTACTGAAAATTTTGTAAAAAACTTTATTTTTATTTAAATATTTCGGTTAAATCACCCTGAAGAAATTGACATTTTTTTAAAAAGCATTTCACCCCAAGCAAGGCGGGAGTGCCACTAACACGCAAGGGGTTACAGAGGGTAGAGAACAAGGGTAAAGAGGCGTGTTTGGGGAAAGGATAAAGAAAAGGACGGGGTACAAGATCAAGGTGTTAGAAGATGTCGATTGACATTACACTTAAATATTTGAAGATCATAGTTATCAGGGAAGCAAATAAAAGGAAGAGAATTCCACAGACGAGAAGTGCGAGAGAAGAATCTGTTTGAGTGGAAGAAACGGTTACATTTAATTGTTTCGACAGTGAAAAGGGTGGGACTCAGATGCCAACCTAGTAGCTCGCTTAAATTCAGTCAATCTGGGAACCAAAGAAAGCAACTCGTCGGAACAGTTGCCGTGAAAATACTTATAAAAGAGACAGAGGAAAACCACGTCTGTGAGAAAGCGACTGTAGACTAAACGCCAGATCATCACATTGCATGTCCGTCGCTGGATTTTGTCGAGAACCTCGAGATTAACAGTGGGGGCACCAGACCGTATATGACAGCAATATTCCATGCCAGGACAGATGGCTGATTTATAGATTTGAAGGATGGATTCAGACGAGAAAACCTTTCTGACACGACACAGAGAACCAACTTTCCTTGCGGTAGATGAAGCTATTGAGTCTATGCATTTGTTCCACATCATATCAGCAGACAGCGTGAGATCAAGCAGGCGCAACGAGACGCTCTTGTGGAGTTGGGCATCAGCCATTCTGATGGGAGACAAGGAAGGTTCTCTTTGTTGGGTACATGCACATAGTATATTTTATCATATTTACATTTTCTATATTAGTTCATTCTATTCGCAATCAAAAAAGTGTTTAGTCTTTATCAAAAAATGTTCATTTACAATTGTTTGCATTGACTAAATTTCACGTGTTTATCTTTTATTAAATTCGCCCTTGTATTTTCAATTCCCGCGGTTTCTAAATAATCAAATTTATTTAGAAACCGCGGGAATTTTTCTTTTAACCATAAAACAAAAACATGCTGTCTGTTAAGGTTTCATTCAAGTTTTAATATAAATATGGCAGAAAAATATTTTATTGGTTTGGTTTGTTTCGTTTTACGGCATATCAACACCTCAATGGGTTATTTTATGCTGACAAGTTTTTCATTACTGGTAATATTTTTTTTCAAAAATGTATTGCTGGTATTAAAACCTATTTTTACACTTTCATAGTGTTTTAACCCCAGTTTGGCAGTTAACTATTCGCTCATAGTTGGGACCCTAACAGGTGCTACCACCTAGGGTCATGGTGGATCTGGGAACACCAGCAATTAACAGGCGGTTCCACGCTCGTCAGAGCCTCCCGATCAGAGGCCCTGCTGTTAGATGTAGCTCATCGTCCCACCCAGGACGCGGATGTAGTTTATCGTCTTACCCAGGACGATATTTTATTGCTTTATTTATTAAAGCAAAATTAGTTCTTATAGTTAAATATTCAGAGACGAAAAAATAGAAATATGTAAATATAAGACGTTCAACCTTCATTTTTCATTCGTGTTTTATTCACCAGTTTAAAAAGTGTACATCACTATTTTCATGCAAAGTGTTCAGGTGAAATAAATTCCTTAGTTCCACGATTTCTACCGCGCACATTGTAGCGAACCAGCCTCATTCGCTTCGTATTCCATTGGTGAAATGTTACTTCCACTCGAGTAGCTGCTCCCCACGAACCACTGCTTCGTGAAACCGACTCCCAAGAGGATGCTTCCTCGATCACTAAAATCTTAACTTATCCCCATAAACTGTGCTTCTTACTTCAAGTGGCTGTTGGGGCTTTCACCAGAGTGAACATCTTTGTAAAAAAAAAATCCGCTACTATTAGCGAAAAGTAAGACGTTTTTCAAGAAATTAGTTGCTCTTAGAAAAAATATAATGAAAATTTAATGTTTTGTATCATCCTAGTATCGTCCCCACCTCAAAAAACCCAACTATGATATAGGCCTTGGCAGGGACGACTCATGATACTAAGAAATTGTAACATACAAACAAAAAATTAACATAGCCAAAAAAACAAACTTAAAAGAAATAGATTTCTTGACGTCAAATTCAACCTAAGAAAAGGAACACATCGACTATAGAGAAAACCCAAAGAAAAAACATTTTACATACACAAATCTTCCAACCACCTACCACTAATAATGAAGTAAATCCTACAATCAATTAACCGCAGGTTATATGATAATTCTTCCAATGAAACCATCTTCAAGAATCCAGAAAATATTATATAAGATTATAAAAAATAGTGGATTTTCAGCAACACTCACATACACACCACACAGCACAAAAGGCCAGCAGGAAAAGAAACATCATATGGTTTAACTCACCATACAACAAGAAACGTAGAAAAAATATTAATTAAACTCATGTACAAACATTTCCCCCATCTGGCACTTTTCACAAGATATTCAATAGAAACAGTAAAAATCAGCAACAGTTGCACCGGGGAAACGGCACAAATAATAAAAAAAGCTCAGCAAAAAATAATCAACAAACCAACCGCACAAACCAAACCAAACTTTAATTGCAGGGTAAAGAACGAATGCTCCTTAAATATCAATTGCTTGCAACACAATGTAAGATATTAAGCCACTTTAAAGTCAGCAGATAACGAAGAAAAATTATACATAGAAATAATTGAAGAAAGAGAATCTATGCACACCAAACATCCTTTACAAATAGTAAATACGTGAACAACACAATGTTTTCTAAAAACACATGGGACATTAAAAACCAATTACACCAAAATATCATCGAAAGTAAGGAAAACAGCGCCAGTCTACAAAAGAAACCCAAAAACTGTAAACTCAGTCTTGAGAAAAAATAGCTATAATCACCTTCGTAGACCAACACAAATTACTAAATAACCGATTAGAATTCATCTCAAAATGAAAACAATTTTTTACTTCGTTACGAAAACTATAAACAAATACCGTGTAGCAGACCGTGCAGGTGAAGATGTGAAGAGATATCAGAAGGTTAAAATTTCCTTCTAGCCAGTCCAGCTACATGGGAATGTTGGACTTTAATTAAGTTTAAAGAAGACAAAAGAAAACAAACAAGACCGATATACATGGGTAAACAAATATATATTAATAACAAGTTACACAAAGACATGAACAGTTACATAGTGTTTGTATGGAGAAATTATGTGTGTGTGTTGTGAGTGTTCGCACGTACGTGTATTGTTCTTAGCGCGTTCTCAGAATTTGGGAAACGCTGTATCTGTGAGAGGTCACATATTGGAGTTCGTTGAAAGGAGAGATTTTACCTCGTCTCCACGCGCCGTGACGGCCCAAGACCTAAGTCGAAAAAGAGAGAGAGAGAGCGAAGGGTCAGCCAGTATTTATAGCCAGGGGAGAGAGACCCCTGTTGAAGGATTAAGGGACTGAGGAGGAGCTAACTCCGACAACCGTGTAAAATACCATCGTGGTAAATACAAATATATGCACTATATACAATGTAGATAATACAACATAATTTAGACAAAGTCCATACAGTAAACTAAAGAAATAAAAATAACCAACCAATAAAAATAAAATAAACAGAAATTCTAAATAAATAAATAAGTGAAGTAAATAATAAACAAATTAACAAACCAAGAATGTAGACATAAACTCTAATTAATGAAATAATAATAATCAACAACAAATAATTAAGTAATCTATAATAAATCTAAAGTAATCTATAATAACGAGTAAAAAGTTAGCAACACTAGGTAGGAATAATTGCATTCAGATCCACAATTATTTCTAATCAATAGTCTCTAGAATAATTTGAAACATAACCATTAGCGCCGACTTAATAACTGTTATGACTATACAATAAACCTTGCTATACATAATGCACCACTGACCAGGATAGATGGTCAAACCAAAACAAGACACGTGGTCTGAAGATTGCGTTTAGGCATGAAACAGACTGTTGCCACTTGGTTTTGACATCAGTGTCCACTATATACATATATCTATCTATATTTCTGAGACGAAGTATTGTAATTATTCACAATAGTTACATCGTTCGGACCGTTGTCCCCATATTTGTCGCCATATTTACTACGTTTCGGTCGTTGTAGGCTCCGGCCTTATTAAGGTGATTGGAATTTCGATTTTCGAAATGTCGTGAATATACCAACAAAGATGAGGACAACAGTCTAAACAATGTAAATAGTGTGAATATATATATATATATATATATATATATATATATATATATATATATTGTGTGTATTTAGGCAGCATTTTTTCATTAATACATGTTTCATTAAATAATATAGATAAGTATATGAAAAAAACTTACATAAAATATATAGACAACACTTATCTATATTATTTAATGAAACATGTATTAATATATATATATATATATATATATATATATATATATATATATATATATATATATATATATATTTGTGTTGCGATTGAAAGTTAGAGTTGTGTCCCTTTAATTGTTTTATCAGTAGAAGCCAAGATGGCGAAATCCGAAAACAATCGCAGTAATGAAAACTTGGGGATCCAACGTTTCAGGATTGCGGGTCCGGATCCGGCCAGGAATGTTTTTAATTTGCTCGCGGAGTCGGCCTGATTCCAAAATTGTATGATATGTTGGACTACGGCCTCTAGGAGTAAAGTTGGAAAAGTGTAACACAGTGACACACTTACATTCGCGTTTATTATATAGATAAATATATAGATAAATAATTTATCAAATTAAAATAAAATGATAAATAATAATTACATTAAAAATAAATAAATATATATAAAAATAAGAAAATAAGATCCAACAACATTAACAATATTTACTTACTTTCGCTTATTACGCATTAAATTCTATAATTTAGCGTCCTCCATAGTTTACCATTTACTTACACAGTCGCTCCATGTCGGGGTGGTGAGGCTCTTGTGGTCCACTGACTCTGCGAGCGATGCCGTGGCGGCAAGGTCGAAGACGTGGACCCAGTCTTAGCGCGACCTACCCCAAAGACCTCAACGGTGGAACAAATAGATGACGATTACAACAGATCTCAACGATTGAACCAGCGGATGAAGAGGGCTACGCGTGACGGACATGCTACAGAAGGCGCCACTCGAAATTATAACAGAGTTAGCAGCAGTCCCTTGCAGTTTCATAACTGGGTTTTGCATGTCTCATTGCATATGTGCCGCTGAGGAAGGTCATCAAATCAAGGGTATAGGCTACTTCCAGACAAGTTGAGGTCTACCTTAAACAAATACACACCATCGGCATTTTATTCTGTTCTGATTTTCTTTCACCTTCAATCAACTCTTGCAAAGCCAAATGACGATAGGGAATGAATGATGGGAGCAAATTTTGGTGAAACTGTAAGTTTCTAGTGCTGAACCTGCATGTTGGCGGCGAATTTTGTCATCAACGCCATCATCGTAAAGGAAGCGATCAGCGCAAAGAAGAAATTAAATTAACTTAGTTAACTTTTAGGATAAAAGGATGTTCTTGAATATTTTTTTTTAAACATAACGATATTTTCTACATCTAGACTAGTTACCACTCAAGGCTGAAGAGCCAGTCTACCCTACTATTTACTCAGAGTTGGAGGTTCTGAATTCAATGTCGCTGTTCTTCTAGACCTGTTTTAACCCAAGACTATATGACCTAGTCTGTCCTACTATTTGCCCATAGCAGGAGGCAGGAAGATGTGGATTCATACCTTTCCCAAATGTATTTGCATATAACCGGAATTTGAAATCGGCTTTCCGATTCCTCAATTCGAGCCGCTATCCAATAGTCCTTCGTGTATTCAGTGAGTACGGCTACACCACTGAGAATATGGTCACTCAGGGAGGGGTTCTGGAACTGGATCTGTTCTGAAAAGCTTTACATTCCTGCTACCGTTTTATCTATTTTTTTTTTAGTTTGCAACAAACTCTTGAATCTGGTCTTCATTTTCCCCCGACAATGCGTTTTGCAGAGATAGAAAAAGGGCAAAAAAATAATCGGTGAATGCAAGGTCAGGTGAATGTGACGGGTGGAGGCACGATCACACCAAGTTCAACATTTCTTCCTGTGTTATTGTGTAACCTTGTATGTGGCTTTGGGTTGCCATGCAGGAGGCCAACATTTTCCCTGTAATCCGCTGTGTACGCTGCCACTGCTGTTAATATGTTAGTGTTCATAACTGTCACGTGCTAGTAGTTGGAATTATAATGTTGTCATTACAATTGGTTTCCAAAAACAGAAATTGCATATGAATAATGAATAGAAATTGTAATATAAGTGTTGCGGCTTACGACCACATTACGTTGAAACACTGTTTCCCATACCATCACCGAAGTTAAGCAACGTTGAGCCTGGTCAGTCTCTATGTGGGTGACCACTTGGGAATACCAGGTGCTATAAGCTTCGATGTGCAGATGGTCTAACGGATAATAGCTCGGGGTTCCGAGATCCAATTCCAGTTGGGTTCGTTATATTCACTTACGCGAAAATACTCTTGGGAAAAGTAGGAATCCACCTCTTCTCCCCCATCTATGGGTTAATTAGTTAAACTTGTACTACTAAACTATTATTATCTTTTTTTTTTAATTCTTACAATTTAAAAATATTTTCTGGCTTTAAATAACCCGCAAAGGGTTGATAAGCCGTAGAATACAAATTAATCAATTACCGTAAATTCTAGATTTCAACATCACTTTCGAAATAGTCAACTTATGAACGAGCACATTCGTACATAACGAACAGGGTTCGTAAAGGCTAATGGTAAAAAAAAACGTACTATATTCGGTTTGTGCAAACTGTTTGAATTCCTTGAAATTCTAAGCAACACCCCAAATATTCGCACTGGAAAATTACGACCGTAAACACACATATACAAGTTGCAGTGGATAAACTGTCGTCTAAATTATGCATTATTATTAAATTATTTATTAACACTGACATAAGGCTACAAATTATTATTGACACTGATATCTCATTTTAACAGATATATTTACCAAAATTACACAAAAATATCTTGAAATACTAAAGAGTAAATTTATTCAATGAAATCTCCATTGGCTTCAACCACAGCCTCTAAACGACTTCAGAATCTCCTGCAACTCTTCTGAGCGGTCTCCTTGTTTAAGTTGGTGAATGCTGCCATAATTCTTGCCTTCAGTTCATCTTTGGTGTTACAAGGAGTTTTGTTCTTCTCTCGCTCAACTGCGCCCCACATATAATAATAAGGTGCTTGCTGTCTGGGAAGTTAGGTGGCCAGATGTAAGGGGTGATGTGGTCACAGGAATTGTCTGACATTCATAACTGGGTTCTCCTGCATGGTGCAAAGTCCTGTTGCCAGACATAAGGTCTTCCATCAGCCACCCTCTTTACGCAGGGCAGCACTATCTCCTCAAGACACTTGTGGTAGATCTCTGTGTTGAATCTGAGGCTCTGTGGGAAGTTGAATGTAGGCATAACGTCGCCATCACTAGAGATCACGCCAAAGACCTTCGTAATCACCATTAGACTCATCCAACTTTTCGAATCCTCTGCACTGTCCTCACATTGACACCCAAACACTCTGAAATGTTCGTATTGAAGCTTCCAAATTTCTGATGTCGTGAATTGCGTCTTGGTACTCTTTTTCTTACAGACAGTACCCAATTGACCTTGCTAGGCGGTGCAGTCGACAAAATCAAACAACGCGCATGCGCGAAATTAAAAATATAAAATGTCGACAATTTACCCATCGCACTCTGTATTAGTTCCATTGATTGACTGGTTTATCAACCCATTTGTACAGGAACCGGTGTTTTAAGGTGCCTGGGTTTGGGGTAAGTAATGCTTCATGCTTGAATTCCCGATCATAGAAATAGCAATGTTTCAATTGGGAACAAACTAGTTCTCGAGTGCAGTGATCCCGATCCTCAATAGTTGCCCTGCGGTTGCAGCCTTATGCTATTCTTAGCTAAGCTTGGCAAATATCCACGCATACAGGCATTTTTCTGTGTGTTTATATACGCAGGATTGTGAAGGTTACAAGAAACGCGTCTAGTAGAGGGTCAACCAGAAAGTTTAAACGCGCACAGACACACACGCACAAACGCAAATACACGCGCGGGCACACACACAAACACAAATACATGCACACACGCAGGCATAAACACAGACACGCGCAGGCACACACACATACACACAAGAGAAACGAATATTCTTAGTGAGGAGTAGTAACAAAAAAGAGCATTATTTGACAGGACGTGGAACCTTAGGAAGGCAGGGGTGATGGTCACATTACGAAAACTGGCACACAGGGGAAAAACAAAGACAAAGGAATAAAAAAATATCCCTATAAAAGAAAGTGAATAAAGGTACTTTGGAAGTAAATACTGAGAGATGGGGGTAATATATATATATATATATGTGTGTGTGTGTGTGTGTGTGTGTGTGTGTGTGTGTGTGTGTGTATGTATAAACAAAAAACTCAAAGCGGTTTTTCTGAAATCTAACCGGTCCCAGTACCAGAGTCAAACGACTGACATCTCATCTGTTACTTGCTAGACACGGCGTGCTCTGAATTCCCGACGTACCACAGCCCATGCATGCGGCTAAGATTGAGGGCCAGGAATGCGGGCGATGCGCCGCTCATCCAATCAGCGTGGTTGGCGCGCAGCGCACCTTTAACGTCACTTCCTGCCGTGCGAAAAAGCGGCCTGGGAATGGAATGGGAAGAACGCTGTTCTTTCGGCAATGCAGGTTTACTTTTCATTAGCTTTGATGAAGTCGACGAAGACAAATCAAAAACAGAAGCTGGCTTGCAAATAACGCTGAACTGTTTTATTTTTTATTTTTTTCAGTTCATTTTCTTCTCTCTTTCTCTGTTTTTTTTTCGTTCCAAAAAGAAGGGGAAAAAAGGTACGAGTTGGGGGTGCAGATAAGAAGAATGATAAAAGCGACAGTTGTATTATGAGAAATAAAAAAAAAGCCCAATAAAATCGAAAAAGAAGAAAAAGATTATTTACTCTATCAGAAAGTGAAAGAAACAGATAGAAAGAGGAAGTACGTTGCGATGAAGAGTGGATAAAAAAATTTAGTGGGGGGGGGGGAGTAGTGTAGTTGAGAGATGAGGTCAGATTAGTGTTGAGAAAATGGCGAGAATAGTGGGAATATGCGGGCTTTTAAATAGAGAAACAAGAAATGTGTAAAAGTTTGTAAGAGAGTGGGGGGCGGTTTTGGCGCGAAAAACGAAAGAAAGAAATCTGAAAAGGTAAGGGGAAAGAGATAGAGGGGAAAGAAAAAGACAAACTGAAAGAAAGCAATTGAGAAAGAGAAAGAAGAAAAGAGAGACGACAAATGCAAAGAAAGAAAGAAGAAAAAAAAATTCCCGAAGAAAATAAAGTAGGAAATGATGGAAAAAATGAAGGAAATTAAGAACGAAATTTGCTGAATTAAATAAAATAAAGAGAAAAAGAATCAAAATGTACTGTAAAATAAACAAAACCAACATATACACACAGACACATATGTGTGTATGTGTGTGTGCGTGCGCGCGCATGTGTGTCTGTGTGTGTGTGATAGCATACGATAAGGAACAAGCAGGAAATGTTTCTAAGTCGAACATGTTTCGCTTTTATTAATGCCTCGTCAGAGAATGAAATATGAAAGAGAATATATATATATATATATATATATTCGTTTATAGTATGTATATATATATATAGGTTTCATTTATAATATATTCCTTTAGTCTCTCTCCCTCTCTTTCTCTCTCTCTCCCTATATATATATATATATATATATATATATATATATATATATATATATATATCAAATATGTGGTGCAGTTCAATTTATATTACAATGAATCATTCATAAGTTAATGATATAAAATGGCGAAAACTCTTCACAAACAAAATTTTTAAGTTGTTTGCGAAGAGTTTTCGCCATTTTATATCATTAACTTTACTAATCTACTTTTTGTATGAATGATTCATTGATATATATATATATATATATATATATATATATATATATATATAAACATATACACAAACTTACCAGATTCCATCTGAAACATACTAGTAGAAAATACAGACATAATAAACTCATCCACATGTAAAAAAAAAAGATTTAAAATAATGGAATCCCTAATAATAATAAAACAAGCCAGTACTCAATAATATTAACGACCAATACGGCCACAATATGCAAGCTGTGTTCTGAAAATAAAACATCACTATAACTATAGAAACATATACACAACACATACACCAAATTAAAAAGCAAAAATAAAATCATCCTTGATGAATGCCTATAGCCGAAAGCGCTCGCAATTACAGAACATTTGGACAGTTTCTACTCATTCTGTGTCCAGAAAAGAAAACACTTGTTCGAACACAAGAAAAATTAAATAAAAAGCTTAATCGCAGTACCTTGTATGTCGACTTTAATGAAACATGTATAAATGAAGGACTGTTGCCTAAATATATATTTTTTATATATATATATATATATATATATATATATATATATATATTGAACAATAAAAAATATTAAAATCTTCAGACACACTGGGTTGTATATTAATATTCTTCGTTTTTATCATGATTTCATTTAGATTCCTCGACTAGTTTCGGCCAACATGGCCATCATCAGGAGAAAAATAATTTTCTGCTTGCTGGTAGCAGTGAACTACAGAAATGAATGTCTTGATGTATATAGGGTATATATATATATATATATATATATATATATATATATATATAGAGAGAGAGAGAGAGAGAGAGAGAGAGAGAGAGTACAGGTAGTAAACTCATTGGTAATCCAAGTGGATCTTAATAATAAAAAAAATATTAAAACTGATCAACAAAAAGAGCTCAATGTATTTATTATAACAGCGCCAATAAATAGTATTACGCAAAAAAAAAACAAAATAAAAAGATGAAATAAATAGTTGCGATAGATCAAACTCCCCATATGAGGTAATTTTGGATTTTGCTGTGTAATAATATATATATATATATATATATATATATATATATATATATATATAATGTGTGTGTAAAGGACATGACGGAAAACTATGCCACCGCGTTTATTTCCGAAAAGACCTTTTTAGATCGTAGAGCTTTTATCAACGGAATCAATCCATAATATTGACTATACGCACTATTATTCCAATATATATATATACATTATATCATATATGTATAGACACCCACTACGCGTATATGTAATAATATATGTCTATATATATTGCTTCAAACGTTATATTTAGCTGATACCTGTGTTTTAAATAGACGCCCTATGTTTGCTATTTTCTTTTAAACGGTCCATTACGCCTCTCAGCAGGTGCACACAAGATAAAACGTAATAAAGAAAGCAAAGAACATATTTTCTTAACAAAGTTTACTCGAGTACCCAGGCTGATAAATATAATACACACTGTTTCAAATAAAAAAATGTGTCTATTTTAAGCACGAGTATCCACTAAAAATAATGTTTGAAGTAACACGCACGCACAAGCATACACACAGACACACACAGACACACACACACACACACATATATATATATATATATATATTCATACATGTTTCATTAAATAATATAGATAAGTGTTGTCTATATATTTATTTGTAAATATAAATACACACAATATATATATATATATATATATATATATATATATATATATATATATATATATATATATATATATAAGGATAGATAAAGAAGGGAAGAATGTGTTGTGCGTGTATACGATGATGCAGCCAAAGGATTTGTCCTAACGAATGGGTGAGTAAAATTATCATATTAACATATTCACTACCCCTCGTGTGTGTGTGTGTATACATATATATATATATATATATATATATATATATATATATATATATATATATATATATATTAAGGAAAATACAAACCGTTAGTGGAACCAACTATTATATATATATATATATATATATATATATATATATATATATATATATATATATATATATATATATATATATAAAAACATACAATGTATTCTTGGGAAAGGTAGATTTGTTTTCCATTACAAGTTCTGAATTCACATATCTCTTTCTCTGAACCTGGTTGCCATTCAAGGCTAGATAAAGAGCTCAATCTAAATTGTTTGTTGACTTATAGATGATGAGGTGTGGAGAAGACGGATTCTTGTCCCTACAAAGGACTTTGGTGAGAAAGTGAACGTATCATACAAGCTCGGAATTTGAAATGTATGTGTGTGTGTGTGTGTGTGTGTGTGTGTGTGTGTATGTGTGTGTGTGTGTGTGTGTGTGAACAGACTGAGATAGATAGATAGATAGATAGATAGATAGATAGATAGATAGATAGATAGATAGATAGATATTAACCAACTGCGAAATTAATAGTAAACAAGGAGGATATTAGTAAAACTTATCTCGTAAAAGAGAACGAATGGAAAGACGAAAATTATTTGCTCCGGTGCCCCTGCTATCTATCTCGAGATCCTCGACAAAAGAAACATGATTTTTAGCGATCCTGACCTGGCGTCTCGACTCGAGTCACTTTCCCGCCGCCCTGGCGTGGCTTCCCACTGTCTTTTCTTTCGACGGCCCGAATTTAAGCGTACTACTCGACTGGCAACTAGGTCACACCGTTTTACTATTGAAATCGCTATATATCACCGTAAGTTTTCTTCTAATAGTTTCGTCTCTCATATTTGTCGCTTGTCGTGCTTTCTTCCGGTTTCTTCCTTCCCAGCCACCTATGACCTTCAAAAATTTAAATGCAACGTCAGTCACTTTCTTCTGTCTTCCTGAATCGTGTAATTTCATTGCCATTTTTCCTCGCTAAAGTTTTTACATTTTTTTTTTCACTCTCACTAACTCCTTTGTGTCTTAGCGGTATTATTGCCTTTTTTTGGTGTGTGTGTGGGGGGGGGGTAAAAAAATAAGAAAGAGAAAAGGAAAAGTTGAAAATGGGAATTAGTGTCAATCAGTGAAAAGAAAAAGCAAAGCGAAAAGAAGGAAACAGTAACAAAAAGAACGACAAAATCAAAATGTCGACAAAAAAATAAATAAAATAGAATAACAAGCGAAGAATATAAAAAGTATGAAAATGAGAAATGAAAGAAAATTTACACAGGAAGAAAAAGAAAACTGTAAAAAGAAAACAAATTGATGAAAAAAAATAACGAATGAAAAATGAATAAATAAAGAATGAAAGAAAACTGATACAAGAAATATCGAATCAAAAATGAAGAAAATTATTGAAAGAAATGTAAAACATAAAATTGAAGAAAACAAATGAAAGAAAACTAGCTGAAAGAAAAAAAAACATGAAAGAAAAGTTATAAAAGAAAATTTAAGAAAGTAAAAATTTAAAAAATGAAAGAAAAGTAACGGAAGATTGAATGAATGAAATGTAAAGAAACAAAGACGAAGAAGAAAGAAAAAAGTAATTGAAAAAAAGAAAATATTGAAGAATGAAAGTAAAATAAAGAAAGAATGAAAGAAACATGGAAAAAAGTTATTGAAGAGAAAAAGCGAAAATGAGAGAGTGGAAAAATTAAGAAAAAAGTTTTTAAAAAAAGAAAAAAGGAGCGGCACAAAAGACCAAGAGGTGAAGGCTACAAAATGGCGTAATCTTCAGGGAAAGAAAAAAAAAGCATGAAAAATAGGCGCCAATTTCCGGTGACTGTTCTATCATGATCAACTTCAAATCTATTTTTTATCGGCAGACAGAAATAAAAGGCAAAGAAAAAGCAAAAATGGAATAAAAAATATGGAAGTTTGTTATTTGTCGGCTGTTATTCGATTTTTCCGGTTGCAAGTGCAACAGAAAGATGGGAAACGGGAGAAAAGAAGTTGTGGGGAGAGAAGAGTAAAGAAATGGAGGGAGGGGAAGAGAAAGATGGGAAGTGGGAGAGAAGAGAAGGTAGGGGGAGAAAGAAAGAAAGAAAGGGTGGGAGAAGAAAGTGGGAAAGAGAAATGGGACGTGAGAGAGAAGGGGTAGTTTGGCGAGAAGAAAAAAATGGAGGGATAGAAAGAGAGAAATAGGAAGGAGACAAGAAGTGGTAGTAGGGAGAGAAGAAAACACGGAGGTGGGGGGAGAAGGAACGAAAGAAAAATGAGAAGAGTGAGAGAAAAGGTACTAGGGAGAGAAGAAAGAAACGGAAGGAAGGGAAAGAGAAAATGGGAAGCGGGAGAGAAGTTGTAGTAGGTAGAGAAGAGTAAAGAAATGGAGGGAGGAGAAAGAAAAATATGGTAAATGGGAGAGAAGAGGTAGTAGGAAGAGGAGAGAGAATAAAGTAGGGAAAGAGAAATGGAAGTGGAGGGAAGAGGTATTAGGGAGAGAAGAAAACACGGAAAGGGTAAAAAGAGGGAAAGAGAAAGGTAATAGGGAGAGAAAAAAGAAACGGAAGGAGGGGAAAGAGAAAATGGAAAGCGGGAGAGAAGTAGTAGTAGGGATAGAAGAGTAAAGGAATGGAGGGAGGAGAAAAAGAGAAAGAGGAAGATGAGAAGTGGGCGAGAAGTGGTAGTAAGAACAGAAGAAAGAAATGGAAAGGAAAGAGAAATGGGAAATGGAGAGAAGAGGTAGTAGGGAGAGAAGAAGAAAATATGGAGGTAGGGAAAGAGAGAAGAGGAAGGTGGGAGAGAAGAAAGAAAGAAATGGAAGGAGGGGAAAGAGAGAGAGAAGGAGAGAGAGAGAGGAAACGAATAATGAGATATAAAGTTGAAGAAAGATAAAGAATATTCTCTGCAAGTGAAAAATACTAGACATGCCTAGTGGTTGAGATAGTTGTGTATTTTTCATTAGTGGTAGAAGTTAATTTCCAAGTAAAGGCCAGTCTTGAATGTGGATTTTCAAGGTAAGCAGACAGCCTTCTCCCCACGGGAAAGATTAGTAGAACACAATGTTCTTTTTCTAATTAGTGTACCAAGCGAAACACAAAGTGAAATGGAGGAAAGAAAGAAGAAAATAAATTCGGTTCTTCACGGAAAGAAAAATCGACAGTAAAGAAAAGAAAAGAAAAGATGAGAAAAAACTCTGGCCAAATTAATAAAAGTTACCGTTGAGTAAAGATAGCTAAATTAATTGCCGTATTTGCTTTCCTATTGGACGCACCCACGCATTGGACGCGCCCAGATTTTGGCATGCAATATTTAGAAAAAAATGGACACATCACAACCAAAAAAATTGAAATTATAACCATACCTTTATATGACATTCTCACCAACCATGAAGAAACACTTACAGCGTCCTGGGTAAGACGATGAACTACATCCGACAGCAAGGCCTCTGATCAGGAGGTTTTGAAGAGCGTGGGACCGCCTCTTAATTGCTTTGTGTTCCCAGGTCGACCCTGTCCCGGGGTGGTAGCATCTGTTAGGGTCCCAACTATGCACAAATAGTTAACCCCTAGATAAAAGTATAAAAATAGGTTTTAATACCAGAATACATTTTTGCCAAAAAAATTATTACCAGCAATAAATTTTTCAAAAATTTTTTTCAAGCAATATATCATTACCAACAATATTTTTTTTTATAAAAAATATTACCAGCAATACATTTTTGGAAAAAAATATTATCAGCAATAAAAATTTTCTCGGCATTAAATAACACATTGAAGTTGATATGTCGCAAAACAAAAGAGACAAAACCAAGCCAAATCAAACACTTACAGTATCAGCACAAATTATACTAATGGCACTTTTTTTAATAGATGTGAAGTAAGGTTTGATTACCAGGAGATTTTTTTGGAAAAGAAGAATTTTAGTACATTTCATCGTGCATTTATTGGAAATTGTTTTCGTCGTTTTTCAGGAAGCAACATCTTCACGCACAGGGAATTTATAATAGCTACAAAGAAATCTATTGGTATAAGTGAACACTGGTACATATGGTAATAGGCAAAAAAAATCCCAGAAATATGGTACTAGTTAATAAATGAAATCCCATACCATACATACCGAAAAGCAAATTCCAATACCTGTATATCAACAAAAACATACAAAGCAAGCAGCAATGTCCCAGTCAAAGCAAATATTTCTGTAAAATCTCGTATTTCTACAAAACAGGCAGAAAATATTGTGCCATTCCATAAATTTCTTTTTCCTGAGTGAATTTTTCAGAGATATTTTTTATTAATATCATATCACTTCCAGGGAACCCAATTTCAGAGCAAATCTCTATGCTTGCACTGATTCCTGGTGAACCTCACTTTTTTCCCGGTCTTCATACCCCTCCCATACATAATACTACTGTATTGGACGCAGGGTATTTTTGTGGGGTGGGGGAAATCCGCTTCCAATAGACCGGCAAATACCGTAAGTATTCATCTTTGTTGTGTAATTTGATATCTGATAAAAGTCTCAGAGGATAAAAAGCATAATGTATTAATAGATAGATAGATAGATAGATAGATAGATAGATAGATAGATAGATAGATAGATAGATAGATAGATAGATATGGTCCTGGTTTACGCTAGAATAAAAAGCCTTGTTTACACTGGAGCAAAAAAGGCAAACATTGGTGCGATTTACACTTGAGAGTAAAGACGGGGAGAAAGATTCTGGCCAAATTAATGAATGAAATGGTTTGCTTAAGCTGGTTAACATAATGAAATATTAATGAATTGTTGGGTTATTTAATATCAGGTAAAAGTTCCAAAGGATAAAATTTATAATGAATTAATATATAGGTAGATTTGTCTGGTATATCTTTGAGGTCAGGTTTACACTCGAGTCAAAAAGGTAGGCATAGAGCCGTTTTGCATTAGAGTAAAAAATAGACATACGCCCAGTTTACACTAGAATGAAAAAAAACGTAGACATCCGTCCGACTTTCTCGAGAGTAAAAAATGTAGACAGACCAGATTTACACTGGAGTTCAAAATCTAGACACATTTCTAGTTTATGCTCGTGTCAGAAAAGTACACATAACACCAGTTTACACTAAAAAAGATAGACAGGCTCGGTTTACACGAATGTTCAAAAGATAGTCTTAGGTTCGTTTTACGCTTGAATGTTCAATTGAAATGAATCTTTGAAAACGAGAAAGATTTTTAAGACGCGTTTTTCTATCAGTGTGTTTGCACGAGCGTTGCCATTTGTCTTTTTTTCTCATTTTCTCTCTCTCTCCCCCCCTCTTTATCTATCTATCTATCTATCTATCTATCTATCTATCTATCTATCTATCTATCTATCTATCTATCTATCTATCTCGCACCCCCACTAACAAATGCATACACCTATGAATATTTTCTTCCTAATTTTCTCTCCATCATGTTTCAGTTTTTCATTGTATGCCTTGCATAACAAGGGAGAAGGTGCACTTTATTCATTTACTTATATTCTTAATTACATCAGAATATAGACTCAAACCCGAGTAGTTAGAACACTCGACTTTGTGACCATGAGACCCCGGTTCGATTTGCTCATCGAGTTGAGTCCTTGATGGTATCGACCTGAATACACGATCCCAGCCGGGGACTTCCTTGTAAAGTACCTGAAAACCATGCCACAGGTTGGACCTTGTGATTTAAAATGGGTAGACGGAATCATTTGGAAGCCGTCGATGGTTGTGCTAGCACGAAGTCACAAGTCATCGTGACCGAGGGTTTGAGCGTACTGGCCTGATGACGCCATATTACCTCCCAGAAATTGTGACTAAGGTCCGCTCAGTATAGTTGCATTATAAACTACGGGTGGGCTCTGTAATAGGGGGTGGCTAGTCGCCCTAGCAGTTGGGTGGGATCGAAAACAAATAGTAACGGGCCATATATGTGGCAGTGAATGCAGCACAATCTCGTCACAAATGAGGAATAGGCTTGAAACAACACAGATGAGGGTCTACTGACAAACATTGAGAATAACATAGACAAAGCATACAACAAATGAGGATGTTTCAAAGAGAACAGGAACTAAGATGAAATTGTTGATAACAGTCAGGAAAGAAGTCTTGGAGAATGTAACACTCACAAGGCACATCGAAGCTGAGAGAAGAACGGGAAGGAGCAAATGTTGTTCAAAGGAAGAAATGAAAGGAAGCTGTGAAGATCTATGTTCGCCCATGTCATGAAGGTATATAGCACGGAGAGAGAAGGTAGAGAGAGATGGAAGAGTGAGAATAAGAGATTCGATAGCATGGAGATTATGGAGTTCGCTAAACCGAGATCAAAAACATGAATTCAGTTATCCTTGTCAGATATGATAAATTGTTTCGTCATCGGCGTGTCATGAAAAACGGATGGAAAAGACAGTGGGGGAACGAGAATTTCAGTAAACCACTCAATTACTTCCCAGGAGGTAATAGAAGAAAATAAAATTGGTAGCCTACACTCAAACTTGATGTTATGAAAGCCAGTATGGTTGCATGTCGTCCTACGGCTGTATTTACTATATTTTGATGCGCAACAACATTAACTTAGGTATCTCCGTGAGATCGCTAAAAACAGGGCATAGCATCATGAAAAAGACGCCAAACTTGACGAAAGCAAAATTTTAGCGTCTAAATGTTTATGTTATTATTAAGAGAAAAGACCAAAGTATTTTTTAATTATTTAAAAAAATTTTTTCCTTCTTTTTAGAACATTCTAAATTTTGACTGAAAAAACCTTGTTTCTCTTTGTGTCACCGGAACTAGTAAAATAACATATAAAAATTTAGCACATTTTTTCTGTATGACAGACATTAATTTTTAAAATCTTGCAAAAATAGAAATAATTGTCGGATTTTAATGAAACTTTCAAAAACTATTCACAAATGATGGAACATATTATAAATATGTTTTCCTTTTTTAAAGTCATGGCAAAATTTTTTTTCATATGTATTACCCCCCCCCCCCCTAACTAATTGTACGAAAACTATATAATTTCAATTTTGGGAAGATGATGATATTAGTTAAAAGCACAAGATTTTGAGGAAACCAAATCATGTTTTTTTTTAGTTGGACCACCTCTACCTGAAAATCATCTCTGAATTGTATCATACAAAACTCAATAAAACAAAAATATTATTTAATTTCAAAAGCTTTTAATTGCTTTTATTTATTTCAATAAACATGGACGATATTGTCTGAAAGCAAAAAGATATTTCGATGAAAGATGAATTTTTAAAACAATTATTTGTTATTTCTGAAATATTCTATTATTTTTACATTATGTTGTTAATTCTTTTAAAATTAGGGAAAAATTTGTAAAATTTAACGAATGTTGTTAATAAGTAGATATATATTTGCAGATTATAATTTCCATAGCTTTTTACAAACTAACGAACAACAGTATATAAAAAAATATAATTTGTGTCAATAATAACACTGTAAATCAAATCTACGGAAGACCGGAAGTATCATGGGTGCAATAAAAAACGTCACGTGGATTGAGTTTCTGTCTAGTATTTAATATAAATACTGAATTTTTAATACAATTATTTGTTATTTCTTTAATTATAATAGATTTTTACATTTAAGTTGTTAAAATATTATAAAATTAGTTAAAAGCCTCATTCAGTTTCGTAAATGTCCTTTTGAGATATAGATTTATTTTTGCGAAACACGTGTGAAGTTAATTTGATTTTTCAATTTCAACTAAGATGGGTACCTACAAGTATCAGTATCATCTAATGAAATTTAAATTTCTATTTTATGTACACTTCTGATAAAATTTCATAAGAAAGGTACCTATAAATTAATTAGATACCTTTCTTATGAAATTTAATCTCACTATCAAGTCTTATTTTAATTTCTTTATAATATATTTTCCATAAAAGCATCGTAAACGTAAAGGTGAAAGCTAAGTACAAAAAATAAAAAAAATTAGAGCGCTGAAAGTTTTCCTTAAAAATAACGAGGTAAACAATTTATTCACTTAATTCTAAATAACTTCACATCTCTCCTTCCGTAGAAGGAATTATCCTCACGTAAGCTATCAAAACGTCACGAATGTTTTCGTCACCTTGTCAAGTGACGCGAAAGGTCACTGCTTTGTTTTATTTTCAAACTACGTCTTTTCGGCGCAGAAACTAAGTTAAGCTTGGTTCAAAATATTTTAAATAAACATTATAATTTCTGATTTTCTTAAAATAAGTTTTGAAAAAATTATAATTGATTTTTAAAAGAATTTCAAACTGTGATTTTCATTTTGTTTATAAATTGGAAAAAAATGGCTGTCATGATCGATTATCTGTCAATTTTGCTGACTAAAAAAACAAGATTTTTAACAAAAATTTTGGACGTGCTAGGAACGATTAAAAAATGTAAAAAAAATACCCCCAAAATACTTTGATCTTGCCTCTTAATAATAACATAAATATTTAGATGATAAAGTTTTGTTTTCGTCAAGTTTGGCGTCTTTTTCGTCATGCTATACTCTTTTTTAGTGATCTCATGAAGGTACTTACATTAACTCATTTAATAGGTAGAAACATATTATATCTTTTAGCGGCCACCCATAGAGTGACTTTCACAGTAAGATTTTAGAATATTTTGAAAACATAACGATATTTTTCTCCACGTTACTTCTGTGAAAAAATGCAGAAATTTCGACAAAACGGAACGCATTGACAAAGAAAGTTTTCCTCTTGTCTTATATATATATATATATATATATATATATATATATATATATATATATATGAAGAAATATACTCAAGGTGTGCTATATTTATGGGATAAAGTGATCAATATCAGAGATAGAGCGTGCGTAAATATAAAAGTGAACATTGAAGTCAACACTTAGAGGCGACAGGCTGTTTCATGCTAGATGCAATCGTCAGGCCATATATATATATATATATATATATATATATATATATATATATATATATATATATATATGTACAGGTAGTAATCCGTTGGTATAATGAAGGCGAGTCCTATTAACACAGCATAGATTTCGAAATATGTAAAAACTGACTCAAAAAAGAGCGCTCAATGTTCATTCAACAGATCAAATTTCCACTATAAACTGATACCATAAACAGTTTGAAAAATCCTGCGAATTTTAAAATACGTAGGTGAAATGGTCATAACTAAAGGTATCCTAATTCCAATTGTAAAGAATATATATATATATATATATATATATATATATATATATATATATATATATATATATATAAAAATATGAAGAAATATCGTTTAAGGTGTGCTATATTTATGTGATAAAAAAAGCACTTAAGAAAGCAAGGCTTAAGACTTCGGATTTCTTGTTTAAAAGGTTCTGTGGATCCGGAAACGTCATAATCGAAAATTTCTCCCACTGGCAGATGTTGTAAATATTGTTGTGATTGTTGTTTTATACATATATATATATATATATATATATATATATATATATATATATATATATATATATATGTATGTATATGTGTGTGTGTGTGTGTGTGTGTGTGTGTGTGTGTGTGTGTGTGTGTTTAATAACCGGACAATTCTGTCGTCAATCATCCCTAAAACTTAAAACAATTTGCATTAAGCAACAAATTAAACTCTTCGTTGATAGTTTAGCGTCTTTCAAGTTTTTGGGATCAACATGTCTACTAAATACGAATAAAATCTCACAAACCTTTTCATATTGAAATAGTCAGCTGTTCTTCCCCCGAGTTTTCTTCTTTTATGTGCCGTGTCCCTTCAGGACGTAGGCGATCATGGCTCTCCACTTCCTCCTATCTCTCGTAGCTCTCAATATATTTTGTCCTTTTGCTACTTCTCCCAAACCCTGTCCCGTCATTCATTTGCTTAAGCCAGCTATGTACGTTACGTTTCGCTTTCCCTGGTCTCTCTTTCCCTCTACCCACCCTGTGAGTATCAGATTCTCCAAGCCCTCCTTTCTCATTACGTGTCTCAGAAATTTCAGCTGTCTCTTCCTGCTGTTCAGTCTAAGCTTCCTCCTTGTTCGCATCCTCTCTAAAACCTCATTGTCGCTCACATTTTCGGTCCATGGTATCCTTAGCATCCTTCTGTAGAACCATACCTTCATTGCCTCGAGTCTCTTTTTGAGAAGACTGTCCAATATTCGCTGCTATATAGAAGGAGAGATATCACTTAGCAGTTCAGTACTCTTTTCTTTGTTACCAACTAAATCTTCCTGTCTCGTAATACTCTGCCTAGGTTTTGGAATGCGTCTTTGACGATCCCAATACGTCTTCGGACCTTAGCGTCGCACTTACTATCCTCTGTCAGAACACTTTCATTGCCAATCGAATGAAACAAAACAACCAGGATCCCAAGCTCTAATCCTGTTTATAAACTGAAGCATAGTCATATATTTTATTAGTATAAGCATGTATTTAATAATTTACTAATACGATCTATCAGTAACTTCAAGTTGCTGACATCAACATCGCCATTTTTCTCACTCACCTACTTTATTACATTTTTATTATCTCTCAACATCTTGATAAGTGAAACTCTCAAGATTTCTAAATAAGTTGGGCGCCTCAGGTTTAACATGCTGTATGAAGATTTTGGAAAATATTTTTTTTAAATGTGCACAATGTGGTAATTTGGAGAATATATTAGGATGTTTGGAAATACGTTTTAACGGAACGGATATAAAAAATAATTGTAAGTTAAATTTATTTAAATATTATGTATTAAAAAAATGTTATCACCTTCCTTTTCCTCGATTGTAGCTCAATGGGAAAGACAATTTGCGATTTTACAGAAAAAAAAGTTTGATAAACTGTTTTCAATTGGTCACTTATGAAATGTTCACGTGGCCGAAACCAATGAAAATTTGTAGATGCTAAATCTGGTTACATTATTCGGACTATTGTCCTCATCTTTGTCACCATATTTATTACAACGTTTCGGCCGTTGTACGCTCCGGCCTTCTTCAGGTGATTGGAATGTCGAACTGAATCCTTTATTTCGCTCACGGGTTTAAACTGTTCTAGTTTCACGTGTCATGTTTAATGAATGTCAGTTATCAGTTATCTCTTGTTAATTTCCCTCTGAAAGTTCTCCACTGCCTTAACCGGGTATTGAACTCACAATCTTTGGGCCCTGTCACCGACACGTGGCACAGTGGATGAAGGCGTTGGTTAGATGCAGTGACAGGACCCAAAGAGTGTGAGTTCAATATCCGGCTAAGGCAGTGGAGAACTGACATCCATTAAACATGGCACGTGGAACTAGAACATTCTACCCCAGTGAGCGAAATAAAGGGTTCAGTTCGACATTCCAACTACCTGAAGAATGCCGGAGCGTACAACGGCCGAAACGTTGTAATAAATATGGCGACAAAGATGAGGAAAATATAGTCCGAATAATGTAAATAATGTACATAATACCTCATCTCAGAAATTAACTATGGTTCTAGCTTGACTGGTTGACTCCTATTTCATAGCGCCGAATTAATATTCCGACCATGAGACCTGAGTTCGAATCTCAAAATGGTGGATTTATCATGGAGACAACTTCTTAATAATATTGACTTGGGGAGACGATTCCAGTCTGAAGTATCATTGGGAAGTGCTCGAAAACCATACCACGGGCTAATAGAAGCCTTGTGAGTAAAATTAGCTAGACGGAACTGTTCGGAATCTGTTGATAGCAAAAAGTCAAAAGTCATCGTGGCCGAGCGTTTGAACCTACTGGTCATGTTCGAACTGGTGGTCAGGCTAGATTATGCAAAAACTGTAACTAAGATCTATTCAGAATAGCTGCAGCATAAACTACAGGACGTCGATCAAGCACAAATGTGCCTGAGCAGAACTCTGCAACAAGGATTACTTAACAGACAGGCATATTCTGAAATGAGCGACCAGCCATACATAGCGGTGATATACATAATTATTTTCCGAACATCTTAATATATATTTGTTCCTCACCATTTGGTACAATACTAAGTTTCACTGTTTAATTACTACAGGCATTCATTGTGCACTATATATATACATATATATATATATATATATATATATATATATATATATATATATATATATATATATATATATATATATATATATATAATCTCTATATATATTATATATGCATGGTACTTCTTTGAAAGTGCTCAATATCAGTGATAGAGCTAACATATTTAGCTGTATGGATATGAGTTTGTAACTCTGGGTTTCACGTTTTGCGATCATTTTGTTATGAGGTATATTTCAGCTGTCAGTATACCTCATAACACCCTCGAGCGCTTAGATTGGAGATCAACGTGTTTTAGTGGACTCAGCAGTTTTCAATCAGCTTGTCTGAATCGTCTTCAAAAAGCGAGAGCAAAATCTCAAACGTCAGCCAATCTAACAGTGATCTCATCCCATAGTCCTTACTCTTGATCCATATACGGACTCCGTTGTAAATCACTAGCGGGTCTTAAGTGCCACTTAAGATTATCGCACAAAATTTCATAACTGAATCAGTTGTCAGATCCTCAAAACCGACGGGAGAGTCCATTATATATATATATATATTTATATATATTTAAATAAATATATTTATATTTATTTATATATATATATATATATATAGGTACTTCCAATGAAAAGCGATACATAAGGATTAACATAAATTTTTAAAAATTGAAAAATCTTTCTTGAAGCTTTTATTTATTTTGGTTTTAATTTCTAGCTAAAATCTTTAAAAAAAAAGTAAAATATACCTTTCTGATGTTTATTTGAGGAATATTAGCTAATTTAATGTTTAATTAATCTGATTTGAAACAAATATTACTTACATTTAGTTTATCATTTCGCAAAAAAAACATTTTTTAACACGGACGTGGGTGTTTTTATGAGGTGTTGACGACTTTCGCAACAGTCTTTTCTAAGGGGGCTTAACTGTAACAATTAATTGACGAATATAACGTGAACATGCTTTTTATAGAATTTTTTAAACTATCCGGTAATCTTTTAAATTTAAGAAAATATTCTAGGCAATTTAATATTTTATTTAATTTTATGTACTTTGGCTTTATAGTCTAATTTACAAAGACGCTTGTTGAGTAAATGTTAGAACCAATTATTACCAATAAATTTTGACTTTACTATAGTTACCGCTCTTATTTTCTGATAATGTCTCGTTTGGACATCCGTATTTACAAAAATCGATGGGTTTATACAGATATAAAATAAATTCATTTTTTAAAAAATACTGGGTGGGGGGGTTGTTGAATTGTAGTAAGCTTTTATTTATAATTAGTAAATATAGTCTTAATTTAATAACAATATCACTAGATCACACAAATTAATACAGAATTTTAAAAGATTTCAAAATTTATAAATTATTCTAATTGAAATTTAAAAAAATGAAAACAATTCTTGTAAATAAGAATTATTCATCGAAAAATAATTCTTCCTTAAGTGAATAGTGTTCATAATATATTTTATACATAAAAGAATTAAGCTTTTCTAATTAAATAATGTTTTAGTTTTGTTGCATTTTTATTTTACAATTCAGAGCAAATTTTCTGTAACTGGGATTCCTATTTCACCTAAAAAAAACCTTCATGATTTAAGTTCTCCGAGGACTTGTGTTTATAATTAATATAAACAGTAAGCACTACAAAAAGTATTTCCCGAGGATTGATAAATATCTCTATTTCATAGAATTAAATAAGTGGATGTTAACAGATGTAAAAAAAAAATATTAGAGTCAGAGGAAAATTGCATGATATCTTAGGCTGCTGGTTGTGACCCGCTAGCCATTCATTAATTATCGAATATTAAGATCATATCTGAGAAAATAAAAATAGTAATAATAATAATAAATTGTGTTAACCTATAATACAGATTCTGTGATTTCTATTCAGAAACAATTCACCATCTTGTATCAAGTTGTATGGTATTAGCACCCACTAGATATAAAACTCAGTATGATAGTGTGGGCTAATATATGCACTGGAAAATATGCAACTTTTGCGGGAAGGAAACTGGTAGGAATATCACCCAGACCCAGTTACAGAGATAGGACCTGTAACAATTTTATGGGACTTCACAATACACACAGACTGAACAATCAAAGCTAATCACCCAGACATCGTGATCAGAGACTACAAAAAAAAAATGTGCTTTTTTATTGACATGGCAGTTTCTGCAGATTGTAATGTATCTTTGAAGATCTTCAAAAACCTATCAAAGTACAAGGAGCTTGAAGAGGAAATCTCAAAATTGTGACCCATGAAGAAATCAATAATTCCAGTTGTGGCTCTCGGATTCATTGGAAAAGGTTCCGATAGACTCATTGAAGAGATTCCTGATAGTCCATGTCTTAAAGAAATACCCCAAAAAATTGTACTCACAAGTACAGCTCACAAGAGTCATTTCTGACCTTTGATTTCTGGGTGGGACCCGGAAAGAAATGTGTATACAACAGAAATCAAAGGAAATAATAATAATAATAATATGCATGCATCTCTGGTCTTGTGTGGGATCGAGAGGGTTGTTCTTTTTTTGATAGGATGAGGCAGCCGAAGTGAGTTGGGAATCACATCCCAATATTTGGGAACATCCTCAGTGAGAGACCACTTAAGTGTGAGGTATTTCTAATGGGGATCCACCTGCGAGTTTATGTGTTGCTTTTAGCAAAGCCAGTCACCATAATGCACACATTTGGCTGTGATGCATGTGCCTGATATACCTTTGTCAGACTGGATGTCATGATAAGTATATTGGGCTTCGCATATTTGTAACCTAGCGCCAGTTTATTGGTCAGCCGCTCTCTCATTCGATAATACTACAACTACTATTACTAATAATGATAATAATTCTACTACTACTACTACTACTACTACTACTACTAATAATAATAATAATAATAATAACGGTCAAATTCTAGTTATCCAAATTTAAATGAAAAAAATCTTTAAATAATATTTTTTCAATGTGTTTAAAATTGCTTTGACTAAATGTGACTATCGTTTCTTCCAGAAATATTACGTTTTGAGGAAAAGTAAATTTGATAAAGAGAGTTAGTGATTTTAGTGATCGATTAGTTTAGTAGATATTTACATTTTAAATTGAACGTATGGTGTCGCAATGGAGGACACAAAGTAAGGGTCCAGTTTTACATTATGACTCTATTGTAAATTGATCACTCACTTTGGAGCTAATTCAGATATTTTCATTGCAAATTAATTATCTGGTGTCTCAATGAGGGACATAAAGTAAGGGGTTAGTTTTGCATTATAACTTAACTGTAATTTGATCACCCACTTTAAAACCAATTCACTCGCTTTACCTTTAAAATTAATGACAGTGTTAACATTACAGAGTATCTCGTATTTCTTTAGGTTAGCTGTGGACTGGCAGAAAACCGCCTGCATATGGATTAAAAATGAGTTCAACAGATATACAAAAATAGAAAGTGATGTAAGACAAGGTTGGGTCTTCTCACCGGACTTATTCAGTCTATTCATTGAGGCAATTCTGAGAGAATTATAAGTCCAATCAAGATTCATTATTGGCAGTCACAATCTTAACAACGTAAGATATGCAGATGACACAGTGTTGATAGCAGATAAGGGAAGGAAACTATAGAATCTCCTACAGAACGTAGTGAAGAAAAGCGAGAAGAAAGGATTAAACATAAACTGAAAAAAGACAGATTGTATGGTTGTTAGCAGAAGGATGTGCCCAAAATTCAAATTACAAATCATAAATACCAAAATGAAACAAGTACAAACATTTAAATAACTGGAAGTCGAAAAGTGCGACACAGAAATCCGAGGGCACATTGGGATAGTCAAAGATGCATTCCAAAAGCTAAGCAGAGTATTAAGAGACAGAAAACCTTCGTTAGAAGCAGAAAAGAGTACTGAACTGTTACGTGATACCTGTCCTCCTATATGGCAGTGAATTCTGGATAATTCTGGATGAAGAACAAACTGGAAACAACAGAAATTTTAGAGAAAATAGAAACAAAAAGGAAACTTATACTTAACATCAGGGAGAGACAGTTGAAATTTCTGGGGTACGTAATGAGGAAGGAGGGTTTGGAAAATATGACACTCACAGGACAGATAGAGGGCAAGAAGGACAGAGAAAAACATACTTTGTGAGCTTGAGTAAATGAGTGGCAGAACAAGGTTTAGGAGAAATAACAAAAAGAGAAAAACTATTAAGAGCTACAAACGACACGAAATTGTGGAGAGCCATGATTGCCGAGGTCCTGAAGGGATACGTTACTTAAAGAAGAAGAAGAAGTATTCAGGATCCCGCGGCTCACACTGGCTTAGAGAATACACACAAGCCTTGGGGATGAAACAGTTCCCTATTGTAAAGTGTGTGCTTTGATTTTAAAGAAAGATTAATAATGATAATGAATATTGTCCTACCGATATCTGAATTCTGTATTCAAAACCAGATAAACGAATCTGGGACTTCGAATGCTAATTTTATAGGCAGGAGGGCCAGCTGTAGGGTAATACGTCCTTCCCTTTTCCTATTTCATCCCATTTGGCCTTGCGTCGCACTAAGGTAAGCGTAATAAATATCTCTACCACGATGACGAATCAACAAACTCGGCTGGTGGTGAAAAATGAATGATTTTTTTTAGAAAATCCTGCGTGTATTTAAATTGAGAGAGGGAGAGAGAGAGAGAAAGAGAAATAGAAAGCGAGAGAGAAAGAGAAAGTGAACGAGAGAGATAGCGAAAGAAAGAAAGAGAGAGAGAAAGAGTGCGAGAGAGATAGCGAAAGAAAGAGAGAGCGAAAGAGAGAGAGAAAGAGCAAGAGAGATTGAGAAAGAAAGAGAGAGAAAAAGAGAGAAAGAGAGAGCGAGAGAAAAAGGAAGAGAGCTAGAGAGAAAGAGCGAGAGAGAAAGAGAGCGAGAGAGAGCGAAAGAAAGAGAGAGAAAGAGAGAGTGAAAGAGACAGAGAAAGAGAGAGAAAGCGAGAGAGAGAGAGCAAAAGAGAGAGAGAGAAAGAGAAAGAGAGAGAGAAAGAGAGCTAGAGAGAGAGAGCGAGAAAAAGAGAGATAGCGAGAGAATGAGAGCGAGGGAGAGTGTAAACGTTGATATTTATAGCATCTGGGTGTAATTATGACAAATGATAGATAATTATGGCATCGCTAAAGGAGGTGGAAGACATGGCAAATGTTGGCTGATTCGTTTTCATTTCTTGACCTTTTGATAAAGAATGCGCCGAGATTTGACGAAACAGAAAGGCGCAATGCTTTTTCAAGTTTATCGCGACTCGCAAATTTCTGTAACTTGGTTTCAAAATGGAGATTTGTATTCTTTCTTACTAACATAGATACGTTGATGAGTCCACAGCAAAAAAGAAGAAAAAACAAACATCCAAGAAGGTTGATTTGTTTTTTTGTTTGTTTGTTTTTATTATTATTATTATTATTATTATTATTATTATTATTATTATTATTATTTATTCCTCTTTTAAATTACGAGTGTTGTTTAATAATTAATAATATAAATAAATATAGCCTCGTGTCCTATAAAACAGCATGCGTGTGTATGTATATATATATATATATATATATATATATATATATGTGTGTGTGTGTGTGTGTGAGTGTGTGTGTGCGCACGCGTGTGTGTGTGTCTGTGTGTGCGTGTCTGTGTGTGTGTATGCAAATATATAGAAAAATAGGAAAGAACACGTTAAGTTAATAATCCGAAGTTCATTAGTATTTAATTCAATTTAATTTCTATAATTAAATTGAAGGTTTTAGCTCCTGTTTTTGAAACATGAGAACTCTTATGTAACGATGGAATCATATTTTTTTAAAATAATTACATATATATATATATATATATATATATATATATATATATATATATATATATTCAGGTGTATGGATATGAGTTTGTAACCCTGGGTTTCACGCTTTTGCGATCATCAGGCAAACTGGTTTATTGTTTTAAAAAGTGCATGTATTTATGCTTATTTGTATTTGATTATTTGTGTTTGATGGAAGCGGGGAATTATCTCCTGTGTTTGTTTGGGTTGACATTCTCACATACATAGACACACACACATACAGATGAATGCATTTTAGTTCGTACAAACACACCCATATAAATAAGCTGAGGTTAGGCTTTCGACCATACATATATACGCAATTGTCATTCTATTTCGGTGGTGAGATTGTAACGTCACATATACAAACACATATTTAGACGCGTACCCGCATTCATTGGTCTGGGTCTAACACAGATATTGAGCACTTTCCACTAAATACCGCGCGCATATATATATATATATATATATATATATATATATATATATTATTGTCATCCACAGACAGACTGTTTCGCTGCTCTTCAGTGTGGCTAGAGTCATGCTATATATATATATATATATATATATATATATATATATATAGTAATCCGATGGTATAATCCAGACGAGTCCTATTAACAAAAGATATAATTTGAAATATGTTAAAACTGGCTCACAAAGAGCGCTGTTTTCGAGATTTATGTAAAGGGGAAAACAGTCAGTATCCCGCTACAAAATGATACTGCAAACAGTTTGAAAAATCCTCCGAATTTTAATATTAAAATTCTTAGGTGAAAATGGTCATTAACTAAAGGTATCTTAATTCCAATTGTAAAGAAAAGAATGTATATACATATATATATATATATATATATATATATATATATATATATATATATATATATATTATAATTATTTTAAAAATAATTATAATTTAGGCTCTACTTTTGTATTGAGCACTGTTTTTAAAAATAAAGACAAAAATACTAAAGAACTTCGCGTTATTTACCTAACGTGCTCGTTTCTATTTTCTATATATTTGCACACACACACACACACACACACACACACACACACACACACACACACACACACACACACACACACACATATATATTATTTAAACGTAATTTTCAGTTGACAATATGAATATAATAGCGTTTTCTAAATTCTTCCAGGTGCTAAGGACATTTTGTTTTGTTATTAATAGATACTTTGTTTTAATAAATTCATTTCTTTTTTGCATTGAAAAAGTCCACATTCGATGAAACGCGTCGGCTAATATTACAGTTTTCCTATTGTCTTTTACATTTACAAATATATATATATATATATATATATATACAGAGAGAGAGAGAAAAAATAGTGCACAGTAAGAGTTGGTAGTAATAAAATAGTTCTCGGTTTAAAATAACGTAGCTAGAATATATATTAAAAATATGTAGCTACCTCCAGAGATTCAATAAAAAATGAACATAAATGATGAAAAAAATATCCTAAATTTAAGTTTAATCGTCAAAATCTTTGTGATTATTGCTAATAGGGAAGATCAAAGGATTTTCGAAATTTTGGTTAAAAATCTTGTTTCTCTGGCGTCAAGTATTTTCCCCTTTACATAAATCTCGCAAACATCAGGTTATCGATAAATGTGTCAACATGTCATATAAACACCCACCTCCGTATTAAAAGATATTTGTCTGTGATATTTTAAACTAAAAGTAATATTTGTTTTAATTCAGATTAATCAAACTTTAAATCAGTTAATCTCCTATAAATAAAGTTTACCAAAAGTATTATAAATGATTTTTTAATAAAGAGAATTATGTTGTGTTGACAGATTTGTTAATATGGCCAATTTTAGTAGTCAGAAAAAAAACCCTTTCCAGTCAATTTAAATTCGGTTTGAAATACAGCAAAGTATTTGCCTATTGGAAATATTAAATTTAATCTATTAGCTTAAGATTAAAACTAAAATAAAACTTCAAAAAAGATTTTTTATTTTTGAAATGCATTTTAAACCTTCGATGTTGCTTTTTCTTGGAAGTATCTATTTATATGTATATATGTATATGTGTGTATGTGTGTGTGTGTTTGTACACATATTTTTCTTCTTTCATCATGTCTTTTACTTTTTCTCTCTCCCTTTCTCGTTTCTGTCTTTTCTTTTTCATACGCACTATATCTTTCGGTTTCCTTATCACACAGTAAAACGAATCGCATTTCCAACGCATTCGTATGTAAACAAAAATCAAGCCTTGCACAAAACCTAATAATTGAAGAATACAAGACGGATCGAACCTATTATCAATGTCTTTCGAGGTGTGACATGTCAAAACAACAAGACAAACAAGAACAATAATAACAGAGTACTTTAAGGTGCGTGCAAACGTTACCAGAGTTATTTCGTTTTTGAAATAATAAATAAAAAATGAACCCTCATGATATTTGCTAATTACTGAAAAACGACACATTTGTTTTCTTACAGACATGATGGATAGTTTGCTTTCGGTTCGCATGGAGAGTCTCTCGTATTTTGGTGAAATTTTTTCGTATCGTTTTTGTCGCCAGTCATCCAGAACGTTCTTCAAGCATTCGAGACATCCTTTAAGCATTTGTAGCATGCACACACACACACACACACACACACACACACACACACACACACACACACACACACACACACACACACACACACAAAATCAAACACATACACAAAATCTCCATTACGGTCATATCATTATCATCAACTAAATGCTTCGTTAAAATTTTCGGTGATTTTCTGAAAGGGTTTTTTTTTTTTTTCATTTAGGTTAAAGCAAAACTTGATGAGGATTCTTGGCTTCTGAAATCTAAAATTTCAGATTGAGATGAAAATTGTCGAACCACAACAGCAGCAGACCAATGGGGAAAAAAGCGTGCGTTCCGGAAGAACACAGCTTGCCTGCTGTTTGCACACTGGTTCACAAAGATTTTGTTTTTGTTTTTAATGTCTTCTCCCTTTAGGACGTAAAGAATAATGACTTTCTACAACTTCCGTTTCTTTAATATCTGTGAATGCCAATGACTGTTGCTGAGAAAAGTAATGGAATGCTTTCCCGTTAACTTCTCTACAGTCTTTGAATTTAGAATTATTGTTCCCTAAAATTAGCGAGCCCATTTTGTATATATATATATATATATATATATATATATATATATATATATATATATATATATATATCAGTGAAGATTGAAGTCAAAACTCAGAGGCAACAGACTGCTTCACGCGAGACGCGATCGTCAGGCCGCCTGACGATTGCGTCTAGCATGAAACAGTCTGTCGACTCTGAGTGTTCACTTCAATGTTCACTTTTATATTTACATATGCTCTATCTATGATATTGAGCACTTTATCCCATAAATCTAGCACACCTTAAAACTATATATATATATATATATATATATATATATATATATATATATATATATATATATATATATATATATAAGTGGACATGGAAGTCAGCACTTCCATGTAATATAAAAGTGGACATGGAAGTGCTGACTTCCATGTCCACTTTTATATTTACTTCCATGTCCACTTTTATATTTACACACTCTCTATCTCTGACATTATCCCATAAATATAGCACACTTTAAGACTATATTTCTTCATATATATATATATATATATATATATATATATATATATATATATATATATATATATCACAAATCCGGTGACCTATCAGGGTCATAGGGGCAAATAGAAGCGGTGTTTCTTGTGAAAGATAGCCTGACGGAACCCAACCCTCTCCAGGCTAGTTTGAATTCAGAGTTTTCCTTCTAGACGGTTGCCGCCCAAGGCTATAGAACCTCAGTCTGTCTCTTTATTTACCCATAGCTTGGGGAGAACAGGGGGATTCATATCTTTCCCAAGGGTAGGAGCACGTAAGTGAATGTAACGGCTTCTTTACACACGTAAAAGTGTGCGGCAGAAATACGTCCCACATTTTAAAGGTTGTGAAAAAGACCAAGGTGACTACTATATATATATATTTTTATGCCTTTCATCTTAAGCAAGGCGGGAGTGCCGCTAGTTCGCAGGGGGTTATATAGAGTGAAAGTGGGAGAAAAAAACTGTGTATAGTGGGGTATGAGTAAAGGGTAAAAGATGAACTGGGTTCAAGACATCAGAAGACGACAATTGACGTCGCATTTAAATTTTTGAAGATTGTGGTTATCAGGGAAGCAAGTGAGCGGAAGGGAGTTCCACAGGTGGGAAGTGTGAGAAAAGAAACTGTTGGAGTAGAAGTGCCGGTTATATTTAACTATTTCAACGGTAAACGGGTGGGACCTAAATGCTAGTCTAGTAGCACGCTTAAATCTATTAAAAGAATATTTCACAAAGAATTAGAGTTTTTATTCATTTGGTTTTAAAAATATCATCTTCCGAATGCTGGCCTCTATTCGCCATCGACTGTTGTAGACGATTTCTAGAGTTTTCCATCACCTGGAAATTCGAGATCTTCCAGGTGGTTTTCTTAAGCGCTGAACCTGTGGCTCTGAAATTTTTAACCCGTAGCCGCATTGATTTCCTATCCGAAACAGCATCATTCTGACGTAACATGAACTGAGCACGAAAAGTTCTTGCAATTACAGATTCACCAGTCTTAAATAAACGTTTCAACATTCAAAACGAACGGGGTGCACCGATCCGAGCCATGATGCTAACTGATAGTATCTGAAAAAAATATGATAAGACATTGGCTAGATGAAGACACCATTGCTACTTACTTAAGTTCAATTGCACCTCACAGGTGACAATTTAAAATGTATATGGTCTTTCTACCGCACTATATATATACATACATACATATATATATATATATATATATATATATATATATATATATATATATATATATATATATATATATATATATATAAAATATGACACACTGGAAAGTTTTTTGTGACGCGTTTCATCCGTAAGGGTTTCATCGGGTTGGGCTTTGATGACGTTGCCACGTCTACACATGCGCACGAAACGAGAGACGCAACATTTTTGAAAGAATATTTTTTCTCAATCTAGCCAAATCATCTGTGCTTTTTTACTCTCCATCACCTCTGTCCCTGACTATCCCACACTGTGACAGTATAAAATCTACCAAGAATGGTGATATATTGTAAGAGCCAGCACAGAAATCTACCGTGGTTGAACTAGCGATCAAGGCACTTTCCAGACACTTTCGTCTCAGTAGATTATTTTCTCTTTTAATCAAAGTAGCATTCCCTATGTGAAAATTACGGTCCATTTTGTTACGGTGAACAACCAATGCATTTTGTGTGTTGTTATAATCTTTTGTTTAAACTTCTTGAGGTTTCTCCAATGTATTCTTTCTGGCAATTATTGCATTTGATTTCCTCCTCCAAGTTTTGGCTGGTTGTTTTGTTTATTATTGATTAAGTCTTTGACTGTTTCTGATGTATTTGTGACAAATTTTATGTTGAGTTTACATATATTCTTTTCAGTAGTTGTGATAGAATTAGTGTGTAGAATAATATATTTTTTGATTCGTTAGGTTTATAGGCGTATAAGCATGAAACAGACTGTCGCTCCTGGGTGTCGACTTTAAACTTGACTTTTATATTTATATACGCTCTATCCCTGATATTGAGCACTTTAACCCATAAGTATAGCATACCTTAAAACTACATCATATATATATATATATATATATATATATATATATATATATATTGTTATCTCTAGTGCGCGGGACGGTAGACAAAATAAACCCTGTTTAAAAAAAACGGAACGTCTACTCAAATACGGGTATCCACTAAAGATAACGTTTGAAGTAATAAAAATATGTCAGACTGAAAAAATTAAATCTATTAATTCTTTAGAAATTGCTCTGTTTGCGTTTTAGATTCTAAACTGAGTCGATATGGATTTCGCGAAAATCTGAACGGTTAAATGTGCTTTCAAATTTAATAGAACCTTGCTTGATCGTGAAGCTCTATGTAGCCGGGCGATCAAAGCACACCGGATTAGACAGTGCTTTATCCTGCAAAGGGGGAACAAAGGTTCGTATTCTGCCGGCGGGCACATTTTATTTATTTTGTTTTCTCAAGTGCGCAGGTCGATATGACGAAATAATCACTGTTTAAAAAAAGGGGACGTTCTACTCAAATACTGGTATCCACTAAAAATATCGTTTAAAGTTATATATATATATATATATATATATATATATATATATATATATATATATATATATATATATATATATATATTAAGACATTTTTTATGTTTATACGTTCTTTTTATAGATACAAATATTTAAGTAAATGCTCTATTTATAATAAACAGTATTAACGACATTTACCGGCCTGAATAACCGAGAAATTTTCATAGAAAATATGCGTCCTTCGACAGGAATCGAACCTGTATCCTATGTACGAGAGAAAATCATAGAGAATTGTAGTTTAAAAACAGTAAAATCGACCTTGCTAATCGAAACGCTCCTCTGTGGCTCAATCGGTAAAAGCACGTCAGGGTATATGACGGTTCCTTTATCCACTGTGCCATGTGTCCGATTCCTTCTAAGCCTCCTCATTCTCTTTCAACCCCCATTAACCCCCTTGCGTCTTAGAGGCATTATCGCCTCCTCATTCTCTTCGCCCCCCATTAACCCCTTGTATCTTAGAGGCATTATCGCCTTCTCATTCTCTTTCACCACCCATTAACCTATTGCGTCTTGGAGGCATTATCGCCTTCTCATTCTCTTTCACCCCCCATTAACCCATTTCTCAAGGACACATGGCACAGTGGATAAATGCGTTGGTTAGATCCAGTGAAAGGACCCAAAGAGTGTGAGTTCAATACCCGGTTAAGGCAGTGGAGAACTTGGAGAAGGGAATTAACAGGAGATAACTGATAACTGACATCCATTAAACATGGCACGTGGAACTAGAACAGTCTACCCCAGTGAGCGAAATAAAGGGTTCAGTTCGAGATTCCAACCACCTGAAGAAGGCCGGAGTGTACAACGGCCGAAACGTTGTAATAAATATGGCGGCAAAGATGAGGACAATAGTCCGAATAATGTAAAGAGTGATAAGATAGTTTATACACACGTGCGTTGACGTTTAAGAGAAAAAGTCAGAGAGAGAAAAAAAGAAATGATTTGAAGTTGTTGACGGATTTTTATGGAAATTATTCATTTTTTTTTTATTGAAATCCGATGAATGTTTATAAAGCGAGATGCGAAATCTGGCCCCAGCGCAAAACGGATTATGTGTGCCAGAACACTTGGTTGCCAAGCGGGTAGGAATGTAAAGGGGTAACACGCTGCCTCCCGTCGACCCATTGTCATAGTGTTGCAGGCGCTGATGCATTGTGGGAAGAGTGACGTGATATGTCAGTGATTAACTGAAGCATTTTTTTCTTATAATCTCATAAAAGCTGGTGTTTTTCACATATTCACGGATACGTGTATAATTGTATATAAACACACATAGGAATATATATATATATATGCGCACATATATGCACACACATGCTCACGTCATGTACACATATACGCACCTACATACGCATACACATCCGCGCACACATACAAATATACATACGCACACACATTCACACATGTGTACATCATCTGCAGATACATGCGCAATCATATAAGAAACATACATACACATTTAGATACGCAAGTATATACACATATTCATGAACACATACGAATATACATACGCACACACGTACACACATACATACGCAGAGACGCATGCGCACATTCATACCTTCATCTTTACATACACGCGCTCACATATGCGCACATATATACATATATATGACCATACATACGCATACATATGCACACAAATATCACACATTTATAAAGTCACACAGTTATACACGCATATAGGCACAAACATATGTACACACATACGCACATACTTATATAGACATTTGTTTATATTTTTGAGCTGAGGTATTGTAACTATTTAAAGTATTTACTTTGTTCATACTGTTGTCTTCATCTTTATTGCCATATTCACGACGTTTCGGCCGTTGTACGCTCCAGAAGAGGCATGGCACGTGGAACTCGAACAATCTACTCCGGTGGACGAAATAAAGGGTTCGGTTCGAAATTCCAATTACCTGAAGAAAGCCGGAGCGCACAACGACCGAAACGTCGTGAATATGGCAACTAAGATGAGGTAACAGTCCGAACAACGGAAATACTATAAGTAACTATATAGATGTCTTTGTAATTGTTGTAACCTATAAAAGGTTAGTGAATGAGGAATGACCAAAACGGAGGTTGGAAATGAAATGGTAATCGTTATAAAAATCAACAAAAGACAATACTCGCCAGCGGCGTAAAGTAGGTAAACCACTGCTAGTGGTGGACTACTTAGACAGCATATTACCCCCACTTACAATAGTTTCCAATGTATTCATGAGGATTAGGACATACCCATTAGTGTTCATAGGTACGGTATATAAAAGTAATATTTGAAGAAAAACCTTTAAAATATTATTTACATGGGGACTGTTGTCCTCATCTTTGTTGTTGTTATCACAACGTTTCGGCCGCTGTGCTACCAGCCTTCATCAGGTGTATGTTCCACGGGACAATAGCCATATGGATTAAAGCGTTGGTTTGGGAATTTGGTGACATAGTAATTGCAATTTCAATCCCTGGGCCACTAGTGTGTATTTCAACTCATGAAAACCGGGCGAGCAGTAAAGGAGTAGATAATTTCGCCCATCGCCCGGCTCAAACTCCTTCCCCGTCTATTGAACAGGAGTAGAGGTTCATCCCTTTTCTCCTGTTTAGGATTATGTGTCTGGTTCCTTCTAAAGCCTTCTCATTCTCTTTCACCCCCCCCCCATTAACCCATTTCGTCTTGGAGGCATTATCGCCTTCTCATTCTCTTTCATACACACCCATTAACCCCTTGAATCTTATAGGCATTATCGCTTTTCTTGGGGTGAAATGATAAAAATTAATACGAGCTGTGCAAAAGATAACGACCAGATAAAATATTCCTAGACATGGGCAATAGAACAAGAACAGTCTACATCCATAGATTAAATAAAGGATTCAGTTAAGAATTCCCTGTAGGTTACCCCGATCGATATACACCTGATGAAGGCCGTAGGAAACAATGACCGAAACGTTGTGACAACAGCAAGAACAACAAAGATGCGGACAGTTGTCTACATGTAAATAGTGTGAATAATGATAACTCCTTATCCCAGACATTCAGAAATAATATTTAAATAAATTTTAAAATGGTACTCGGCTTGTTCTACTCGTCGACAAGACAAAATGCATAAACTAACTAAGATAACAATTCAACGATTCCATCTTCCTAATGATGGATTTCAAACTCTAAATGAAGATTTGGTGGGTCCTTTAACGCCTTCTAAAAACACAACCAGTCCATACTTAAGTCATTGTGTGTATTGATAGAACCGTAAAGTGGGTTGAAACTCAGCCTTTCTCGGAGATTATAACTAAAACTGTTGCAGAGAGTTCTGTAAGTACATGGATTGTTTTTTGGTTTTGTTTTTTTTAACATCTTTATATGTTATTACTGACCCAGCTAAACAGTTTGAAAGTAGAGTATTTTTCGGAATTATCTAAATTAATCGTTTTTTGTAAAGACGGCAATTAGGGTCCGAAAAAAAAAATCTTGGCTTTTTGCAATGCCCATTGTACTGTTAGGATTACGGGGGTATAACCAAATGATTAATATTTTCCACCTTTTTCTGCAGTTACATGTACGGCGATATTGCTTTCACAAATACTAATTGACACAGCAGATAATAATGAAGAAATGAACTATTCTTTACCAAGAAGAATAGTTTTTTAAAGTTTTATTTTTACAAAATTTATCGGGCTAACGTTTTCTGATAACATGAAGTGAAAAAACTATACAGTGTAACTCGGATATAAGAGAGTTGTCGGGACCGGAGAAGAAGTATCTTATATCCGGGTGTCTCTTATATCAGAGTTTGGTCTATTTTGTTTTATTAACACAGGCTCTAATTTGGGACCAGATAAAATATCTCTTATATCCGTGTTTCTCTTATATCCGGGTCTCTTATATCCGGGTTACACTGTATTGAATTAACTGGTAGGTCTTTTGGGGAAGTTGGTTCACTGCGTTATGCTAGACAATTTTTCCCGCCAGAATCTATCTTACATATTTATAAGTCTACCAGACACTCAAGGCAGTTCGCAGAATTTATCAGTGACCTCTCGGTTCTCCAGGTCACCTCCCTCACCCACAAGAAAATATTCAACCATGATCCATGTACTGAATATACAGATAATTTTATTTCAACATATCTTGTCTCCTTTTCTTTCAACCTCACCGGGAATACTTTATTGTTTTCGTTGTTACTCTTACAACCATACGCAGTATATAAGAGTAATATGAACAAATTAGACAGATTGAAATTATAGCAGACACATTATTAGGACATATTCTATTAATTAATGAGTTTCAAAATAAAACTATCTTTTTATTGAGAATTATTAAGATACGATATTCCTGTTGTGTGGATACTAATTTCAAAATAAAACTATCTTTTTATTGAGAATTATTAAGATACGATATTCCTGTTGTGTGGATACTAATTTCAAAATAAAACTATCTTTTTATTGAGAATTATTAAGATACGATATTCCTGTTGTGTGGATACTAATTTCAAAATAAAATTATCTTTTACAGAGAGATCAAAATTACACATGTATAGTCACTAAGTTATTTGAAATTTTATACTCTTCACGTCACGCACATTCAAATAGAGCCAAGCAGTTTTAATGAGTCTAATACAACGCCCGCACACCGGGTATTAATAAAAGGACACTATATCAAGTAATGAGTCCAGATAGTAGTCTGAGGGTTAGTCCGAGTTGAAGTAGTAAGAGGAATTATTAAGAAATCTTCCTGTGTCTAGTTTATTTGCCGTAGTACTAAAACTGTTTTCCTAAGAAACTGGACAAAAAACTCAACTTTTGTAAATCCCCTTAACTTTGCAAAATATAAAATTTTGGATGTATAAATTATTTGCTTTCTGATTTTCATTTTTATTTTCATAGTGAACGAGTTGAATATTTTTACAGGTCGAAAATCTTCTTATAAGGTCGGCCAAAAGAAATGTTCATTCGTTAAGTCCTTACAGGTATTGGTTAAAACTCAACTTCTTTCCGAAAAAAAAAAACACTTTCAGAGAGATCTGTGAATGCATGAATTGTTCGTTTTGGCATACCATTATATGCTATTACTGACCTTCTCAAATTTTCACGTGGTAAACAAAAAAGTTTATTCGTATTTGTAATTTATATTTTTAAGTGAGACTAAACGAGACAATTATATTTTCGGTATGAGATTTTTTAAAGAACAGATTTTCTTTTGGTTTCACTATTTTCCTCTATCTTTCATGCAACTTCTTAATTCCATCCTCCTTTCTTAAGAACAAACTGATCTATGTACCTTTTGCATTCTTCCAGGGAATTTAAACAGAATAAACGTCCTTTTGAAACTCCGTTTTTTTTTCGGCATGAAGGTTAAACTTTGTTGATCTATCTATCTATCTATCTATCTATCTATCTATATATATATATATATATATATATATATATATATATATATATATATATATGAAGAAATATAGTCTTAAAGTGTGCTATATTTGTGGGATAAAGTGCTCAATATCAGAGATAGCGCGTGTGTAAATATAAAAGTGAACATAGAAGTCAACACTTAGAGGCGACAGTCTGTTTCATACTAGATGCAATCGTCGGGCCACGACAATTGCATCTAGCATGAAACAGACTGTCGCCTCTAAGTGTTGACTTCTATGTTCACTTTTATATTTATCTCCCCCTCTCTCTCTCTCTCTCTCTATATATATATATATATATATATATACATATATATATATATGTGTATTTGTGTGTCTAAATCTATAAAATATAGATCTGTCTTTATATATATATATATATATATATATATGTGTGTGTGTGTGTGTGTATGTGTGTGTGTGTGTGTGTGTGTGTGTGTGTGTGTGTGTGCATATATATATAGGCTTACATGCCTGGTCTCTTATCTTAATAAAAATAGATATAAACATCTTCCTATCTCTCCTTTCCCTCTCTAGTTTCGATCACATATCTATCGTCTTCCTCCTCCTTAATTTAAACCGTTAATCTTTGTAAGTCAATAGACATTAATATTTCTTCATTTTAACCATTAATCTTGTTTGCATTTATTGTCATTTGAAGTGTTATATACATTTTGGGGATAACCTGTATATATAGACTGAAAATTTCTCAGACCTACCCAATTGTAATGACCAAACATCAAAATATTGATTTTGGAAAGTCGGTTGGGTTGAGAACTTTTCAACAGATCTTATAATTCGCACACGTGTTTAAGTGCACTTGAAGAAAATAAAAAAGCAGTCTTTCAATTTATGTGCAAAATGCCGGAACTACGCCATGAAAACCTCCAGAAAATTCTCATTGTAAATGTTACGAATAAAGTGTTGCTAAGCGTGCAGCCATGAGCGCTTTCTTTATTTTATGCCATCGACGTATCACCTTTCTACGCGACGCCCCATGTCTTTTAACCCTTAAAAATATACATCACTCTTACTAAGCACTCCCCATACCTCCCAAAAATGCATCTTTCATCTTGGATCTACGCCGCGGCTTCCCCAACCAAGTTTACTCTTGCACATGGGATAAATGTGTAAAATGTAAAGAAAGAAGACTGTGTTGCGCCAAACTTTAAAGTATGTGTGGCTTACTGCCTTGTATGAAATCAGCGTACGAACATAATTTTTTTAACCCGAGTTCAAACACCGACAAGTGTCTTTAGTGAGAAATACACACACACACACACACACACACACACACACACACACACACACACACACACACACACACACAGATATATATATATATATAAAAGTGAACATAGAAGTCAACACTTAAAGGCGACAGTCTGTTTCATGCTAGATGCAATCATCGGCCCGATGATTGCATCTAGCATGAAACAGACTGTCACCTCTAAGTGTTGACTTCTATGTTCACTTTTATATTTACACGCGCTCTATCTCTAATATTGAGCACTTTATCCCATAAATATAGCACACTTTAAGACTATATTTCTTCATATATATATATATATATATATATATATATATATATATATATATATATATATGAAAAACAAACGACACCAAAAATAAAAAACCCTTGAAAATGGCGAAAGAAGTGACCGAAAGTGCTTGGGACATTGAAAATTATGGAAAATTTCTCTATTCCCTTACTCTTATAAAACCGAAAAACGCAAGGATGCTAATTAAAAAATAAATTAAACCTTCCTTGTCCTCGTCGTGGTGTTGATTTAAAATTGTACGTTAAGACTTGTTTATTTAATTATTGTTGCTTAAGGTATTATAATTAATTATTTATAATGTACATCATTCAAATTCATAAGCTCAAAATCAACACGAGAAACGCATTAAATAACCCATTGAGGTGTTGATATGCCGTAAAAGAAACCAAACTAAATCAAAGCAAACATCAATGTTATAACTATGGCCGTCCCGAGGTAATAATTCCTTCTTTTCCTTCTTCACGATTCCTTTCACATTATATGACCCGATAGTAAAATCTTTATATGCAATTGGAGGCATTTACAAAGTTTTACATAAGAAGTTGGCCCATTTTTAACGGTTGACTACCTGGAGGAGTCATTACCTTCTCCGCCAAGAACATTTAAATAGAACACACCCAACCTCCTCTTACGGGAAAATATTTTTCAGCGAACTCTGATATAAAACAAACATTGGTTAACAATAACTTTCCCAGCTACCTTTTCAATAACCAAATAAGATTATTCGTGCAAAAATTAAACAGCGCCATTACTAAAATATACAACTGTTGTGGAGTTATTTCCACAATAGAACTTGTAGTCGGACTAAATGCGTCCTAAATGGGGTAAACGTACAGAAACGTTAGGAACTTGTAATAAAGTGTTACGCAGAGTAATCGAGTTGTGGTCGCTGAACACTTACTCCTCCCTCGACTACCTACTGACTCCTACTTATAATAGGTGGGAGAGTCTATTCTCTAGACGAGGTGTCTTTCACTATAACAACAACACAAGTAAGCATTAATATATTTTACAGCAACCAGATTCATAAAAATTATAAAAAAGACGAATTCGCCATGCGACACTTCATAAAATAATACATTTCACACAATCCTAGCAAACGTGTAAAACTTATACTTTAGGAAATTAAAAACTGCTAACCTCATACAGTATTTACTCTGTCTCTCTACTGAGACGAGATGTGACACAAGGTCTTTTTTAATGTGGGGACCCGAGCGCGAACACCCGGGCAAGGAACAAAAATTGCCCACAGCCTCCGCAACCGTTGGTTGCGCTGGCCTCGGTGCGAGCACCGATCCCTCTCTCTCTCTCTCTCTCTCTCTGGTGCCATGAGAGGGCGCAGCCTCGAACAGCTGTTCCCCAGGGCTGGGCACCTCTCAGTATAATTTTCCTCAGTTGCAATTCTGTCCTTTGACAGAGTAGTCCCTGAGTGCACTCTGTCAAAAGACAAAGACGCGACTGAGAGATGATAAGTAATTCGTTAGAAACTCCTCCAAGGAGGAATTTACACGCTTACTGCTAACCTCATACTTACCAATTAACAACACGTCTATGAAATTCAAACTCCGGATCACAAATGTAGTTCATCAATTTCGTTGCAATAACCTTGCTTATTGTAATCAGTGAAAAGACAATCCCAACGCCTACATTGACCAGACAACGTCATCATTAAGTTGTAGACTGATAAAATACTGAAATGATCATGGTTCGATCAGGATACACTTTAAAAAGCCATACACGACTCTCTACTCCCATAAGAAAAATCATTGTTGATAACACCGTTGCCCTAAGAACATCTAATGGCAAAAGACGTTTTATATAAAGCAGTTTAAGCCAAGGCCCAGTCTGATTTTTTTAAAAACTAAATGGAACACCTGTTAGCGATGTTTAAATGACACACCAATAATGAATTACTATTACTCTCATCCTGCAGGGTTTCGAATTATTACTACATCTTAGAAAAAAAGAAAAAGAAAAATATACTAACAAATCTTTAGAAAATTGCTATTCAATTGTCCGAAAGTAATTGGGATAATCATCACTACCAATAATTTCCACACTCTTGTTAGTCTTCATAAGGAAAACGGTAAGAACACTAGAAACATTGAAAAAAGGCTTATAAGATTTCCCTTGTCCATTATATACAATGCAATATGTATAAAAGAAAGATTGCTCCATATATATATATATATATATATATATATATATATATATATATATATATATATATATATTATATATATATATATATATATATATATATATATAATGAAATAATATATATATATATATATATATATATATATATATATATATATATATATATATATATATATATATATTATGAAATAATATATGTGAAGTCATTTGTTTACATTTGGATACGCTTTGAGCAGATATGAATGTACGTGAGAGATTCATGGAAGATTGTAGTTTAAAAACAGTAAAATCGACCCTGCTAACCGAAACGCTCCTCTGGGGCGAAATCGGTAAAGAACGTCAAGCTATATGACGATTCCTTGTAGGATACAGGTTCGATTCTTGTCGGAGGACGCACGTTTTCTATGAAAATTTCTCAGATATTCAGGCCGGTAAATGTCGTTAATACTGTTTATTATAAACAGAGCATTTACTTAAATATTTGTATCTATAAAAAGAACGTATAAACATAAAAAATGTCTTAAAATATATATTATAATTATTTTAAAAAATATGATTCCATCGCTACATAAGAGTTCTCATGTTTCAAAAACAGGAGTTAAAAACTTTCATATATATATATATATGGCAACCTCCGACCATATACAGTGACGGAGGGTAGCAATTAACTATAAAGCCAACAACTGAAATGTGATATATGCAGTAAGACATGCGGCTCCAGAAGCGGTTTCATGCGACATTTTAAAATGCGTTTTAATGTAACCCCCGCCGTTACAGCTCTTAAGTGCCTTGTTTGTGCCAGAGTATGTAGGTCCCTTGCTGGGCTAAAGAGCCACATTCGTTCAGCACATCAGTAGATATTCTCCAAAAAGATATTTATGTAGTAATGGCCGTACTCGGACATGAGTTAGCAACCACTATATATATATATATATATATATATATATATATATATATATATATATATAAAACCACACGAACAAACTAAACCCACGTGTAACTGCAGAATAAAGAACCAATGTCCCTTAAACGGTAATTGCTTACAAAACTTGCAAACTTTGCTTGGAGGAAAAAATAGCTATCATTATCTTCGCAGACCAAAAGAAATTATTAAATAAACGATTCGAGCTCATCTCAAAATGCAGACATGAGAACAAATTTTTACTACGTTACTTAAAAATCGAAAACTGAAAAATAAAATAAAATAAAATAAATAAACAAAATGACAATAAAATAAGTAAAATAAATTAACCCAAACAAATTACCAAATCACACCCGTTAGAATAGACGAAATAGAATAAAAAATCAAAGTCAATGAACCCAAATAAATAAAGTAAATAATAAACAAATTAACAAACCATTATGACCAAAATATTTGTTAGACTATAAATAATCAAACCAAAAATCGAACGAAAAACATAGCTATAACTGTTATATAACTCTAAAAAGTTTTTTTACGTTACTTAAAAATCGAAAACCGAAAAGAGTAAATAAAAATATACAGTATAATAAATAAATAATAAAAAAACAAGTAAAATACATTAATCTAAATTAACCCAAATAAATAAACAAACTAACAAACCGATCCCCATAAATTAACCGTTAAAAAAACATGTAAAAATAATCAATCCAAATAAATACATAAAGTAATAAACAGATTAAAAACTGCTCCTGCCAAAATAATAGCTAGAATAAACTACAACAGTCAACCCCAAAATTGAATAAATAGCTTTACTTATCTTCCCAAACAAAACTATTAAATAAGCGATATAAACAAATTTTTTACTACGTTAATAAAACACCGATTAAAATAAAAATAAATTAATAAATATATAAGATAAGAAATAAAAATAAAAATATTTAAAATCTGCGAAGCGACGTAGTGCATCAAGTCTCTGTATTCGACCCTTCAAAAAGTGTGGATGGTTCTGCACAAAACCTTCACCACTATAATCAAATCTAATGTACTGGTGTCGGGCTGTCGGTTCGTAGGAACTGATCTGCTTGACCCTCATACGCCGAATTCGATGGGAGAGCCGAGTAGAGTATATATAATTAATAAATAAAAGGTTTGTTACTTAGCAGATTGATGTTACCTTCATCATCTCGACTCCAGATTCCGTAGACAAGCAATCCTGGAATCACTCCGGAGGTAATAGCAATTATATATATATATATATATATATATATATAATACCACGAGGCAAGCCGCATTATTTTTCACTTACTCGAGTCAGGGGGGAATGGTCTGCCTATCTTCTTCAGCGTTGATCCTCAATGTGGGTAGTAGAGCGTTAGACAGAGGTGCTATAAACTCGCGAGGCAGGGGGTTTGTAGGCTTTCATGGTTGCTGTAGGGGCAATATCATTTTAACAAGGTAAGATGAGTCACCTTCTTCATCGCAAGTGCGGGTAATATACCGGCAATCGAAGGGAGAAATGGATTCGTCGAACCGAGTTCGAATTCCAGCTTAGTTTGTGGTGTTCATTTTTGCCGTTGTAAACTCATGAATCCACCGAATCTCCTGAACCAATCCGCAGATACGAGTTAAATAACAGAGTAGACTATACTTTCTAGTCTTGAGTGGTAGCCAGTGGAGAATAAGATAGCTCTGAATTCAAAAGCATGTAAGAGGTAACTGAAGGCATGTTCCCTGTATTTCGCCAAAAGTTATGACAGTTCAAATAAGCAAATTGAGTCCGTGGAGACCCATGATTGATTGCGTTCTTGAACAATGCCATTTAAAAACAGTAACGCGCGTCATAAATCTTTGTAGCCTGAGTCAACTCATAATATCATTCATATATATATATATATATATATATATATATATATATATATATATATATATATATATATCATTTAATCACCATTATCACTATAATATAATGAGAATGGTGATTAAATGATTTTTAACAAAATTAAAGAATTTTTTAAGACAAAGAGATTTTCTTAAAATTCATTTAATCACTAGTTACTTACCATCATCTGAAGAAGTACAGTCAAAGTATTGAAACATGAAAGCTTTTTGTGTAGCGATTTCAACATGTTTTTATTACAATCTTTTATAATAATAATAATAATAATAATAATAATAATAATAATAATCATATAATGCTCTACTTTGTATTGAGCACTTTCTTAAAAGTAAATGCTACGAAGAACAGTGGAATTTTACTCCATCTCTTCTTTCTCTCATTTGGATACATATATATATATATATATATATATATATATATATATATATTATAATATTTAAAAAAATATGATTCCTTCACTACATAAGAGTTCTCATGTTTCAAAAGAGAGACCCTCAATATAATTATTGAAATTAAGTTGAATTAAGGTATCTGGTCTCGTTTCATCCTCAAGCGAAAATTTAGGAATAAGCTATCTTGTGGTTTGCGCGTGTTTATAAGTATGGTCTCTTGCAACATTAGTTACTATGGAAACGGCTGGGGGCGGCCATATTGATTAGGTGGTCGAAGAGTTAAGAGTTAATTTTTATCTACAGACCAGTCACCTTCGGAAAGTTTATGTCAGGTTATGTTGGGGTCTCTATTTCAAATCTGATAGTGGCGGTCACGTCTAGTTAGTCTAAAGCGAAAGGTACTTTATGCCGTTGCGGCAGGTCGTTAAGTGTCGAGAGAATTCTGTTTTATTATTATCTATCTATTAATCTCTTTATTTATTAGTTTATTCAAATGGCTATTTCTTATACAATATATATATATATATATATATATATATATATATATATATATATATATATATATATATATATCATTTCACCCCCAAGCAAGGCAGCAAAGCCACTAACACGCAGGTGATTACTGAATGTGAAAGGATATAAGAAAAACAATGTTAAGTAGTGAGAACAATAAAAAGCAGAGTCAAACTTGACTGGGTAGCAAGAAGTCGAAAGAGAGTTCCACAAGCGAGAAATGCGAGAAAAGAAATTGTTAGCATAAAGGATTGCGGCTGCTCCAGTCCAAATATGGCCGCAATGCTTCACTTTTGGTCTGTTCTAACTCTTGCAAAAAGAGATGGTAGGTGAAGTCGGATACTTTTTGGAGTGGTACTTACATTTTTAGATGTAGTTTAAATACTGACATGAAAAATGAAATATTTGTGTGGGACAAAATCTAGCAAATTCTTTGATTCTCGCGGCAGCTTACTTCCGGTGGTGGACACGTGACTTTAATTCTGTTGCATTAACTTCATTCCATTTACCAGTACTAATTCAACGAAAAGGTCACCAGCTCGCGCAAATATCTGTAAAGGGTCCCTGGGGACAAAAACGGTTTGAAAACCAGTTTTATAAACTCATCCTTTCAGTGTTAATTGTTTTAAGTGGATATCAGCTCTTATTAGGCTCGCTAGCCTTCCTTTGTAGCTCGGCGAACCAAGACGGCCAAGCGCCGTAAGCAATATTTATCCAAGAATAACCTTCAGCCTTAGACAGGCTGTTTTACAGGGCGGAAAGGCTTAAATAGATTGATGTCGGGTAACAGGGAATAATCTCCAACCTGCCTCATTATGAGGTTTCATACTTTACTCGAGCGCATAATGTGAAATTAATCAAACTACCTCAGCTGGTATTTGAACTCGATTCCTTGGTTCCATTTTTCGTTCTGTTAATCGTTTTGACACGAATATAGTTATAGCAGTGGTAGTAGTGGTCGGCTACTCGATTCCGAGCACAGCCGTCTTCCAGGGCAGCTAACCAATCCCTCTTGTAGACGCCTGCGTAGTTCATTACCCACGTAGTTCACCTGTGGTTTTATACTGCATCTAATTCTAAGTCGACCTTATTACAGTTTCTGGACTGATGAACAGTGAAAAAAGTCCAGTATGCCCAAAGGCTCTTTCAAGCAACATTCGACGCCTTCGCCCACAAGGTTCTAGTTAATATGTGGCACGGTTTTTCAGTCACTTTCCAACAGTGCTGCACGCAGGGATCGCCTCCCCAGACTAATAACGTTACGAAATTACCTACCTGAAATAAAACCCTAACCCTCCTTATCAAATTTACCATAGCGTGATCCCAACCCGGGTGACATGGTCGGAAAGCGAACGTACTAACCCTAACCCGGCCACACCCTCCATAATAGTAGTAGAAAGAGTAAGAACAAATAACAAAAAAGAAAAAAAATGAAAGCAAGAAAGACAGCGGTTCCAAAATAATGGCTTCGCAGAAACCATAGAATATCAAAGACCAATTTGTGTTTTATAATCCGTAAACAAACTAACATGACAGAAAATTTAAACGAATCAGTGTAAACAGACAATGTAAATATAAATGCCGTAGCCATGTTGATTAATCACAAAGAATCAATATTTCAATGCTCTCCGCGTGAATCATTAGGAATATGTAATACAATTAGCACATTAGTGAATGTAATGGATTTGATTTCGAATTCCAGTTGAATCCATTCACTTACGTGCTAATACCTTTGGGAAAGGTATGAATCCACTTCTTCTCCCCCCAGCTATGGGTAAATAGCAGGACAGAGCGGGTTCTATAGCCTTGGATGGCAACTGGTCTACCGCAGAAAGAAATAACAACATACTGCGGGAAAAAATCTGCCTCGTCATTCATGTATCGAAAGTATACGTATGTCACAAAGAAAAAAATTGTAAACAGTAAAATTATAGGCCCCTTTAAATTGTAAACAGTAAAATTATAGGCCCCTTTAAATTGTAAACAGTAAAATTATAGGGCCCTTTAAATTGTAAAACAGTAAAATTATAGGCCCCTTTAAATTGTAAACAGTAAAATTATAGGGCCCTTTAAATTGTAAACAGTAAAATTATAGGCCCCTTTAAATTGTAAACAGTAAAATTATAGGGCCCTTTAAATAATTGAATTATTAGAAGCTCTTGGACAAAGATCACAACAAAGAATGTTTAAGTAAAAGTGTATATTGTTCTGATAAGCTTTCCTCTTCGTTACCTCCATTTTATTCATTTAAGCGCAGTACTAGATTGGAGGCACGGCTCTGATTGAAGAATCGGAGAGCCGAGTTCGAATTCAAGTCGAATCCATTACATTCACTTACGTGCTAATACCCTTGGGAAAGGTATAAATCCTCTTCTTCTCTTGCCAGCTATGGGTAAATAGCAGGACAGACTGGCTTCTATATATATTTGGATGGCAACTGGTCTACCGCAGAAAGAAATAGCAACCTACTGCGGGAAAAAAATCTTCCTCGTCAGTCATGTATCGAAAGATATATGATCGTCTAAGCATGTATCATGCATGGCACATAATTGACTGATTACAATAAGACCGAACGCTTTGCAGGACACTTCTGGCGAGTAAAACAAGAACTTGCGAGAGATCTACTGTTCTGGGCCCCTAACCATGGAGCAAGACGGGTTGGTCACCCAACAACCACATATTTTGACCAGTTATATTATGACACAGAATGACACCCTAATGACCTTCCGACCTTCATGCAGAAACGTGATAGTTGGCGTCATAGCCACATCAATGTCCAAGTTAGCTCTACCGAACAAAAAAAATGACAAAAATTGTATTTGTGGGTGTATTACCCCAACACAGCAACAACGAGACGGGATTTATGTTAAGTCAGGATCGCACAAAATACAACCCACGGACTGCATGTCGCCCGTGATGGGTTTTCAAACTAGTCATTTTTTTGTGTTCATCATAAATTCGTCGACTGATCGTGTATGAAAAATTCAGTTTTGTGGAAGCATGACTTGATTCAGCCAATATTTCGCTGTCTCCGTAGAAAAAGAAAAAAAAGCAGAATTTTCTCGCCAGCCTCCTCTCTCGATATATGTTTTTATCTCACTTATACTCAGTAATTTAATGTAACATTTTACTCTTGCAGCCTGCGGCTAATTTTCTATGATCAATGTGAAATTTGAAGAATAATACACTTTCCAGTTTGCTTTGCATCTTAAATGAATTGGTATGGGTTTAACGTTCGGGCTCACCCCGATAATACTGATTCCATTTTTGTATGCTTGTTTGGGTGCTTGTTAAAAACAATGAAAACAAAATTATATCAACATTGTCAGAGGAAAAGAAATGAAATGATTTCTAATTACATATATTATGAAAATATTTCTTTTAATATTTTTATACAAAAATATTTTTATCAGCAAAAAAAGTATTTTTATTTCCACCGGAAAATGTCCAAGTCAATAGATTATACGCAAACCAAATCGAGGCATAGGGAAAAAAATTTTTTTCTGTTACTTTGCAATTGAAACGAATTTGCTCTATTCAGAGCAACGCGCGATTTTGTCAACGCGAATAAAGAGAACGATCATTTTATATTACATTAATAAAGAGGAAGTTCTACACAGGCAACCTTTTTCCTGAGAATCACTACTTTCTGGAACAAACTCTAGAGAAGATTTCTGAAATCTGAAACTCTACGTCAAGGATCAATCGTTATCTATCTTAATTTGTACTTATTATCTCCTCCTTACATAAAAAAGACAATCTCATCCAGTAACCAGTAACACACTACCTGGCTCTTCGGCCTTCTATTGAGTGAAAAAAAATGCTACTCTATAGTAGGCGTCCCATTCGCCAATCTTTGCAGGAAGGGAAAAAAGGGACGTAGAAAATCGTTCCTTTTTGTATGCGTCAATCAAGAACTGACTGGCTGGTTGAAAAGGAGGCACTTAACGCTAAATGATTTTCTTTGAAAGGATTTCGGTTGATTCAGTGCCAAAACCCTCTTTTTGGCACTAACGTTTATCAGGATTAAGTTTGAAATTATTCCTCGGGTAAAATTTATTTCTTAAAATGCCAAAGTGATTCGTTTAAAGTAATAGAAAAAATATATCGCGTTTGATGCAATCAATCTCAGCGGCAAACTAACAGAAAACGCAAAGTGAGAAATGTAGATTTCGAAAGACAATCCACTCTAAAATTGGACAGAATGGAAAAAAAATAAGAGAGAGAAGATGGTGTAAAAGAAATAAAAAGGAGAGAGCAAATATTATTTAAAAACATGCAGTGTGTGTGATAGATAAATATGCGATGGATAAATTTTCGTCTAAATGACGCCAAAATTAAAATAACACTGACATCTCATTTTAACATATATATTTACCAAAATTACACAAAAACATCTTGAAATACTAAACAGTAAATTTATTCAATAAAATCGCCATTGGCTTCAATCACAGGTTCCAGGCGACTTTGGAATCTCCTGCAACTCTTCTGGACGATCTTGGTGAATGCTTCCATAATCCTTGTATTCAGTTCATCTTTGGTTTTACAAAGAATTATGCTGGTCTCTTGGTCAACGGTGCCCCACGCATAATAATCAAGGCGGTTTCAGTCTGGGGAGTTAAGTGGTCAGATGTAAGGGAAGGAGGTCGGCGCAGAAATTGTTGTAGGCCTCCGTGTTGAGTCTGAGGCCCTCACCAACAAATTCGGGAGTTCTTTTCTTATCAGAACGATCAGAGAGAGTTTTCCGAGTTGCCGTACCCTCGTAATCGCCATTTGACTCATTCAAATATTTCCGAATCCTCTACACTATCCCAAGATTGATATCTAAACATTCTGAAATGTTCGTATTGGAGCTTCTGGTGCGAATGCCAAGCAGTACAGCATACCGTTTCCAAATTTCTGGCAGAGTGAATTGTCATAGCGTTTTTTTTCTCACAGACAGTTCCCAACCAACCCTACTATACTGTGCAGTCGACAAAATCAAAAACAAACAACGCGCATGCGTGAAATGAAAAATATAAAATTGCGACAATTTACCCATCGTACCCTGTAGAAAGATATTGAGAGATGAAAAAGATAAATGTTATAGAAAATATTGTACAAAAAATATTGTGCAAGATACTTATCGAAGATCAACTCAAAGTTTCGCGATGATCTAAACGTCAGGATACAGAAAATAATTTTGCATTAACTATTAGAGAATATTTATTTTATAAACGCTTATTATATACGCTAAATTTTAGCATTTAATGTTTTCTAAAATTACAAATGTTAATCCTTGAAATTTATTTCAATTAAAAAATTACTTTTTTCAGATATCTTCGTTTCAGTTAATTCCCTTTAGTAACGGATAAAAAATGGATAAAAGGATTGGTTGAAGTCATCCAAAAAGTGACTTGACCCAAAGAGTTGTGAGTTCAATACCTGGCCACAGTAGAGGGAACAAAAACTTGGAGAGTTAAGTTACTAATGTGAATTAACTAAAACTGAGATTTCTAATGCTTTGGCGTGTGGAATTAGAACAATCTACCACCATGGACTAAATAAAGGGTTCAGTTTGAAATTCCAATCTATATCACCTGAAGAAGGTCAGATCGTACAACGGCCGAAATATCATGAATCTAGCAATAAAGATAAAGACAAAAGCCTGAACGATGTAAATAGTGTATACTATCTTTAGATCATTTAAATAAATAAATAAAACTTTAATTCATTGATGTATGTATGCTCGAACCTTGTTCATGGCCCAGCAAATAAAAGCATTGGTTGAAGTCATCCAAAAAGTGACTTGATCCAAAGAGTTGTGAGTTCAATACCTGGCCACAGTAGAGGGGACAAAAACTTGTAGAATTGAGTTAATAATGGGAATTAACTGAAACTGAGATATACAAAGGCTTGGCGCGTGGAATTAGGACAATCTACCCCCCGTGGACTAAATAAAGGGTTCGTTTCGGAATTCCAATCTATATCACCTGAAGAAGGTCAGATCGCACAACGACCGAAACGTCATGAATATGGCAATAAAGATAAAGACAAAAGCCTCAACGATGTAAATAGTGTATACTATCTTTAGATCATTTAAATTACTATGATGTTAGATGTGAACCAAATTATAGAAAATTAGCTTTAAAAGGTTAATGATGATCTTGAGTGATATTTTAATCCCGAGCAACATTGAATGATTTGAGTAAATCTAAATAAATTAATTCTGTCGGAAAGTCGTTTAAAAGTTCCAAAGAAGGAATCAAATTTGCTTCTTCGAAATTCTGTTGCTATTCAAGTTTAGGAAAGGTAAAAAAATGCTCCCCGTTTTTGTGATTTTTGTTTAGTAGTTTTAAGAATTAATCATTTTTTTCGATGACAATAAAAAAAATGACATTTAAAAAATTAGAATTTATCCACTGAAAAAATGCAAAACAAATTTTAATCTCAAGTTAAAAAAAAATTCTTCTGTCAATTAAAATGAATCTTTTCTGCTGCTCCCCCTCTTCCTCTCTCATTCGCCATGCGACATTGAATAAAATCACAAAAATATTGATTTTAACGAGGCAACGACGATATAAAACCATTGATGAATTTGCCACAAACAACCGAGGCGTAGATGACACGAGACGAAACGAAAGCTGATTATTTCACGTCGTGTTTTTATAAGATGTAAATTGTTTCATAAAGGAAGGTTTGCTTCGTGAAATGATTGCGGATGGCTTTTAAGAATAAAACACTCTCTTCGTCTGATGCTGAAAAAATGGCCAAATCTAAAAAGACAAGAAGAGTTTTTCTTCAATTTAAAATTATGATAAATATAAATCATACAAGTCTAAAATTCAAGTGAAATCTTTTCTTTCAGTTCGATTAATCGTTCTGCCAAAAGAAACGTTAACATTTTTCCCTCCGGTTTCTTTTTTAATTTTCTTGTTGAATTCTTGATTTTTTCCCCAGTTGCACATATATTAACCTGTTTCTTTGAACAACCGTGCTTTATTACATCTTCGATCGTGCACACATTCTATTATCCCGATCTTTTTCTTTCTTTCTTTCTTCGCTCGATCACGCATTCCATCTTTTTCTTTCTTTCTTTTCTTTCTTTCTTTTGTTACTTTGATTATTCATGCCACTCTGCTTTTCTTTCTTTCTTTGATTGAGTACGCATTCCATCTTTCTTTCTATTTATCTTTCTTTCTTTCTTTCTTTCTTTCTTTCTTCATTCCACCCTGCTTTTCTTTCTTTCTTTGATTGAGTACGCATTCTTTCTTTCTTTCTTTCTTTCTTTCTTTCTTTCTTTCTTTCTTTCTTTCTTTCTTTCTTTGATTGAATATTCGTTCCACCCTGCTTTTCTTTCTGTCTTTCTTTCTTTCACTGAGTTCGCATTCCTCTCTGCTTTTTCTTTCTTTCATTTAGTACTCATTCCATATATCTTTCTTTCTTTCTTTTTCTTTCTTTCTTTCTTTCTTTCTTTCTTTCTTTGATTATTCATTCCACCCTGCATTTCTTTCTTTCTTTGATTGAGTACACATTCCATATTTATTTATTTGACTATTCATTCCATCTTTCTTTCTTTCTTTCCTTCTTTCTTTCTTTCTTTCTTTCTTTCTTTCTTTCTTTCTTTCTTTCTTTCTTTCTTTCTTTCTTTCTTTCTTGCCCTTATTATTTATTCCACCCTGCTTTTCTTTCTTTCTTTGAGTACGTATTCCATCTTTCTTTCTTTTTCTTTCTTTCTTTCTTTCTTTCTTTTTTCTTTCTTTCTTTCTTTCTTTCTTTACTCATTCCACCCTGCTTTTCTTTCTTTCCATCTTTCTTTCTTTCTTTCTTTGATTGAGTATTCATTCCACTCTGCTTTTCTTTCTGTCTTTATGTATTTCATTGAGTACGCATTCCACTCTGCTTTTCTTTCTTCATTGAGTACCCATTTTTTTTACCCATTTCTGTCTTTCTGTCTTTCTTTCTTTCTTTCTTTCTTTCTTTTAATTATTCATTCCACCCTGCTTTTCTTTCTTTCATTGAGTACCCATTTTTTTTACCCATTTCTTTCTTTCTTTCTTTCTTTCTTTCTTTCTTTCTTTCTTTCTTTCTTTCTTTCTTTCTTTCTTTATTCATTCCACTCTTCTTTTCTTTCTTTCCTTGAGTACATATTCAATATATTTTATTCCTTTCTTTTTTTTCTTTCTTTCTTTAATTATTCATTCCACCCTGATTTTCTTTCTTTAATCGCCATTACTCTTCCTTTTGGAGTCTGTTCGCCGGCCGAAATAGTTTCATGCCTTGCACTAGCGTAAGTAATCACTCTTCAAGCCCAGGCAGAAATCCCTCCGAACGTTGAAATTTCAAGAGAAGAATTCGCTTAATAATTTGGCGCAACACAATCTTCTTGCTTACCTCCAAAATTGAGACTCTGTTCCAGACTAAACTTTAGTAATTCATCTTTTTGTTGTCATTGCTATATTTGTTTTCCCCTCCCCGATACCAAGAAATGATTATCTAAACAGAATTTCAACGAGTTGACACTTTCAAAAGATTCGACACAAACAACATTCTTTCCTTTCCCGTTTTAAATTATTCATTATTTATTTATTTATTTATTCTTAATCGCATGATTTTACTGAACTATGCTCGGTGGGGAGCGACTTTACTGGTGAAGATCATCAAAACAGATTACGGATAGATGTAGATAAATGCAGATGGATCTACTGACGACAATCAGGGCATCTCGCCAAATCCGGTTCAGGGCAAACAGCTGAAGAAACATTTACGTCGACAAATTACGTACAATTGTACTTTCTGTTTTATTAACAACAACAAAAACAAGTGAAGAAAGAAAGAAAGAAAGAAAGAAAGAAAGAAAGAAAGAAAGAAAGAAAGAAAGAAAGAAAATGACTCAAGCCAAATGTATAGATAATAATAATAATAAAAAACTATGGATGAAGACAGAAAAAATATTACAAAACAAAAAGGAAATGGAAAAAGCCCGTTAGTAATAATAGATAAGAAGTATAGAGAAAAAAATGGAGGAAAAAGAGCGTGTGAGATTGGAAGGAGAGATAAAGAAAGAGGGAAAAATCAAGTTTGAGAGGTGGAGCTTAGATGGGAAGATGATAGATAAGTTTGAAAAAGAGAGAGAGGTAGTGCAGACAAAGAAAGAAGAGACTGAAGAGAAAAAGAGAGATGACAGACAAGTGTGTGGTGCGCCGTTGTTGAAGAGAATAAAAGGAAATAATTAAAAGAGAGAGAGAGCTTAGAGAGAAAGGGAGGGCGAAAGAGAATTCAGATAGACAGGGAGATGACATACAGGGTTGTGTGGGTGTGGCTGGGGAGTGAACAGAAATAATAGAAAGAGTGAGAAAGAGTAGTGGTAGTTCAGTAAAGAAAATCAAGTGCATATATATATATATATATATATATATATATATATATATATATATATAGAGAGAGAGAGAGAGAGAGAGAGAGAGAGATAGATAGATAGATAGATAGATATGAAAAGACCGAGATAGATATGAAAAGACTGAGATAGATAGATATATAGATAGATAGATAGATAGATAGATAGATAGATATGAAAAGACCGAGATAGATATGAAAAGACTGAGATAGATAGATAGATAGATAGATAGATAGATATGAAAAGACCGAGATAGATATGAAAAGACTGAGATAGATAGATAGATAGATAGATAGATAGATAGATATGAAAAGACCGAGATAGATATGAAAAGACTGAGATAGATAGATAGATAGATAGATAGATAGATAGATAGATAGATAGATAGATAGATAGATATGAAAAGACCGAGATAGATATGAAAAGACTGAGATAGATAGATAGATAGATAGATAGATAGATATGAAAAGACCGAGATAGATATGAAAAGACTGAGATAGATAGATAGATAGATAGATAGATAGATAGATAGATAGATATGAAAAGACTGCGATAGCTAGCTAGCTAGCTAGCTAGATAGATAGATAGATATCGTTGGATAAATTATGATGATTAGTGTTTTAAGACAGAGTGAGAAATGGCAGATAATACAGTGAATTGCCAGACATTTTGGGAGTCTACACCTGTTGAGTACAGTTGTCGCATTTAAACAATCCTAACCCTAACCCTACACCTGTTGAGTACAGTTGTCGCATTTAAACAATCCTAACCCTAACCCTACACCTGTTGAGTACAGTTGTCGCATATAAACAATCGTACATTGGAAAACGTAAAAGCCTGAAAAAAATTAATGATGAAATTTTAACTTCCATAAAAAACGGTTTTGAGTTGTTGCCCTTTAACAATTTTATGATTACCGAAGTAATAACTGTAAAATCTCGTGTGACTATGTAACCTCTCGTGTGATTATGGATCTTCGCTTGGAAATTCTAGCTTCAGTCTGAGTAAGTAGGGCAGACTATTTTGTGACTGGAGACAGTCTCAGCTGCGGCAAGTGCACCTAAAGGTGCTGTCTTCCGATATTGTCTTCGGGCTGCTTTTTGCCGAGTGCGCAGTTCTTCAGAAATCACATACATTCCTCATTTTAGATCTCTGTGTATGTCTCACCCCAACAAGAAAAAATTGCTTGCTGTTTTTTTCTCGCTTCTTGGCGTTCATTCTCAGTCATTTCATGTCTCTTATGCAGACATCTCCGAAATGTGTGTTCATTTGTAGGAAGCTATCTCCCTTGTCCAACATGTCTTTCGGAGGCCTTTCCGTCTGACATATGGTGCATATTGTTTTGTCAGCGGAAAACATGGTTGGGGAATCAAGGCGAAGAGGCTGGGTATTTGGGTGCGAGCAAGAACCTCGTTGTAATGTAATGGTAAGCAATAAACGACTGAGGACAGGTTCAGGAGCGGTCAGTAGGCAGAGTGAAACACTGACAGAATTATTTATTTACTTTTGTTTATATTCAGCATGCTTTCGTATAAAGGGGAAATAAAGCTTAAGATAGTAAACAGAGAGAAAGACAGCAAAGAGAGAGTGGTTTGGAAAAAAGAAAGCGAACGGGACCTGGAAAAAAAGCGCGAAATTGAAAGATGACGATGAGGAATTGAATGAGAGTGACGAAAATGACACAACAAAAAAAAAAGAATGTGATTAAAGAGAGGGAGTTAGAGAGAAAGAGGAGAGTGTATTAAAAGAGACAAGGAAAAAAGAGACTGAGAAGTTTGAGAGAGTGAGACAAAGAGAGAGAAAAAAGGGAGTGAATAAAGAGAGACGAGATAAATGAAAAGCTTGAAAGAATGTGACAGCGAGAGAGAGAGAGGGGGTGGAGAGAAAGAATACTGTGAATTAAGAAAAACAGGGTGATGCGAAATAAGAGAGAGAGAGAGAAATAGAGAGAGTAGGGGTTGGGCTGGAGAGAAAAAGGATAAAACTGATTGGGAGGATACAGACAAGCTTGATAGAGAAAGAGAGAGAGCGAGACAGAGGAAAGAAAGAAGGAAATGAATTGAGAAAGACAGGAAGATGTACAGACGTGAGAGAAAGAGAGAGAGAGAGAGTGGGGGATAGATGGGGAGAGTAGGACTTTAAAGAGAAAAAGGGTTTGGTTTGGTTTGTTTTACGGCATATCAACACCTCAATGGGTTATTTAATGCCAACAACATTTTTATTGCTGGTAATATTTTTTTTCGAAAATGTATTGCTGGTATTAAAACATTTTTGCACATTTTGACCACTTTTTTTTGGAGGGGTAACTATTTGCTCATAGCTGGGGCTCTAACAGGTGTTACCACCCCGGGTGAGGGTGGACCTGGGAACACCAGCAATTAAGAGGTGGTTCCACGCTCTTCAAAACCTCCTGATCAGAGGCCTTGCTTTTAGACGTAGTTTATCGGAGAAAAGGGGAAAGTGAATTAAAAAAAAGGATAGGCAAGTTTGAGCGACATAGAGAGGTAGAGAAAAATATCTTGGATTTAGAGAGACAGTGAGATGAGTGTTTATGTAAGAGAGAGTGAAAGAGAGGGGGAGAGGCATAGGAGAGAAAGAAGGAAATAAAATGAAAGAGAGGCAAGTTTGTAAGAGAGTATAGAGTAAAAGAAAGAAGACAAATAAGAGAGCAAAATAGGTGACAGTATGGGAGAGTGGTTGGGAAGAGGGGGAGAGAGAAGGGAACTAATTAAACGAGGCATGATGATGAACAAATCTGAGAGAGAAGAGTGAAGAAAGAGGAAGGAGTGAAATAATAGAGGCAGGGAGATGGCAGACAAGTGTGCGGGGGGGAATGGTTGGAGAGTGAACGAAAACAATGGAGGGGGAGAGAGAGAGGGAGAGAATAGATAGAAAAAAGAAAGAGAGTAAGCGAGAATAAGATTCTTCGGAGAAAGAAAGCAAAATAGAGGGAGTAACCAAAAAGAGAGATAGAAAATACAATGAGTAAATGAAAACGAGGCAAGATATGTAAACAAATTCCACAGTGTTCCATAATTATAACATTAATTAATTAATTAATACACGCTTACATTGTTAACAAGCGAATTCCGTAGAGCATTTCAAGTATAGGGAGTTTGGTCCGTACTGAGGGCCTCACTGTTGTGTCCTTGAAGCGAACTTTAATAAATAGCTAAGTGTGAAATTCGCGGGCTGTTCTATGTGTAAGCAGCCATTTTGAATATAATGTAAACCGTTGATACAGGTTTAATTCTCAGCCAATCAGAGCTTTCTTTACTTTCCCAGGGAAATAGTCAGCAGTGATACACCAATGGTGTCTCGTGCAGGATTTTTTGCTGGTAAGGGGGACATTGCTTCAACTTAGTCAACCAATCTTTTTCTTCCCACGTTACTGACCAGAGTTGGTCACCTGTAGCTTCACAAATCTAACCAATGTTAGCTATATATATATATATATATATTTTAAGACATTTTTATGTTTAACATTCTTTTTATATATTGTAGCTAAAAGTATTTGACGTCCTATGTAGTCAAAAGTATTTGACGTCATATGTAGCCGAAAGTATTTAAACAAAACAGGAAAAAAGAACTTGAGAGAGTTTATTCCGAATTTTAATCCTGATGTACATCTCATTCGGAATTAGAAAAAATATAACAAAAAATTAAAATGACTGACCTTCTCGGTTGAAGTGAATTGAATTCTTGCTGCTAAAATGCAACATTTTTCGTACAGAAAACGTTATAATTTCCCTTTCTCTCTGCTGTACGACGATAGCCTAGGGGTAGGAACTCTGACTGATGCCAAATCGGTCGTCGAGTTTCGATCCCTGCTTGAAGCAATCGGAGGTCTAGCCACACTGAGGACATGTGATACAGCGAAACAATCTGTCTGTGGATGACTATATATATATATATATATATATATATATATATATATATATATATATATATATATATATATATATATATATATACTGTTTATATGTTATTTTTACGGCTATAAATTATTTGAGTAAATTCACTGTTTTCATTAAACAGTATTAATTACATGTACCGGCCTGAATGTCTGAGAAAATATCTGTTTCTCCAACAAGAATCGAATCTGCATCCCACATTCGGCTACAGAGGATCGTCCAGTTGGCAAGGTCGAATTTACTGCTTATAAACTTCAATCTTACATGAATCAGTTAAAAGGCACGTCAGGCTATATGACGGTTCCGAATAGGATACAGGTTCGAATCCTGTCGGAGGACGAATAATTTCTATGAAAATTTCTCGGATATTCAGGACGATAAATGTTGTTTAATACTGTTCATTATAAACAGAGCATTTACTTAAATATTTGTATCTATAAAAAGAATGTTAAACATAAAAATGTCTTAAAATAATTGTCGGACTTTGTACATTTTATAATATATATATATATAAAATTTGTTACTTAGCTTATTGAGGAAACTTTCATTGCGGATAGAAGCTGCAAAGAGGGACAATCGTTTTATTTATTTCATTACGAGAATTTACAAAGAGGAACGATCAATTAGCTTATCTTCATACCCTGCCTGGTGGCAAACGCTGCTGGTGGCGCCAGGGGTGGCGGTCCCGCCATCGAAACCGTGATATCATCCTAGGTCGTCGGATGATGAAGACAGGGTATCGCATGTGCTAACACACGTTGTTTGTTAAAAAAAAATGTATAATGCAGCACTTCTACTCCAGAGTTTCAGAGACGAAGCTTTATGTAATTGTTGGGTCAGCTCTTCAGGGAGTAGCAGCAAATGGCTGCCAAACTTTTCGTTTTCGTTATTTTTATATTAAGCTTTAAAAAAAAGAAGTTATGCGTTTTTATTTGTGTTAGGTTGATTTTTCTTCTTTGTGCGCATGTATGCGTGTGGTGGAGTAAGCGCGTGTGTCTACTCCTATACGTGTGCGTATGTGCACATTCGTAGCATGTTGTGGTTATTTGTTCTTTTCACAATTTTCTTGTCTCCTTGTATTCTCTCAATATTCCTTTTCTTTCGTTTCTTTATTATCAAAAGATAAGGTAAATAGATATGAACACACAAATAATAAGAGTAAAAGCCAAAGTTTGGAATATAAAAACCAAAAACTCAATACCAAACCCAACAGAGCCGAGATATTATATATAATAATAATAATAATAATAATAATAATAATAATAATAATAATAATAATAATAATGCAATAATATCCAAATGCGCTAGTCAGAGTTTCATGTCATAACAATCATTAAACAAATATTATCAACCTGATGATTATTATTACATTACATTTTGAGTAGCGGGTTTTGATGTTATTGTATTGATAATATTATTATAATACTCGTTTTAACGAGTAAAAATTTCGCGTTTTTCCTATTTGAATATATATATATATATATATATATATATATATATATATATATATATATATATATATATATATATATATATATATATATTGAATCTTAATTCTTAAGTTAATGATTGAGTAAGCTCATGGCAAGTTCTACAACAATAAAATATCCGTAGAAATTCTATCGCATCGTTAAATATTTGAGCTTAAACAAGCATAAATATGAATGCTAGTCGTTATTTTAAGTGGCTACAAGATTTGAAACTGACAATTTTTTTTCATTTCATTGAAACAGACGTTAAACACTTCTGTCTTCGCTCTTTCTTTCTTTCTTTCTTTCTTTCTTTCTTTCTTTCTTTCTTTCTTTCTGTTGTAGATTCCGGGGATAGAATCCTGCACAAATAAATAAATAACGCCAGTAATTGAAATAGGAAAATAAGTGTATTGAACGTAAGAATTCAAACTTGAAATGAAGATTAGTAGTCCAGGAATACGGGTTAGTAGAAAGTATATGTACAAGTCTCTGTAAGTGAAGCCGTAATTATCTCTCTCTCTGTGGACTCAACGTATCTCAACCTTATCTCAACGTATCTCCAACTCTGTCAGTATAAGTATACTTTAGACGAGTCCATCTTGTGTAAAAGGGGGAGAGCCCCACAACACTTTCTTCCTTTCTTTCTTTTTCTCACTGAAACCAAGTAGTATCCTTTCCACTCTTTCCACGCGATGAAAACGGAATAGTGCATTATTTATGAGTTATTGGCAGGAGACGTTAAACACTTCTATCTTCCCGTCGGTCGGTCGGTCGGTCGGTCGGTCGGTCTTTCTTTCTTTCTTTCTTTCTTTCATTTTCTCACTGAAACTAAGTAATGTTTTCCCCCTTTTCCACGTGATGAAAGCGGAATAATCCATTATTTATGAGGTATTGGCAGGGCGTAACGGTCATGCAAACTAACGAAGGGTGTGACAAGAACAATTATTTATATGTGTGTCTATTATTATATGTGCGTGTGTGTGAGTGTGTGTCTGTGTGTGTATGCGTGTGTCCGTGAAAAACATTGATTTAGTCCACACTTGAACCATAATTCTTTTTTTTATACATACTGTATGCTTTTACGATTATCTAATACACCTATAAGTGTTCAGACGCACTTTTCCTAAATCTGTATTTCAGTGACCAAACATCAAAGAACTGATTTTGGTATGTGGATCGAACTTAAAACTCCTCAACATTTCCTCGCCTACAGACTGAGGGAACTAAATTCCTCATACAAGCTCGTATCGCAAACCCCAGACTAGCATCTCCAGGCAGATTCCGTAGCTGATTCCTATCGTGTTAAAACAATGATGGATTGTCCATCGACCGTCCTTATAGAGGAGTTAACAAATTTCCACACTTTCCTATTTACTTGAGAAAGATCACCTTAAACGCTTACAATTTTGAACCGACACTCGACGGGCCTTGAAACGCTCGTGTCACTTATGTTCGACGTGAACAAAATCTCCAGAAAATTGACGAAACATTTTGAGGGTCTTGGTAGCGGGCTTGTCAAAAACTCACGCCATATTTGGTGCAGGCACGTTGTTCTGATATCAGCTATCATAAAGATTGCAGAAACCTCACATTACAAGTGAACACAATTAGATAGCGTGGAGCCCTTTGGTAGACTGACTCAGAAGGCTGGGGATCAGTTAGCATTAGCTGTGCAGGCAGATAGTTCCAAAGTCAGCTATCATAAAGATTGCAGTTGTTCCAACACAGAAACCTCACATTACAAGTGAACACAATTAGATAGCATGGAACCCATTGGTAGACTGACTCAGAAGGCTGGGTATCAGTTAGCATTAGCTGTGCGCGCATCTTTGTTTGACGTTACAATCACAGCGCGTAAAGTTCGGAAACTTTCCGATACGCTCTCGTACAATGACGTGGGCGTCGTCAGAAAATAAATAAAAAATCTCTTTTCAAATAAAATCATGCGTCCATAACTCTAGACACACGTTAAAACTCAACTATGTGTATCCAATGAACAAGGCTACACTAAGGTAGTACACAGAAATTAACGCTAAAATGGCTCCATATTTCAGTTCAAAACTAACAAACACGCAAGTATAAACCCTTTCTCCTCAGAAAGTCCCAACGTATTTCCTTACATTTTGTTTAATCTTTCATTCCGACTTGAAGAAGCCGAACCCAACACACGTTATGTCGGCGAAACGTGTCGTTTATAAACCTTTCTAGTTTGTGTCATCGTCTTCACTTTTTTCGGATACTACAGGGTGCCCAGTAAAAAAAAAACGTCAACTTTATTATCACTGTTTTATCATTCAGGAATAATTAACTTTGAGTAACCTTGAATAAATTTCTTGAATATTCATGACCTTGAATAATCATTCGACTCTTGCGTAATTACTTAACTCTAACTGGCTCTTTTATGATTGATTAACTGCTGCTCGATCTTATGACACGTCATTTAAAGAATGGGAAAATCCCTCCCCAATGATTTCTGTTCTGCCTCTATGTTGCCTCCTCTATTTTTAAAATGCTATAATATAGAAATGTGGTTGACATATAGTTTAATAATCTTAGGTTTCTGAAAAAATTCTGCAAAGTCCCTAAGCCATAGTTAATTCTTATAAAGATTATCTTTCTTGTTTGATCCTGGATCTGAACTAAAGGGGGCCCAGTAAAAAAGCAGTATATTTAATATCACTTTTATCTTTCAGGAATAATTGACATTGAATAACCTTGAATAAATTTCTTGACTATTCAACGCTCGCATAATTACTTAACCTTGATTGGTACTTTTATGATCGATTAATTGCTGTTCGATCTTGTGATACGTTATGTAAAGGTTATATGCAGACAACTTTCGCTTTTCTTTCTGCCCTTCTCGTATAGATAAACAACCCACTGATTTTAAGCGTCAAGTTATCGCTCTTTTCAAAGACCATTCGACGTGGAGATTGATGAAATGTGCAGAAATTCTTCCTAAAATATTCAGTCACATCAGTCGTCATCAGGTTTGAATGGTTGTCTCACCTCTTTCTGAATTTACCGCTTTTTTTACTGGACACCTCGTATTATATACCTACAAACACGCATAGACATCTATAAATAAAACAGATAGGAAGATGCAAATTCAAAGACAATGCTCTCTGACAAACAAATCTTATGAAGCATAACAATTAACAAATAAATAATAATAAGAAGAAGAGTAGAATAATAATAATAATAAGAAGAGTAGAATTATAATAATAATAATAATAATAATAATAATAATAATAAGAGAATAATAATAATAAGAAGAAGAGTAGAATAATAATAATAAGAAGAAGAGTAGAATAATAATAATAAGAAGAAGAGTAGAATAATAATAAGAAGAGTAGAATAATAATAATAATAATAATAATAATAATAATAAGAGAATAATAATAATAAGAAGAAGAGTAGAATAATAATAAGAAGAGTAGAATAATAATAATAATAAGAGAATAAGAAGAAGAGTAGAATAATAATAATAAGAGTAGAATAATAATAATAATAATAAGAGAATAATAATAAGAAGAGTAGAATAATAATAAGAAGATGAGTAGAATAATAATAATAATAATAATAAGAGAATAATAATAATAATAAGAGAATAAGAAGAATAATAATAAGAAGAGTAGAATAATAATAATAAGAAGAAGAGTAGAATAATAATAATAATAATAATAATAAGAGAATAATAATAATAAGAAGAAGAAGAGTAGAATAATAAGAAGAAGAGTAGAATAATAATAAGAAGAAGAGTAGAATAATAATAATAATAATAAGAGAATAATAATAATAATAAGAAGAAGAAGAGTATAATAATAATAATAATAAGAGTATAATAATAATAATAATAATAATAATAATAATAATAATAAGAGAATAATAATAAGAAGAAGAAGAAGAAGAAGAGTAGAATAATAATAATAATAATAATAAGAAGAAGAGTAGAATAAGAAGAAGAACAAGAAGAACAAGAATTAGAACAAGAAGAAGTATTACAACAACAACGAAAGAAGCAGATGTGGACAAACAGAAAACACATCAGTAGCTGAGGAGTACCGGGCTGAAAGCTGAGACAGAAGGCCTTAATACTGCAGCTCAGGACCAAAGCCTTGCAACCGGATCCTATCACTGTCACATAATTAAAGACGGAACTAACCAGAAAATACCTGCGGAAAATATGATGAAACTGTCGACCATATTATCTCAGGATGTTCGAAACTGGTAAAAAATGAATATACCCACAAACATAACAAGGTAGCGACAAATGTGCACCCGAAGATATGCAAGAAGCACAAAATCGAAACTACTGAGAGATGGTATGACCACCAACCAGACACAGCTACACAAAATAACGATGTAACTATCCTCTGGGACAAACTGACAAGGGAATAAAAGTCAACACCCCTGATATTATCATAAAAGACAAGAAATTTAGGAAGTGTATGCTTATTGACATAGCAGTACCATCTGAGAGAAATACCACCATGAAAATTATTTAGAAATTGTCCAAGTACAAGGACCTGGAGATCGAGATTCACAGGATGTGGGAAAAGAAGACAGAGATTGTACCAATAGTAATCCGAGCACTGGGCCTCGTGAGAAAAGGAGTGGACAATTTTACTAACAGTGTCCCAGGTAACATCAACATACAAGTTGCCCAGAAGTTCACCCTACTAGGTACATCCCATATACTAAGAAAAGTGCTATCAATTAAATGACAACTCCCCTATAGGGCCTAAGGTCCATATTTGGACCTGGCTCTACGGATACAAAGCAGGAAACATAACATACACAAATAATAATAATAATAACAATAAATACTCTGATGATCCAGCGGCATAGCTCTCATGGCTTCTGATCTTAATTAATTGGAGGTGTTAACATGTACAAGTACAGCATATATCTCTGGTGAGTATCGTAACAACAGAAAGATTCACCTGTTTGGATTGTTAGCCCGACGCCGGTTAGCCAGTTGGTGGAGTTGCCACGTTGATAGCCGAGCATGTGCTATCCTGGCCCGGACCATCCTTCGCACCACCGCTTAGAGCAGTCTTGATCACGTCCAGCGACGATCTGATGACCAACCTATCAAAGTCATCAACCAGTTCGACCTGCCAGCAAACTGGCGACGACCTCGCGGCAGACCACGCAGCCGCTGGGAGGACGTTTACGCCCGGATCCCCCACCACCACCACTACCACTACCAGCAGCAGCAGCAGCAGATTAATCTGACGCTGGCGGGTGTTCCGACGCTCTGCTCAACGCCTTCATAGCATGAGATTTAGCAGCAGTAGCAGCATCAGTACTGCAAATATCCCATGCAGTATCACAACTTTAACCAGTTAGACACGCCCTCTAGGGGCGGACGCACTGGATCTCTCTGTTCATGTGCGGGAGTAGAGAAGGAACATCACGGCTGAGTGTTGAAGGGTTTTTTTTTTTTAGGTTTGAACGATAAGGCAGCTAAGGTGACTTGCCAGTCCCATCTTGGGAACACTCTTGATCGGAGACCGTCCGAATGGACTAAGTTACACGAGCTGAAGGTTTTCCATCTGTCATATCGTGGACATTTAACTGTGATGCATGTGCCTTATATACCTTTATCAGATTAGGTGTTACAATTGAGCTTCCTATGTTTGTACGCCCGCGTCACTTTGTTGTCACTTTGCTCTCTCACTCAATAATAATAACAACAACAACAACAACAACAGCAATAATAATAATAATAATAATAATAATAATAATAATAATAATAATAATAATAATAATGTAGTAGCAGTACATTGAAAACATTTTGGATTTGAATGTGCAGATAAATGGTATCCTATCACTGTCCTATCGATGTCCGGAACTAGCAAAAAAGAATATAACCACAAACATAACAAGGTAGTGCCATATCTGCACTGGAAGATATGCAAAAAGCACAAAATGAGAGATGGTATGACCACCAAACAGACGCAGTTACACAAAATAATGATGTAACTATCCTCTGGGACATGCCAATTCAAACTGACAAGGAACTAAAAGCCAATAGACCCGATATTATCATAAATGACAAGAAATTCTGTTAGTGGATGCTTATTGACATAGCAGTTTTATCTGAGAGAAACAGCTCAATGAAAATTATCGAGAAATTGTCCAAATACAAGTACCTGGAGATCGAGATTAACAGGATGTGGAGAATGAAGACTGAGACTGTACCAGTAGTAATCGGAGCTCTGGGCCTCGTAAGAAAAGGAGTGGACAATTTTATTAACAGTGTCTCAAGTCACATCAACATACAAGTTGCCCAGATTATCGCGCTACTAGGAACATCCCATATACTAAGAAAAGTGCCATCAGTTAAATGATAATTCTCCTATAGGGCCTAAGGACCATAGTTTGGACAGTTTATCTACAGGATACAAAGCAGGAAACATAACATACACAAATAATAATAATAATAATAATAATAATAATAATAATAATAATAATAATAATAATAATAATAATAATAATAATAATAACAGCCCGCACCTTACGAAGGCCTTATCTAGGTAAAATATGTGTGATTTTTTTTTTCAATAGAAAATGTCATGATGCCATTTCTGACCTTAGGTGTCTGGTCGGGACCGGGAAAGAAATGCATATACACCAGAAATTTAATAATAATAATAATAATAATAATAATAATAATAATAATAATAATAAAAAGAAAAGAAGAAGAAACGAACAAGAAATAATCATAAAATCAATTACAAATTAAGTCAAATGTGCTCGAAATAAAAATGAATAAATAATAAATAAAAATAATAAATAAAAATAATAAATAAAATAATAAAATAATTATAAAAATAAAAATAGTAACGAAAAAGTAAAATATGTTGGAATCATGAACAAATACAAGGGGTGCTGGAAATTTCTCGGCCCGACCAAGAATTCCCTAGAAAATTCTAAAGTTTCGTCGTTTGGTTAAGTTTTGAAAATTGGGTGTGGTCGATAACATTTCAGTAGTCCCTCGTAAAAGATTAAACGTTATAAATAACTGAAAGAGGAAAGCAAAACAATAAATAAATAAAATTTAAAAAACATAAACTTCCTGTGGCATCGGAACTAACGATTGATTATTTCGGAATGTTCTACATCGTGTATCTTTCCTTTTTTTTTAATCGACTAATCCCCCCCCCCCGGCACCCTTACTCAAGATTACTCCGTCGAAAATGGCAGAGTAATCTCCGGTCGCCTTTGCAATCCAAAGACGTCATTTCCTCCCGGTTCCAGAAGAGAAATAAAAACTATTCAGTTCGTAATTTATACAAAGTCCAATAGGAATCTTTTTTTTTCTGACCGAGTTTCTCAGGATAGTGTAGTGATTTAAATTCGTCTGCCTTGTTACTTACTGAGAAAAAGATTGCGAAGGATACGTGATTGGTGACAATAAATAACTCTCGCAGACTTTCATTTAAAAAGAATATTAAATGAACAAAAAAATAAAATAAAATCTAATTAAACGCCAAGAAGAAGCAGGGTTGGTGAATGGGAACATTACAAAGTAAACATTAAAGAAATATCTAGCGTTGTATTTTTGCTTTAAAAAGATTGCAACAAAGCTCATTCCCTTTATGAACCTGTAATCGCCAAGTAAAAGCAAATAATTTATCCCTGATCGTTATAAAAAGTAATGTTATGTTTAAGGCTATGGAAGACAAACCTTTATAGACGCTGATTTTACCATTTTTATAAATAAAGTCAAAACAGCGATAAAATAAAGGCGTCTATCCAATAACCAAAGTTAGATCTCCTGCAGTTGTAATTGTGGATAATGTGTTCACGTTGGGAAGTCATCAGTGTGGATATGTGGATATAGGCAGGGTCGTAGCAGCCGGGAGCCTTGGCTCCGCTAAAAGTTTTACCAATTGTTGTATTTTTTACAGGATTTTACTTTAACAAAATGCAATAAAGACAGAAATACAAGTAAAAAAAAAAAAATATCAAAGCAAGTTAAGAATATGACTTTCATAAAACTCCGATGAAAGAATTCTTCTTTAAAGGTCTGCGATTAAAGCTGTCCTTTGCAGTTCGGTAGCACAAACTGTTCGTTTATAAGGAGAATATTGGTAGCAGTGTGGAGGAATGACCATTTCAGCTTGGCAGTGGTAGTTTTGAAGTCAGACCATGATAGGGGTAGTAGTAATATTAGAAATAGGTTAGTGACAATCTACTGTGTTGGCCCGAAGCAGGACAAAAACATCGTTAGCAGATAACCTCTTAACTACTTTACGTGTCACCCATGTCTGGTTTTTCCGGGGCAGCGTCTTTTGTTTCGTAATTTCCTGCCGTTCTCCTTCTTCAAGCTGAGAGGTATCAGCTTATAGCTTTTTGACCAGGCGCGAACATTGGTTTCGGCTAACATCAAACGTCTCTGTGTCATTTTTTTTTGATTGGCCCAAATTATTTTATTTTTTCGGCGTTTCTTTCTTTTTCATTTTTTTTTTAACGGAGATTGTACAATGCTGAAGTATTAGAGAAAACGGAAACAAAAAAGAAACTTATACTTAACATCAGAAAGAGACAGTTGAAATTTCTAGGGCACATAATGAGGAAAGATGGCTTGGAAAATCTTTTACTCAAAAGGCAGATTGATGGCAAGAGGGTCATGGGAAAACAACGCATACCATACTGAGTGAGCTTGAGTAAATGGATGTCAGAAAGATTTCTATGTGAAATAACACAAAGACAAAATTTATTAAGAGCTACGAAGGACAGGAAATTGTGGAGAGCCACGACTGTTATCCACATCTTTGTTGTTGCTATCATCTGACTGACATCTGGGATGATGGCTTATTATTATTTAAACCCGGACTATTATCCTCATCTTTGTTGTTATTATCACCTAGTTGCCTTCTCATTTAGTTTTCTTCATAATATTGCTCCTTATTACTTTTTTCTTCACCATTCCCATTTCTTTCACTCTAAATCTTTTTAGACTCTTATTTTCTTTGTTTACCGTTCACCATTTCCGTTTTTTTTTTCTTTTAGATCTTTTCGTTTTCATTTTTTACTTTTACTTTTCTTTATTTTTTCTTTCGATTTCTTCTTTTTATTTTACATATATCATTCCTTCCTTCATCTATTTTTTAAAACATTTCAATGATTTCGTATTAATTTTCTTTCTTTCTTTCTTTCTTTCTTTCTTTGTTATACTTCTATATTAATATTGCAAAAGGTTTTGTATTCATTTTCTTTTTCATTTTTTCTTTCTTTCTTTCTTTCTTTCTTTTGCTTCTATTTAAATATTCCTTTTTCTAAATGATTTCGTATTATTTTTTTTCTTTCTTTGTTTCTTACTTTTTTCTACTTTTATTTCAATTTTTTGTAAATGTCTTAATATTTTTTTTTTACTTTTTCTTTCTTTTGCCTCCATATTAAAATTAATTTTAAAAATGTTTCTTTTCATCTTTCCTTTCTTTCTTTATTTCTTTATTATTTATTTATTCGCAAACACTTTTCTAAATATTTCATATTAATTTTCTTTTTGTTTGATTTTATTATATCTATCTATCTATCTATCTATCTATTTTCCTTTCCTTTTTTATCTATCGTCGCTTTCTTCTTTTGAATTTCTCTATACCCAGCTCTATATCTTTATCTCCACAATTTCCGACTTCTTTCACAATGTTTTCTTTGTTTTTCCCTCGCTTCATTTCTTTCAACCCGACTCTCACCGTGATTCTTATACGTTGCTTCTCAATCTCAAGCCCAACCTTGTCGCCTTCAACTATTCGGCAACAGCCATGTCGGCTTGTTATCCATTGACACCTCAGCAGTCCTCAACGCCATGTCAACAGTGACTATCTCTCAATTAATCTGTTTCTCGTTTTCCATTACTGACTCTCCAAACACGTCACCCTCTTTTCCTTCCTGCTCTCCTTTTCGCTATCTTTCAAATCACTCCTTCCACCTGTCCAACAGCATAAATCACTTTTTTCATTCTCACTGGGTGCCAACAGGATCCAGTCGTTTGCTTCTGAAATTTTGAAAAATAAAAAAGGCAAATGAAACAAAAAGAAGAACGCAACCTGCCTGTCAATTTCTTATCAGTAAAAACCATAAAAAGTGGACTGCTTTAGATTTGTAAGCTAAAAGTTTTAAATTCGTTCACGACTTCATATACGAAAAACAAAAAACAAAAAAAAACTTACTACTATAGCGAATTCGAACCCCACTAGGGTGTGACCTCGCACCCTGTATCCTTTTAGTAGATCAATGGTAGGCAAACTACGACCCGCGGTCGCATCTGACCCCTAGTGGGTTTCATTTCATCCCGCAAATGCTTTTCTTTTCTTTTTTTTTTCTTCTTCCTATCCTATTCGTTGAGGGTCGCGGCCATTGCCGGATAGACAGAGCTCGTTCGCCTTGGTTGTCACTCTGTCTAGAAGAAGGATCACTCTGATTCCCAAACCGGTGTAGAATAGATTCCTTAGTCATCTTGATGTTAAGCCTTCAAGTAGTTAATTAGCTTCATCCCTGTGATGAGGGCGAGGACGAATAATCTGCGTCTTCGAATCCAGCTTCCGAGTAAAGGTCGGAAGAGGATTCGGTGTGCACCGATATTACTTTTTCCCTCCGATTAAAATCCCGCGGAAGTATTTAAAAGAAAAAAAAACATTTCGTTTAATCCGCTTACCTTTCTTTTCTCTGTTTTTTTTTTATTTTTATTTTTTTCAATTTACGTCTAATGAAAATAAATGACAAATCTATGACAACTTATTCTTGTTATTGAATGTTCATGAAAAAAAAAATTACCAAATTTGCCGAAACAGAAAGGTTAGTAGGTCATTAGGTCACGAGCCGACAATTAACTGCAAGTCCTATTGAAAAATTGTCTCCATGCAAGTAATAAACTGTGACCAGATTTTCTTTTGCAATAAATAGGGTCTTAATTTTGATCCACGTGGCCGAGATGTTAGAACATTTTCTTTCCGACCATGAGACCCGGGTTCGAAACTCGCCATGATCGATTTTTCAGGAAGGTGAAATCTTGATGTGGAGACGATAACAACATGCAACACCTTTGGAACGTCCCTGAAAACCATACCACGGGTTGACCGAAGCCTTGTGAGTGAAATTAGGTAGATAGAACTATTTGGGAGCCGTCGATGGTTATGCTAGCATGAAGTCACAAGTTATCGTGACCGAGGTTTTGAGCGTACTGGCCTTGTTCAGACTGTTGAACACGCCAGATAATGCGATCTCTCTTAGAAACGGTTACTAAGATTCGCTCAGTATAGTTGCAGTATAAACCGCAAGTGGGCTCTCTGGGTGTTGAACAAGCACAACTATGCCTGTGCCGGTGTCTGCAACAGGGATTGGCTAGCCGCCCTAATTGACAGGCATAACCGAATACGCGCGCCCAGCCATTATAATGACGAGAGGATGTACACGGATTAAAATTGTAAAATTATCTCAAGTGAATATTGGAACTTTGTTGACTATTAAATATCAATACTAAAAGGTACGTTTTTTGTATGTTCATTGTTCAAATATTTGACAACCCTGTAATAAATTTTCTGACCTCTAGGTCATATTCTCTGACGTCTAGGTCATATTCTCTGACCTCTAGATCATATTCCTCTCCGCGCGAGATATCCTCAATTCCTTCAGATTTCGAATTTTCATCTAGTAATATTTTCGCTATTATAATTTTAGAAGTCGCTAAAATTGAAACGATTTAAGAAACAAATGTCCATTAACAATTGCAATTAAAGGAAAACAAAATCTTATTTCAATAGACCATAAAACTTTCATTTTAGTGAGTGTCATAAGAAAGTGATTTAGTAAGTGTCATAAGAAAATGATTTTAGTAAGGGTCATAAGAAAATGATTTTAGTAAGTGTCATAAGAAAGTGATTTTAGTAAGTGTCATAAGAAAGTGATTTTAGTAAGTGTCATAAGAAAATGATTTTAGTAAGGGTCATAAGAAAATGATTTTAGTAAGTGTCATAAGAAAATGATTTTAGTAAGGGTCATAAGAAAATGATTTTAGTAAGTGTCATAAGAAAATGATTTTAGTAAGGGTCATAAGAAAGTGATTTTAGTAAGTGTCATAAGAAAGTGATTTTAGTAAGTGTCATAAGAAAATGATTTTAGTAAGGGTCATAAGAAAATGATTTTAGTAAGGGTCATAAGAAAATGATTTTAGTAAGTGTCATAAGAAAGTGATTTTAGTAAGTGTCATAAGAAAGTGATTTAGTAAGTGTCATAAGAAAATGATTTTAGTAAGGGTCATAAGAAAGTGATTTAGTAAGTGTCATAAGAAAATGATTTTAGTAAGGGTCATAAGAAAATGATTTTAGTAAGGGTCATAAGAAAGTGATTTTACTAAGTGTCATGAGAAAGTGATTTTAGTAAGTGTCATAAGAAAATGATTTTAGTAAGTGTCATGAGAAAATGATTTTAGTACGTGTCATTAGAAAGTGATTTAAGTAAGTCTCATTAGAAAGTGATTTAAGTAAGTCTCATAAGAAAGTGATTTAGTGTCATAAGAAAATGATTTTTGTAAGTGTCATAAGAAAGTGATTTTAGTGTCATAAGAAAGTGATTTAGTAAGTGTCATAAGAAAATGATTTTAGTAAGGGTCATAAGAAAATGATTTTAGTAAGTGTCATAAGAAAGTGATTTTACTAAGTGTCAATGAGAAAGTGATTTTAGTAAGTGTCATGAGAAAATGATTTTAGTACGTGTCATTAGAAAGTGATTTAAGTAAGTCTCATAAGAAAGTGATTTAGTGTCATAAGAAAGTGATTTTAGTAAGTGTCATAAGAAAGTGATTAATACTGAAAGTTTTCAGATACTGAAATTTACCTAAAGCTTGGGAGCCACTAAAGGTAAAGCGCTACTGTTAAAATGTTTATGGTGAATGAAGAGTCAAACTGAAAGGGGAACTTTTTAACATATACATCATAGTTGTATAAAGCAGGAAATGAACCGGTAAAATGTCAATATTTTATGGGAAACAAGGTGTGCAAACGATGCACATTTTGTCAGTGACAAGCACAATATCATATATGCAGACGGCAAGAAAAATGAAAGAGGAGTAGGACTGATATTAGATGAAAACATAAAAATGTGTTATTGGATACTGTTAACTACTTGACAAAATTATTTTGGCTAAACTGAAAGGAAAACTTTTCAATATATTTGTATATGTAGCGATAGCACAAGTAGAGAAAAAAATTGAGAGGTTTTACTGTAGACTAAATAAAGCCAAGGCTCAATGCGAATCACAAGAAAATATAATACTCATTGGAGACTGAATGTTAAAGTAGATGGTTAAATAGTTGACAAATTTGGACTAGGAACTCATAATGAACGCAGATAAAAATAGGTCCAATGGTACACTGGGAATGATCAGGTAGTAGCCAACCCCTGGTTTGAAGGCCACCCAAGTCATATATGGATATGGAGAAGCTCAGGAAGAGAAACATAAAACAAAACAAAAACTGATTATCAATAAGTAATTCAAGAATGCAATTTTACACTGCAAAACATACCCAAGTGCCGACTACGGAAATAACCACCATCTAGGAATATGCAAACTTATATCAATTAAAGAGGGTCAAGCAGCACCCACATTGCAATAAGACAGACTCCTGAATGACCTGGACGTGAAGGAGAAATATATAGACAGTTTTAAAGGCAAATACAATGAACAAAATGAGAATGGAAAGCCGAAGGGGGGGGAACATTAAGAGAAACTTTAGTAACGTCAACAATTGTGATCAACTCATATATAACTAGACAAAGAAAAAAAAGAATGGATGACAAATAAAATTCTCGACGTGATAAAAAGAAGACAAAGAACAATGCCCAAGTGTGGCACGAAATATATGACATTGCACAAAGAAATTAGGAGCAAATACAGGTGAGCAAAAGAGGAACGAACCAACGAAAAGTGTGCTGAAATAGAAAGAATGAGTATCACAGACAAAGCAGTTATGCATAGAAAATAAGAGAATAAACAGGACAAGAGACATGATCATCAGCAGGATGCATAACATTTATGGGTCACTGAAATTAGAGAAAGAAAATACTTTAGAGGCGGAATGAATGCATCGGAGAGCTCTTATACGACGAAAGAGGACAGCCCGCAATACACAGAAATATTGAAAGCTGAAGTGAAATCAAATTGGCCAATTGAACAGAAACAAAATACCAGGACCAGACGGAAATAGAGGTGCTGGCAGACATAATAAATGAAATATACGACAGTAATGACATACCGGAAGACCGAAGTAGATCTATTTTTATCGCACAATCTAAGAAGCCAGGTGCAAATGAATGTGAACTCCATCAGACAATTAGCCTAATGAGCCATATAACAAAACTGATGAATAGAGTACGCAGGAGAATTAGACCGGAGATAGGAGAAGAACAGTGCGGGTTCGTTAAAGACAGCGGAACAAGAAATGCGATATTTATACTCAGAATCATATCAGAAAAAACAATACAAATGCAAAGGGGTATATTATCTATGTTTTATAAATTATACAAAAGCGCTTGAGTAAAGTACATTACAAAGAGTTACAGTTATTAGTTCCGGCTTTAACCATTATTTTAAACTATTCTTTAATAACATGTCCTTTCAGAAGTTAGGTGATCATGGCGCTCCACAGATTCCTTTTCTTTATTACCTGTGAATTGAAATGTATTTTGTGTAAAGATTAAGGGAATGGTTATTGTTGCCTTCTTCACGGATTTGAAGTCACACCAATCCTTACCCTAGATCGGTTGCCAGTCAGTCTAACCTGCTATTTAACCCATAGCTCGTGTTAAGATATGAATTTACGTTTTTCTTCAGGGGATTTGTGCAAAAGTGAACGCAGTAGATTCGGCCGGCTAATTTCTTATCTGTTTTTGCTTATAGTTTGCGCATGCGCAATGAGTCCTGTTGGACTTCTAAAACTCTTCTTCTCACCGGACCTATTCAACCTATATTGTGAGGCGATTCTGAGAGTTTCAGAAGTCCTACCAGGATTCATTATTGACGACCCCAATCTTAACAACATAAGATATTCCTGATGACACAGTTTTGATAGCAAACACAGAAAAGAAACTACAAGAGTTGTAGAAGGTAGCGAAGGAAAGCAAGAAGAAATGAGTGAACATCAGAATGCACGGCTCTCAGCAAAACGAACAGCCCAACATGCAGATTGCAAATTGGAGATGCCAAAATCAAAATCAGCTTGATGGAGGCAGTATCATGGCTTGGGCTTGCATGGCTGCTTCCCGAACAGGCTCATTCATAATTATTGATCATGTAACTCATGATACCAGCACCAGTCATCTTCAGGCATGGAAATTATTTTGTTTTTGGTAAAATTCAGGTATGAATGTACAGTCGAAAGTACTTGCGTATTTAAGAAAGACTTTATACAGCTTATAATTTAAAAAAAGCAAGGATCATAACATTCATCGGGTGATTGGTAGGTTAATGCATCTTTAAAATTTTGTTAGCGAAGAGATTTCGACATTTTATATCATTAACTTTACTAATTTACTTTTTGTATGAATGATTCATTGTAATATAAATTGAACTGCACCACATATTTGATATATATATATATATATATATATATATATATATATATATATATATATATATATATAAAGAGAGAGAGAGAGAGAGTACTTTTAAATATATATATATATATAAAGAGAGAGAGAGAGCGAGAGAGAGTACTTTTTCCTCAGAAATAAGAATTTTGAATAATTTTTATATATTACTGCAGTTATTAGTTCTGGCTTTAACCATTATTTTAAACTATTCTTTAATAACATGTCCTTTCAGAAGTTAGGTGATCATGGCGCTCCACAGATTCCCTTTCTTTATTACCTGTGAATAGCAATATATTTTGTGGAAAGATAAAGGAATAGTTACTTTTTCCTTCTTCGCGGTTTTGAATTCACACCAATCCTTACCCAAGATCGGTTGCCAGTCAGCTTAACCTGCTATTTAACCCATAGCTGGGGATAAGATATGTATTTACGCTTTTCTTCAGGGAATTTGTGCAAAAGTGAACGCACTAGATTCGGCCGTCTAATTTCTTATCTGTTTTTGCTTATAGTTTGCGCATGCGCTGTTGCAGGTGAGCAGTGGCACAACGGTCATCAGTTCACCCTGAAACGACGAACCAAGCTCAAATGTCGTCTGAGACCGCTTATGTTCACTTCGCTCTGATATTTCCTCAGAAAAGGCAGCAATCCACCCCATCCCGCGTTCTCTCTCGGCACCAGAGATTTTGGTAAGGTCTTATCACTGGTATACCACAACGGTTAGTAAAGAAGAGAGTTTTTTGTGTTATTACTCGAGCAAGTTACTCATCCTTAACCCCCTTTCGTGTCCAGGCAGTAGCAGTATAAAGCTATTATAATGATTGTCAATTTCGACAGGGATTCAAACAGAAATGCATGCAAGACAGAATACATATGGAGATTACAGAACAACCGTGCGCAGAATCATAGAAAGGCCTTACTAAGCGCTCCAAAAATACCATCTTGTGGAATGCACTTTGGTTGTTTTTACAAACTTTAAAATGGCCTATTCCATGGCTGATCGTGGCTATTCGAGACCAGGTTTTTCAAAAAGGGATTTTTTATGCTGATTTTCAAGGAAATTAAGCACACTATTTTGTTCGAAGATTGGGGCAGCACATTCATCCTTTCTATTTTCCCCAGGTTATCCTTGTTCTTTACTAAGCTAGATGAAGGCTGTATATTTCTATGCTGATGGATTCTAAACGGTCTTTTTAAAACATTGATTATAATCATTTCGATGATGATATGTCAATGACCAGTAGGCATTTGTATAATTTCTATAATTTATTTTATAAAGCGCCAATTATATATTATGTTAGCCGTTTACTTTAGATATTGTACTTAATATAAGGCTTTGACATTTTTGTTCTTCCGTATATCAGCTGCCCTATGAAATGCTTACAAATTAAGCCGGTTTTTATCATATGTAGGTAAAGGAAAGTTAAGAAAATAGTGCGACTAATTTTGTGCACTACATTGTCTTTTACAGGAAGACAGACGGAAAATGCAATAAAATGCATATTTTAAGGGTATTGTAAGTTGCCCAGCTCTCACACGTAAATTTGAAGCAAAATCTATGTCATAATTTGGAGCAAAGTCCATGTAATAATTTGAAGCAAAGTCCATGTCATACGTTGAAGCAAAGTCCTGTCTCCTGTCAATGCCTCATAAATAATGGATTATTTCGTTTTGATCGCTTGGAAAGCCAAAAGACGCTTCTTGGTTTCAGTGAGAAGAAAGAAAGAAAGAAAGAAGGAAAGGAAGGAAGTATTTAACGTCTCCTGCCAATACTCATAAATCATGGACTATTCCATTTTACTTACGTGAACAGACAAAAGACATATGGGCGATGCCACTTCATTTCAGGGAGAGAAAAAAGAACGAAAGAAAGAAGAGAAGATAAGGGGGTTTAACGCCTCCAGCTAATACTCATAAATAATGGACTATTTCGTTTTGATCACGTGGAAAGAAAAAAGACATATTAGAGACACCACTTGGCTTCAGTGAGAAAATGAAAGAAAGATAGGATGTAAATAGAGATAATGAATTATTTAACGTCTGTTTCAGTGACATGGAAAAAACATTGTCAATTTAATTTTTTTTTTATTTGTACCCACTTCTTAAAATAACGACGAACATTCAGCTTTATGATTGTTATTGCAATATTTTGTTAAAGTTCATAAGCTCAAATGTTTAACGATTAGATAGAGGAATTTATACGTATATTTTATTGTCGTAGAAAACGCCTTGAGCTTATTCAATCATTAACTTAAAAATTAAGAATCATCAGAAAATTCAAATAGGAAAACCGTGAAATTTTCACCGGTACTTCTCGTTTTAAATAATTCATAAAAGCGCCTTTAATCGTTCCTTTTCCTGTCATCGAACCGGCTTTCAATTGTTTACATCTAAGCTGCACTTGTAAAAAGAATAAAAAATGCGTCTAGTTTTTGATGTCGTCTGCACTTAAAAGGAAAAAGAAAAAAAAGCGGGAAATACCGAATTATTTATCAGTAGCCATTGGCATCCAAGTGGCTAACGATGAAGGCGAAACCAGGATCCTTTGTTCTTTGTGGTTTTATGTTTGGGAAGAGAAACAGATATTTTTAGCGATAAAGGTCTGTAACCAAATACTGGCAAGTAAAAAAATCAGTTAAAAATGAAATCCGAAGCCAATAAGTAAACAAAGGACTTTTTTTTCAAAGTAATAATACACTTAAGCAACCTTTTGTATTCTCTATTTCATTCGCTGTGATATGAAGGCTGATTTTCAAGGTCGACAGAACATGAAAGCAATACAATGTTCCCCGCCATTTTTCCTACTTCAATATACGAATGAAATTGTCTGGTAAAATATCATCGCAACAGACTCATTTCAAGGTTCAAGAGCCACTCAAGTTAAAGGGTTACTGATTGACGTGTGTGATATGAACGTAAGAGAAGGAATTAGAAAATGCAGATTATGAGGATATGTAGGATAGATAAAGATTGAACGATGAATAAAAGGTTAAGATTGTACAGTCTAGGGATGAATCCACGTGTGAGTTTGTTCATAAAGTAGAGGAAAGGTGACTAAATGCGACAAACCTCTTACCAGTGGAATACGTCGGGAATAAGGATGATTGCCCTGTGAGCGTAGGGGTCTACAGTGGCAGCACTAAAAAAATGGCGCTCGTCCGAACATTTGACATGGAAATAACGATAGGCTTTCGACATTGTCTGGGGGCGGGGGGAATATGACAGCCTGCATAAGGTCGCAGGAACGTCCTTGAAATCTTTCAAAGCTGGGAAGTGTGGTGTGTTGGGGTGTAAACGAAAGAGAGGAGTGTAACAGAGAGAGTTTGGGAACCACACACAAACACACACATATAGTAGATATGGAGTAGATTTGAACAGCGAAATTAGATCAGAACAATTTTGTTTACTGATGGGAATCTGATCTAGCCCATTTGGAATTGGGTCATTAGGAAGACTATGGAGGATGATCGAGATAATGTTTATCGGTTAAAATTTGAAATAGAGCTTACTAAGGCTATGAGGAACTTTGAAATTCACATGATTTTGGGTTGAAGGTGGCGCTCGTGATAATTGGGTGCGGGCCAAGAGTCGATTTATGATCAGCCAGGTTTATCTATATAAATGTGCACAGAAATCTGTTGACAGAGTGGTTGGCTCGTCTGCCGTCGAGTGCAGTCGAGCTGGGTAAAGAGCGGTCGGAGACTGGAAGTGACGTAAGATATTGGAACCAAACGCCCGCTAACATATTCTGTTGATATAAGTACGAATAAGCGAATTACTCCTCCAACAATCTAAGACTGCTACTATTATTACTACCACTTGAAACGGAAACGTCGAACAAGCTACAATAATCAAAAGGTTATTTGGGGGCTTGTCGGTCGTCGAGTGCAGTCGAGCTGGGTGGAGAGATATCGGAGGCTGGAAATGACGTCAGATATTGGAACAAAACCCCCGCTAACATGTACTGTTAATATAAGTACCGATGTTTCTGCTACCACGAAGATTACTACTACTGTTACTACCGCCGAGGGGGAACGCAATATAAACTTTAAGCCGCGCACAAAAATCTTTATCTCTCCATCGCAAGAGTCGTATATCGTTCTGAGACGATTTTACAACAAGCTAATCACAACTCTCTCTCTCTCTCTCTCTCTCTCTCTTTGGGTGCATTCTAAATTTCTTAACACACACTCTCCAGCCGTGTCTACATTTTCAGTCGACCGTGAATGGCTGAGCATTACTTCTGCTTTCTGGATCAAACCAAACACAACGTGGGCAGGAAGCAGGATTAAACCAGTGGACCGGTCTAATGATCTACGGATAATCAGGGGATCTACGGTCACTCCATTAAGTTCGGTTAAGACCGAGTAGACACCTCAACCCAGAGAGTAAGACATCGGAGGTTGAGGGGATGGGGCGAAAGTGTTAGAGGAGGAAAGAGGGGATAGAGAGACGGAGAGAGAGATGCTACTTTTGCTCCATTTTTGTAAACGTGAATTCACTGAATTTGATGTTAATTACAGAACTTCTTCTATGTGCCATTTTGCTTCAGGAAATTCGAGATCATGGCGCTCCAAAATTTCCTGTCATTTATAACTGTTAATAAATTTTGTCTTTATGTTTTTCTAAGCCCTGTTCCGCCATCCATTTACTCAAGCTAGGTAGGTTATACGTTGCTTTCTTCTGCCCCTCTTGCCTTCGATTTGTCCTGTGAGTGCCAAATTTTCAAAGCCCCCTTTCCTCATGATGTGTCATAGAATATTCTGCTGTCTCTTTCAGTATAAGTGTCTTTTTTCTTTCTGTTTTCTTTAAAAATTGCTTACATGTTTGGTCCATGGTATTCTCAGCATCCTTTTGTGGAACCACAAGTCTGTTCTTCATCTTTGAGGAGATTGTCCAGCATCCACTGCCACATAGGAGGACTGATTTTATGCAAGTTCAGTACTCTTTTCTTTGTTTCTAACAAAATTTTACTGTTTCTTAATACTCTGCTTAGCTTTTGGAAGGCATCTTTCGTTATCCCAATGTGGTTTCGGATTTCAGTGTCGCACTTTTCGTGATCTGTTAAATCGGTTCCCAGATATTTAAATTTGTGTATCTGCTTGTTTTTGCTATCCCCTTTTGTAATTTGTAATGTTGTGCTGTTCCTTTTGCTAACAACCATGCATTCTGTCTTCTTGCAAATGATGTTTAGCGTTTTATTCTTGCTTTCCTTCGTTATTTTCTGTAGGAGTACTTGTTTCCATTTTGTGTCTGCTATCAACACTTCATCTGCATATCTCATGTTGTTAAGATTGTGGCCGTCCATAATAAATTGTAGTAGGACTTCTAATTCCTTCAGAATCGCCTCACTGTATAGTTTGAATAACAGAACAGAAATCTATAAATTGACCTCAAAATGGGCGCTATTTTCACACATGTGTAACAGAGTCAACCTGTTCCTTTTGGACTTATATGTAGTCAAACCTTATCTAGTCAACATACGGATACACATATATAGTCAACTTCCGGACAACAACATATACAGGCATGCATACATAGTCAATATAAGTATAACCATATATATTCAACATCCGGACGTCAATATATAATGAACATAAAGGCACTCGTATATACAGTCATCATAAGCATACAGAATTAATACACACACACACACACACACACACACACACACACACACACACACACACACATATATATATATATATATATATATATATATATATATATATATATTCATTTTTAAGCCAATGGATCGTTTATGTATGGTAGAAAGTTCCTAATGAACATGAGTTCACACACACAAATGCGCGCGCACACAAGCACACACGCTCATACACACAAAAACACATACACACACACATATATATAGATATGTAACTATAAAAAAGTTATTGGTCAGAGTTGAATCAGGCCAGGAAACAGTCGTATTAAAAAGTGCTCAATACACGTATAAATAAAATTAAATTAAAAATCCAACATGCAGAGCTTTTAAATTAGGAAAAAGTTAGGAGATCAGCCGATCACGCTACCTTGGTTTCAACCTTTCGGTATCTTTAGGTGATCCGCGCTGAATAATCTTTTACGCGTAGGATATATATATATATATATATATATATATATATATATATATATATATATATATATATATATATATATATGTGTGTGTGTGTGTATATATGGAAAATTTACTTCAGTGGAAAAACGCTCCCATTAATTTTCCTAATACAGTTCTGGTATATAAAGATTCATATATCATTTTCCTCCATCTACATACATACATACATACATATATATATATACACACACACACACACACACACACATATATATATATATATATATATATATATATATATATATATATATATATATATATATATATATATATATATGTTCAAAATCCGGACGTCAATATATAATCAATAAAGATAGTCATATATACAGTCATCATACGCATAGAGAATTAATACACATATACTCATTTTTAAACCAATGGATCGTTTATGTGTGGCAAAAAGTTCATAATGAACATGTGTTCGCAGACACACACACACACACACACACACACACACACACACACACACACACACACACATATATATATATATATATATATCACAAACTATAATCTATGACAGATATTGAGCACTTTCCACTAAGTACCGCATATATATATATGTGTGTGTGTGTGTGTGTGTTCGATGTCATTTTCGAAAAATATACGAAAAGTAATACCCACACAATAAGAGTAGATAGTTCGCCTATCGTCCGGTTTGCATTCCTCTTCGGGATTTTGAACAGGAGTAGAGGTCTATCCCCTTATTCCTGATTAGAATTGAGTTTCCGTTCTCTTCTAAAATCTACTTCCACACAATACTTCTAACGTCTCTGACTGAAGTATGAAATTTTAGTCGCGAATTAAATCTCGACTACTTACACTTCTTGCCCTTCCTTACGCTAATAAAACACCACACCGTAACTCTCTACCTTGAGCGGCTCTTAGGCTTTGCCTTACGTGAACGTTAGTAGAAAAAATAATACAGAGACCTCATAAAGGACACTGTTCATAAACGATAACAGAACTTGACTCTTGCGCTCGCTGTACAAATTTCTGGAACTTTTAGATCTCACCTGGTACATATACATGTATATATGATGTACTTGTCTACACATTTAGATATATTGGAATAAGTATTGATGCATCTCTTACTGTACACATTCATGGCGTGTGTTAATTAATTCATTGATTCGTTTTCTACGGTTTATCAACCTTTTGCAGGTTATTTAAAGCCAGAAAGTATTAGTAAGAATTTAGTAATACAAGTCTCACTAATTAACCCATAGAAGAGGGAGAAGAGGTGGATTCATACCTTTCTCAAGGGTATTTGCGCATAGGTGAATATAACGAATCCAACTGGAATTGGAACTCAGCTCACCGATTAACTATTCCGAGCCATTATCCATTACACCAGCCGCATATCCAAGCTGGTATTACCAAGCAGTCATCCATCTAGTTACTGACCAGGATCGACGTTGCTTAACTTAGGTGATTGTACAGGAACCCGTAGTTTAAACATATGACTGTAAGCTTGATGTGAATGTTTATATGCGTGTATGTGCGTGTGTAAAAAAATTATAAAGGTTACAAAATACTGAAGCGATCCAGTGATAACATTGGGGTCATTGGTTCGAGTTGAGTCGAGGGCATTACGATTCGTATCTAACATTTGCTTCCACGGGACGCCGGATGTAGTATTTCAGGAAATGGGTCAGTGCGCCGAGATATTTCTAAAAGGGCAAAATTAGCAGAGAAGAAGAGGAGGAAATTGAACGGACGATGATTCATCACATTCTCACGACGGTCACTGAATATAAATGGCCCATTTATTTTTGAATTTACTTATATAGCCCACCCTTTAGGAATTGAAGAACAATTTGGAATTAACCATGGAATTATTGAAGTTTTTTTTAGATTATAAAGCACAGAAAAAGGCTGACAGAAATATTCCACTGGAAATCACTTTTCCTTCATTTTGGTTAGTTTTCTTTTTTTAGTACAGGTGGTGGCCCTAAGACCCTGATGGGTCACGGGATCGTGACCGTTTTGGGCAGGCTACAATGTTTATCGTTTCTAAAAGAGAAGGAAAAACTTGAATAATAATTTTAACAGTATAGGTAAGGGTGTTTCATTAAGACGGATTATATATAAGGGTGTTTCATTAAGACGGATCAAAGTCAGCAGTAAATAAATCAGTGTTATTGGTGAAAATTTATTTATTTCTCTATTGGATCATGTTATTTAAGTCATGGCAATTATGTATGAAAAATAATATCGCCCAAATGTCCACCAAATCTAAAAGCAAAAGAAAAAAAATCAATAGACTCTTAAGGTTAATTCACATTTAAAATTGGGCCAAGTTATTGGAACACCCGTTATTATAAAACACTTCCATATTTTCGAATGCTGATTTTGAAGGTATATATATTTGTCTACTAACCCCGCATTCCTGGAACTACTAACCTGTATCACCAGTTTGTATTATTACGTTAATACATTTATTTCCTATATTCATTCTTGGCGTTTGTTATTATTTGATACCGGATTTCATCCCGGAATCCACAACAGTATAAAAATGCATTTTTATAGTAAAAATACCAGCAACATATTTTTGTATAAAAATTACCAGTATAGAATAATAGTAGAATTACCAACCATATATTTCATAGCAAAATGACTAACAATACATTTTATCTGTAGTCGAAGGCATACACTCGTGTTCAAAATATCTTTTCTTGAAGGCATGCAATTATGTTTCAAATATTTATTTCGGCATTTAATACGCCTTAGAGCTTGGTATGCCGCTAAACAAAATCAACCAAACCAAACTACATAACACATAACGTTAAAAGTTCAGCTTATGAACAAATCAAATGTGGCGAGTAAACAGAATGGTAGAAAGAATGTATAGCACCAGTCTTCCAAAATCTACCTTCAAAATCAGCATTCGAAAATATGGAAGTGTTGTATAATACCAATGCTGTTAAGAATTATTATTCAAGTTTTTCCTTCTCTTTTAGACCGTCCTGAGTATGACGATAAACTACATCCGCGTCCAGGGTAAGACGATAGACTACGTCCAACAGCAAGGCTTTGAGGAGCGTGGAACCACCTCTTAATTGCTGGGGTTCCAAGGCCCACCCTCACTCGAGTGGTAGCATCTGTTAGGGTCCCAACTATGGGCAAATAGTTAATCCACGAAACTGAGGTAAAAAGCATTATGACAATGTAAAACTATGTTTTAATACCAGAAATACTTTGTAAAAATTATTACCAGAAATAAATTTTTGAAGAAGAAAAACTATTACCAGCAATATGTTTTTGAAAAAAAAATATTACCAGCAATACATTTTTAAAATTATATTATTAGCTATAAATTTTTCAGGAAAAAATATTACCAGAAATAGATTTTTGACAAAACAAAAATAGTACCAGAAAAAAAAAGTAGTCGGCATTAAATGACCCATCGAGGTTGATATCCCGTAAACCAAACCAAACCAAACCTTCTTTTTTAGAAACGCCAAACATTGTAGCCTACCCAGAACGGTCACGATTCCGTGTCCCACCACATGTACTGCAGCCGCATTAGTAGCGGTGTTTCTTGGGCAAGGTAGCCTGATAGAGCCCAACCCTACCTAAGCCGGTTTTGAATTCAGAATTTTCCTTCTCCTAGACGATTTTCTACCCAACGCTATAGAACCCAGTCTGCCTTGCTATTTACCGATAACTGGGGAGAAGAAGAGTCATACTTTTTCCAAGTTATTAGCATGTAAGTGAATGCAATGGGACTGGCTGGAATTTGAACTCGTCTCTCCGATTCCTCAATCCGAGACGTTATCCAATACTCCACTGTGCATGTCCAAAACAGTATGAAAGGTCAAATCCCCAGAGTATGGTTGAAATCGGGAGTAGTATATGTTTCAGGAAAGAAACAGGTCTGGAGTCACAAAAAAATTATGTCAAGTCCAAACTACAAGTTTTCCCGTTCGAGATTATCCCTGTCGAATCTAACGCACTTTCACATCCTTCTCTGCCACGCCTCCATGCACTCCTGGATGGATTCTCCCGGGATTCTCCACAGTTCCGTCACGGATCCCCTTGATGACCGCCTGTGCAAATCTTCGGTGATAATCTCCCAGGCGTTGTCACGGTTCATGCGCAGCTCACTTACAGTCGAACAGCCAGCCGACGATCGCCACGCACCACCCGAGTGCTTCTGTGGAATTTTCCCTAGCCGGACGAGAAACTACAGGTCAGTTCTCTGTATCCATCGCTTAACGGACTAAAATTGAGGGATAGTTAATAAAAGCATGTGTAAAAATACACAATGACTGCAGAGAGCTGAAATCAAAGTTATATACTTCCCGGATATTACGTCACATTCACAGCTTACACAGTAATTCATGTTACTTTTCTAACATACCTCCTAAATCAAGCAAATCATGGGCACCATTTTTGTCTGGCATCATTACACTAGCAAATGTCGAGCCATCCTGCCTTTACCACATTTCTCGTCTTACAATAACGTTATAAAGATAAACAGTTAAAGCCGTCGATTAACGGTTCCAAAGAGTTAAAATCCGTTTTTCTTTTTCTGAATACCTGTGCTTAAACAGCCATCTTCAGTAACGGCGGTCACATCACTAACCATTGTGCTAATCGAGAGATTTAATTTTTTTTTTTAAGGTAACAAACCTCGTCTCGTCGATTTGATTGTTTTCAAGCCGATACTGTCTGCAGCTGACGGTAGATTTTAATTAGAAAATGAGTCTGTATCACTTTAACTTTCTTTGACATCTTATCAAGTTTTGGGCGGATTTTTTGCAGGCCTCATAACTCTGAAATTCGCTTAAAACAACAACACCGCTTTTTGAAAAGCACTTCCCGTTTTCACAAATCAGCCACGCCCACGATTGGCTGAACAGATTAACGAGGCAAATGGGAAAAATGTGTTGTCTTAGTTATCGCAAAGTAGCCAATTTTTTTCGATTTTTTTTTATTCTACTGTGTGTCTAGCCACCCTCTTTTCGATGTTGTGCCTATCGTAAAAGAGGTTGCAAGGGGAAAATAAGACATCCGGAACCACCCTGAAATCTTTCAAGGCTGGAAAGTATGTGGGGTGAAAAAAAGAAAGAGGATTCTACATTTGGTCAATCTTTTGAAACTTGAATTCACTGACTTTGATTTTAATTACAGAACTTCTTCTAAGTGCCTTGTCCCTTTAGGTCGTTGGCGTCCATGGATCTGCACAAGTTCCTATCCTTTGTAGCTCTTAATGAATTTTATCTTTATACTATCTTTCCTAAGCCTTGTTACGCCATCTATTTTACTCAAGCTCTCAAGATAGGTCTGTTCCTTTGCATTTCAATTTGTCCTGTGGGTATCAAATTTTCCAAGCCCTCTTTCCTCATTATATCCCCAAGGATTTCAATTGTCTCTTTCTGATATGCAGCATAAGTTCCCTGTTTGTTTTCGTTTTTATCTAAAACTTTTATGTTGCTCAGATGTTCGGTCCATGGTATTCTCAGCTTCCTTCTGTAGAGCTACATTTCTGTTGCTTCAAGTCTCTTCTTAATCTTTGAGATTTTCCAGTTAGATAACAATTCAATACTCTTTTTTTTCTATTACTAACGAAATTTTCCTGTTTCTTAATACTTTGCTTAGCTTTTGGAATGCAACTTTGGCTCTTCCAATGAGCTTTCGGATTTCAGTGTCGCATTTTCCGCCGTCTGTTAAAACAGTTCCCAGATATTTAAATTTTTCTATTTAGTTGATTTTGCTATCTCCAATTTGAAATTTGCTGTTCCTTTTGCTAACAGTCATGCAGTCTTCATGCAAATGATGTTTAGTCCTCTCTTCTCGCTATCCTTCGTTACTTTCTGTTGGAGTTCTTGTCCCTTTCTGCCCCTGCTATCAACACTTAGTCATCTGCATATCTTATCTTGTTAAGATTGCCTCCTGACCAGAATGCCTGGTGGGGGAACAGATTTAGTGGCTGGTGACCTGACCATGCAGCAGGTAGTACTGGGTTTTATGGCACAAGTAGCTCTCCTAGAATGACTTGTAATACACTAGATAACACAGTTCATTAAAAGTTCAGCTTTGTACGGAACAAATCAAATCTGAAGGGTAAATAGAAGGGTAGGAAGAATATGTTGCGTCAGTCTTTCAAACCGGGAAGAACTTGGAAGTGTTTATAATATTATTAGTGTAAAAATTATTATCCAGAATGTACTGTCTTTATCATCGACAAAGGAGCCATTTTTGTTCTGTTTTCTTTTATTTAGCATGTCGTTAGTCACAATCGATTATCGGATATACAGGGCGAGGCTAAAGTCGCGCACCATAGGGATAAGTTATTAAAAGTATAATTACACACGGAAATTTTATTTACTAGTTATTTAATTGTTATATTTGCTGTTCAAAGTGTCCCCCGCCTTTTTCAAAACACATTTCAATTCTATGCCTGCAAGATTCATTAACACGTCGATGAGTTTCCTTTGTCATTATCAAGTTTCCTTCAGATTTGTCGGCAACCTGATTGATTGATTTATTTTTTTATGGCTTATCAACCTTTTTGCAGGTTATTTAAAGTCCAAAAATACGGTTTTAGATCGTAAGAATAGTTGGGAGATAATAATGATTTTACTGATACGAGTCCTACTAATTAACTCATAGTCGGTTTCGTTATATTCAATTAGAATTTTCATACCCGGATCTATGATTTCAAATTCCAAACCGACATCCATTACACCACATCCCAGCTTACAGTACCTGGTATTCCTAAGCGGTGACCCATCCAGGTACTGACCAAGTTCGATGTTGCTTAACTTCGGTGATCGTACGAGAACAGGCGCTTGAATGTGATATTGCCGTAAGTCACAGCAACCTGAAATTAAAGCTCGAAATGTTGCGGCATTCATATTTCATTCTTACTTTAAGTTCCTCAATATCTCTTAGACGCGTCTAATAAACAACTGATTTCAAATGCCCCCCCCCCCGCCGCCGCAAAGTAACCCTAACACTAAATAAAAAAATCCAATGATGTGATGTGTAGTGTCCTCGCTGAACACTCAACAGGACGTCTTCGACTTATCCATTAACCTCTATGGTGCTCGACACCCTGTGTATAATACTGTTTTCGAAAATTGTCGTTCCCTATTCCAATATAGAATCGTGAAACAGTCAATATGGAAATTGTATCTTTTACAGAGAAGTACTAACTTCCATACAATAACTAAGATTCCGCATTATTTCTAAAGGCCATAGTCACGTGATGCAAGTGAAGAGAATGATTCTTAAAGGAACATCCGGTTCATATTTATTAACAATTATCTATCTTCACGTCGCAAAACGAAGATCTGGAAAGACAAGATCGGCAACCTGATTGATTGATTTATTTTTTTATGGCTTATCAACCTTTTTGCAGGTTATTTAAAGTCCAAAAATACGGTTTTAGATCGTAAGAATAGTTGGGAGATAATAATGATTTTACTGATACGAGTCCTACTAATTAACTCATAGTCGGTTTCGTTATATTCAATTAGAATTTTCATACCCGGATCTATGATTTCAAATTCCAAACCGACATCCATTACACCACATCCCAGCTTACAGTACCTGGTATTCCTAAGCGGTGACCCATCCAGGTACTGACCAAGTTCGATGTTGCTTAACTTCGGTGATCGTACGAGAACAGGCGCTTGAATGTGATATTGCCGTAAGTCACAGCAACCTGAAATTAAAGCTCGAAATGTTGCGGGCATCGACCTTCTCAATCTGTCTGTGGGTCTGCTAATCTTGGACATTAACAGTAGAATTACATCGAAGAATCCAGTCATTAGAAATGTGATGACGCAGAAGCATCTTAGGCATCACTTAGTAGGAACACGCACGCACACGCACGCACGCACACACACACACACACACACACACACACACACACACACACACACACACACACACACACACACATATGTATATATGTAATTATGAAAAGTTATTGGTCAGAGTTGAATCAGACAAGGGAAAAGTAGTATTAAAAAGTGTTGAATACACTTATAAATAAAATAAAATTAAAAAAATTAATATGCAGAGCTTTAAAATTTTAAAAAAAGTATCTTTAGGCGATGCGGGCTAAATAATTTCCTAAAGTTTAGGATATATATATATATATATATATATATATATATATATATATATATATATATATATATATATATTAGGAAAATATATTTTAGGAAAATTAACGACTGTGGAAAAATGTTCACATTAATTTTCCTAATACTGTTCTGGTATATAAAGATTCATATATCATTCCCCCCCCATATATATATATATATATATATATATATATATATATATATATATATATATATATATATATATATAAAGAAAGAACAGTAAGATATATAATCCGGTGTTCTTATTGATATTTTTATTTTTATTTTTACAAAACAGTACTTTAGATATTGACTGATAATAATTTTCAATATCAAACTGCATTAGTGTACAGTTGTTTTTTTCCTTCATATAAGTAAACCAGTACTTCTGGCACCTAAAAGAATCCAATAAAACACCTACAGTAAAATGGAAGTTAATAAGAAAAGCTAGAATATGCAGGTCATTAAATGACCCATGTCCTTTGTGCATTCATGAGAAACTATATATTACTAAGTTTATAAAAAACAAAAATTTACTGAATCAGAGAAATAAAATAGCTATTTTTTACAGTTATTGTCAAAGATTTTCCTTAAATAATATTTAAAAATAAAATTAAAAAATGCGACCTGGTAACATACATACTTATATTTGATATGAAAAAATAATTTTATATACTGTAAGTAATTCTATTACTCTTACTTGTTTTAAAAAGAAATACAGTCTATTAAAATTAAGAGTGAAAATATTTCAAAATTGTAGTTAAATAAAACGTATTCTAACCAAAACATCTCTCTCGAAGTACTTCTGGCACTTAAAAGAATCCAATAAAACACGTACAGTAAAATGGAAATTAATAAGAAAAGCTAGAATATGTAAGCCATTAAATGCCCCAAGTCCTTTGTACATACATGAGAAACTATAAATTACTAAGTTTATAAAAAATAAAAATTTACTGAATCAGAGAAATGAAATAGCTATTCTTTGCTCTCATTGTCAAAAATTTTCCTTAAATAATACTTAAAAATAAAATTTAAAAAAATGTTATCTGGTAATATACATACTTATATTTGATAATTTTATATACTGTAAGTAATTCTAGTACATTTACTTATTTTAAAAAGAAATATAGTCTATTAAAAATTAAAAGTGAAAATATTTTTTAAATGTAGTTAAATAAAACGTATTCTAACCTAAACATCCCCCAAAAATGTTTAAGTATACAAATAGAAAAAATGCCGAAAGAATTTTTTGCCGTTAACAATAAAATTTACAAAAAACCCAGACGACATGCATTTAACGGATGTCAGAATTCGTTGAAAAATACATCCCTACCCTCCCTAAATTTAACCCCTATTTCGAACGTAACAATGCAACTGATGCAATAAAAGTTAATAAAAATGAACACGCTACCACCCCTTGTCTGAATGATTGGATTTCTCTGTATCCTTGGAAACACTGAATTATGACTTTTTCTGTTCGTTTAAAACTCAGTAAATTTAAAAAAATAAGTTACTCCAAAATTCGTTTGAGGATGAAATGGAACTAATGGTTTTTAATTTAATTACAAAATTAAATTTGAAGTTTTTAGCTTCCATTTTTGAAACATGGTTATTACTGTGTGGCGAAAAAAAACATATTTTAAATCAGTTAATATATATATATATATATATATATATATATATATATATATATATATATATATATATAGCTGATAATAGAGAAATTCCGAAAAAATCATTCTTGATAAGCGATGTTCATTTCGCAGACATGAAAACATGTTTTTTTTAAGTTTAATTTTTTTAATCGCATATTTAATTATTTAATTAATAATTGAGGTATGGGTAGCGCGACGGTTATCGATGTGGATAATAGAATCGGCGAGTCGAGTTACGTTACAGGCCTATCCCATATATATATATATATATATATATATATATATATATATATATATATATATATAGGATTAATACAAATATAAAATTTGTCACTTAACTGATTGATGTTATATCCCGCACTCGACTCGTAGACGAACCTTTTTGTAAACGTTCTGTTCATTTGTCTACCGATTTTTTCATTTTCGTTATTTTTATAGTAAGTTAAAAACATTAATTAATGCTCTTTTTATTTGTGTTAGATTGATTTTTTCTTCTTTGTGAGCGTATGCGCTGGTATGTGTGTCTGTGTGTGTGTGAATACGCGTGTTTTTGTGCATACGCCTGTACATGTGTGTATGTGCACACGTGTAGAATATGTGTGGCTATTTCTTCTTTTCATCATTTTTCTTGTCTTTCTCACTATTCGTTTTTCTTCCTTTTTCGCTCTTTAGGCTCTGGGGAACAAAGATAGTAGACATTCATCAATCTCGGGAGACAATGGGGTTTATTAATTTGGCTAGATAATTCCGTGTTGCAGATATCTGCTCAGGCATCTTTGTGCTTCTTCAACATCCAGGATGAGAACCTGAGAATACGACTATTTGGAGCGGGAAGAGAGCGCGCAACGTGGATTGATCAGCAATTGGAAGACATTTTGTTGATTGAAATTCGATCTTCTTTAAGAAACCATCTTCAGTTCTAATCAATAATTTCGAAAGAAAAACAGGATTTTTCACGTGTGGGGCATTAAAATCCTAATTATCGGTCACATCAAAAAGCAATTTAATTACTTTAAATAATTTTGCAAATCATCCTTGATAATGGCTAAAAAGGTATAGCCGAAAACACTCGGAATTATAGAATATTTGGACAGTTTCTACACACTCTGTGGCCCAAAAAGAAATCACTTGTTCGAACACAAGAAAAAATTATATAAAAAGCTTAATCTTAGTACCTTGTCTTCGGTCATTTTTAATGAAACATGCATATATATATATATATATATATATATATATATATATATATATATATATGAAAATTGATTTCGGTTGAGCTCTCTGGGGAGGATGTGTGGGTTTGTAAACAGTGACTATTACGGCTAATAATGCAAGACTCTTCATTAAATCGAATTGAGTTCTCTCAGTCACTATGTGTTTATCTAAATATAAATACGCTTAAATTCACCTTCTTCTCTGCCGTGCGCCAACGGCTTCAGGGTAAAATTTCCGACTGACGCGAATTCAGCCGGTTTTCGATTCTAGCCAGAGGCAACCGGACGTCTAGCCACACTGATGAGCTGTGATACAGCGAAACAGTCTGTCTGTGGATGACAATATATATATATATATATATATATATATATATATATATATATATATGTATGAATGAAGAAATATACTCTTAAGGCATGCTATAATTATGGGATAAAGTGCTCAATATAAGAGATAGAGCGTGTGTAAATATAAAAGTGAACAGCGGCCTGACGATTGCGTCTAGAATGAAACAGCCTGTCGCCTCTATATGTTGACTTCAATGTTCACTTTTATATATATATATATATATATATATATATATAAACTTAATTTTACTCAAATGAATATATGTATATATATAAAAACTTATCAAATATATATATATATATATATAAACTTAATTTTTATTAAATATATATATATATATATATATATATATATATATATATATACGTGTGTGTGTGTGTGTGTGTGTGTGTGTGTAAATGTTATCAATTTGTGACTGGTAGGGATAATTCCAAGGAGGATATTACTTCAGGGAGAGTTCAATGTAAACTACAGAGCGTAATAATAATAATAAAGAAAATCCTAAAGATTCATTTCGCTTATAATTTATTTCGTGAATATCTCTATCTTCAGAACGAAATCTTCTAAAAGAGTAAATATATAATAATAAATAAATATATAAAATAGTAAATATAAATTAATAAATAGTTCATTTACTAAAAGATTTCAGTCTGAAGAGATGAATATAGAGATATTCACGAAATAAGTGATAATCGAAATTAATCTATAAGATTTTCTTCTTGATTTTATATATATATATATATATATATATATATATATATATATATATACATAAAATCAAGAAGAAAACACCCTAAGACTATATATATATATATATATATATATATATATATATATATATATATATATATATATATATATATAAAGAAATATAGTCTTAGGGTATGCTATATTTATGGGATAAAGTGCTCAATATCAGAGATAGAGTGTGTGTAAATATAAAAGTGAACATAGAAGTCAACATTTAGAGGCGACAGTCTGTTTCATGCTAGACGCAATCGTCAGGCTGCGAGTGCTGCTATTTTTCTCGGCTATTTATATATACGGGTCAGTGGTGAAGTGTGGGTAGGCTATTTTGGTGGTTATTTTACCGGAAGTCGTTTATTTATTTATTTATTTATTTATTTGGGTTAAATTATTTTGCTTGTCATTATTTATTTTTATTTTTTATTTTATTTCTTATTTTCTATATTTTCATTTTTTATTTTAATCGGTGTTTTTATTAACGTAGTAAAAATTGTTTATATCGCTTATTTAATAGTTTTGTTTAGGTTTGGGAAGATAATTAAAGCTATTTATTCAATTTTGGGGTTGATTGTTGTAGTTTATTCTAATGATTATTTTGGCGGGAGCCGTTTTAAATTTGTTTATTACTTCATGTATTTATTTGGATTGATTATCTCTATTTATTTTTTTTCTAACGGTTAATTTATCGGGATCGGTATGTTAGTTTATTTATTTATTTGGATGAATTTAGATTAATTCATTTTACTTGTTTTTTATTATTTGTTTATTATACTGTATATTTTTATTTACTCTTTTCGGTTTTCGATTATTTTTATTTTTATATAACAGTTATAGCTATGCTTTTCGTTCGATTTTTGGTTTGATTTTTATAGTCTAACTAATATTTTGGTCATAATGGCTTGTTAATTTGTTTAATATTTACTTTATTTATTTGAGTTCATTGTTTGTTTTTTTTTTAATTTTTTATTTATTTATTCTATTTCGTCTGTTCTAACGGGTGTGACTTGGTAATTTGTTTCGGTTAATTTATTTTACTTATTTTATTGTCATTTTGTTTATTTATTTGTTTATTTTATTTTAATTTAATTTAATTTTTTTTTTTTCAGTTTTCGTTTTTTAAGTAACGTAGAAAAAATTTGTTTTCATGTCTGTATTTTGAGATGAGCTCGGATCTTTTATTTAATAATTTATTTTGGTCTGGGAGTGTAATGATAGCTATTTTGTCCTCCAAGCAAAGTTTGCAAGTTTTTGATTGGTTGCTGTAGGCTGATGATCTTTTCCTTATTTTCCAAGATATTTTAGGTGTGGAGCGCGTTTTGTTTTTTAATTTCCCGATATATTTAGAAAGCATTGTGCTGTTCGCATATTTACTATTTGTGAAAGTTTTTTGTGTGCATAATTTCTTCGTTTCCAGGGTCCTTCAGTTACTCCTATGTATACATTTTCTTCATTATCTGGCGATTTTATCGTGGTTTGGTACATTACGTTGCTTTGTAAACAATTACCGTTAAAGGGACATTCGTTGTTTATTCTGCAGTTGTAGTGGGTTTAATTTGTTCGTGTGGTTTGTTTATAATTTTCCTGTTATGCTTTTTTATTATTTGTGCCATGTTCTCAGTGCAATTGTAGCTGATTTTTACTGTGCTTTTGTTGAATATTTTGTGTAGGGTGCTTGATTCCGGGAAGTGTTTGTGTAAGAGTTTGAAGAATATTTTTCCTACGTTTGTTTTTACGTTTTTGCTGTATGGTGGATTGAACCATATGATATTTCTTTTCTTGTTGGCCTTTGACGGTACAGACACCTGCGAAATCATAGGTATATACTTACTATACGAAATTTGCAAAATAATAGATAGAAATGACACAGGACTCTACAGGGATGACGGTCTCATAATCTTAAGAAACTGTAACAAACAAAGCACAGACAAAACTAGAAAAGCAATAATAAAGACTTTCAAAAATTCCGGATTCGTCATAGATATAAAAACTAACCTAAACGAAATAGATTTTCTAGATGTTACCTTTAACCTAAGAAAAAGCACATACAAACCATATAGAAAACCCAATGATAAACCACTCTATATACACACATCTTCCAACCACCCGCCTTCTATAATCAAACAGATACCAAACTCGATTAACCGCAGGCTTTCCGACAATTCCTTCAAGGAATCCATATTTAACAAAGCTAATAAAGACTACGAAACAGCCCTAAAAGATAGCGGATTCCCAGCAACACTCACATACTCACCACAGAATACAAAAAAGGCCAACAGGAAAAGAAATATCATATGGTTCGACCCACCGTACAGCAAGTCAAGAATTAGCTGTCTATCTTTCCTACTATCTTGCCCTTTTATTACGCTAATACAACTCCACAGAGTAACCCTCTACCTTGAGTGGCTCTTGGACCTTGTATTGGGTGAACATTAGTAAAGAAAGAAAGTCTTTCGCTATTTTATCACTCTTTCCATGGAAAGTGTCCAGAAGAACAACATTCGTTAGTTCCACCAGTTCTAGCCTTCAGAGCTAAGACCCACCATGCCATGCACATTATAGCAAACAACCACCTCCATTCTCTTCGTATTCAATTGGTGATGTGTAAGTTCCACTCATACCAATTTGTGGAACCGACTCCCAAGAGGATGCTTTCCCGATCGCTGCAATCTTAACCAGTTCAAGTCCAAGGTTAACAGTTATCCGCCACACATATCCTCACAAAGGGTCTCCCGTACCTCTTACTCTGTAACTATCTACGTCGAGGGGATCTTGGGCCTTGTACAGGGTGAACATTATTGTAAGAAAATGTCGGCAAGGAAACAGAAAAAATCATGAAGCTAAGGGGTGGCCAAACCGCGGCTCGCGAGCCATAGGTGGCTCTTTGACCTTTAATATGCGGCTCTTGGAAATATGTTGCCTGAGCTTCTTTTTTAATCACAGTTAATATAAAAGATAAATGAGAAAAAATTCAAGCTTTATCATTACTTATTGGGTATAAATTGAGACCCCATTGGATTAAAACGTAAGTTTAATGTTAATGTATATGTAACAAAAACGACTCAGTAGCAGCAGAAAAGATAGTTGAAAGTGTGGGGCCGTTATTAATTGACATTGAATGGATAGCATCGACAACAGCAGCTGACTGAGTACTGGAATTGCCTGAATGGCACAGTTTTGCAAAATGTCCGATTTTAGAACATTTATGGCAAGTCACTTGCCTTGCAGGACACTTACTTCGTGGGTGACGTAGATTTCCACAAAACCAACATCGTGGTTTTGTAGCGGCTAACGTGGCTTCCATAGACGGTTTCTCTTCTCTAGCAGCTGCACTCATGGTAGGTGTGGGAGAATCCTGCTGGACAAAAGCAACAGCATTTTTTTGTGCAAGGTCGAGAGACCGAGCTTGACTGTAAGCGTTCTGTAGGTCTAACGTTCTATTTTCCAATAGCCTTTGTCTAATAAGGTTGGATTCCAGACCATTGATGAATGCATCACGAATAGCTTCTTCCTTATAAACTTCTGCGGTCACTGGTTTGTAGTTGCAGTCTTTAGACAATTCACGCAGTGCCTGTAGGAATTGGTCGATAGATTCACTCGGTTTCTGGCGACTACTTGACAGGAGCAATTAAGACGTAGTTCCACGCTCCTCAAACCCTCCTGATTAGAAGCCTTGCTGTTGGATGTCGTTTATCGTCTTACCCGGGAGGCACGGGGGAGTAATGGATAGCGGCTCGGATTGAGGAATCGGAGAGCCGATTTCGAATTCTAGTCGAATCCATTACAGTCACTTATGTTGGGAAAGGTATGAATCCTCTTCTTCGTCTCCAGCTATGTGTAATTAGCAGGACAGACTGGGTTCTATAGCCTTGGATGGCAACTGGTATACCGTAGAAAGAAATGGCAACTTACTGCGGGAAAAAATCTGCCTCGTCAGTCATGTATCGAAAGATAAATGATCGCCTAACTGCACATTCATTGGTACTTCTAAAATTCGCGTTATTATGTTATATAAAAAGCTGCTTAACCAAAAAATCGGCTTTGAATAAAATTTGCAATTGCCACTTGAATTTCAACGCAATGGAAACTGGAAGGAGTAAGAGTCTTGGACGCCTTACAAAGCAAACAAACTTATTAAATAAAAAATCCTCAATCACTTGCGGAAAAATGAGGAGCTTAATTCTGCCAGATCAAGCGTACTGTTGGAATGTCCCTTCGTAGGGTTGGCAAACCCCTGTAGGCTTTGGCTGTTTGCATAGAAGATGGAAAATACCAACAAAGAACCTACGACCTCAGGATTTTACTGCCAGCGTCGCATCTATCTGTGCCGAGTCACGTAAACTGCTAGTTTAAAAGGTGGGGTCGGTAATATGCATGTCGCTCTCCACCTTAGTGTTCAGCACAGGCCGGAGGATATTCCACGTGTCTCCGGTATGGTGAGGGAGAGCTGTAACAAATATCTTAACTTTTGTTTACGAAGTCATGCCACCATGATGATGGATGATGATATACACATGCACGCACGAGGACTCGAACATACATGTAAATGTGCTTGTTTATATATATATATATATATATATATATATATATATATATATATATATATGTATGTGTGTGTGTGTGTGTGTGTGCGTGTGTGTGTGTGTGTGTGTAAATTTGAGTAAGTGAGTAAACGTCAGGATTTGTGAGAAAGAACTTCTTGCTAGGATCGATAACTTTTCAGCACCTCTTCGCATAGTGAATTTACTTGCCTTTGATTTTACTTAAAACTTTTGACAAATACTAAATATGAATTTAATAACACCGTGTAAGCACTTCTTTCACAGTATACATATTCATCGGTCACGCAACCTGTTCTCCTCTTGTTAGTATTGAGAGAGTCCATTGTTATAAGAAAATAGGAAGTATTATAGGACACCATAAGTAAACATGGTTCAAGTTACCACAAGAAAGGAAGGTCAGGAGGCTAATAAATTGTTTTATTGCTTTTGTTTTGTTTAAGTTATTATTGGATTATTTTTTTTACTTTTAATGTTTTAAAAAGCAAAATTCTTTAGAGTTCATTTTATAGATTAAAATCCTAGATTACTCATGCAGATAATGTCACCAATACAATCACAGAATTACTTAAATATGACTGACATGTTCTGTTGGGACAGGTAACATAGTATTTAAATATTCCAAATAGGACCCGCTTTGCCAGGTCACTTTATGATCCCTTGGCATTCCATTGGTAAGGAGAAATTCCCGCTCAGGTAGTTTCTTCCCCAGAATTATCACATTATGGAGCAGACCCCAGAAAGGGTGCTTCCCCGATCATTACAATCTTTTGTGCAGGTGAGAAAAGGAAGAGGAGAAAAGTCAAACAATTATGTTCTCACCCCAAAAGGAAGAGGCATTGAGCAAAATTTCAAGGGAAAAAATAGCTCGGGGGAGGTGTTGCAATGGAATGTCCCACACTCCCTATTGCCTATTGTGGACTGGCTATATCAGTGACAATATATAGGGAGCACAGGATATACCTGGTGGCTTGCTTCGTGAATTACTAGCTTGCCACCCGATTCCCTGTCTTTCAGTAATGTATTCTCTTTTACAATAAACCTCTCTTCTTTCATCTACGCGCGTGTTGCTGTTCATTCACTCGAGTGCCACCTTTGTCTGTTTGTAACCTCTTTAAGGATACAACACAATCTTAACCTCTTCAAGTCTAGGGCCACTCGTTATCTATCCTACATATCCTCAAAATATGCACTTTTTAATTCATCCCTAATTCAGTAACCCTCTACCATGAGTGGTTCTTGCGCCTTGTATTAAGCGAATAATAGCTGAGTAAAACTGAAGGTGACGTCTTAAGGAAGATCGAAATTGAACCAAAAAATCGATCAGGACCAGTATTTGGAATTCTTTCTAATTTCTGATATTTTATAGGTTGATATTTTCCATTAATTGCACTTTGTTTTTAAGGTTATCAGTTAAATTACTAGTAATATTAGTTCAAAAGTATCATTTCACTCCAAGCAAGGCAATAAAGGCACTAAGACACAAGGGGTTACTGAGTGTTACAGAATATAAAATAAAGACAAAGATTATTAAGGAGACAGAACACGAAAACAACTGGAGTTAAAAAGATAGAACATAACAATTGACGTTGCACTTAAATTTTTCGAGATCAAAGTTGAGTAGAAAGCAAGTGGCCGGAAGGGAGTTCCACAAGCGATAATGCGAGAGAAGAAACTGTTAGCATAGAAGTTGCGTTTGCATCTAGCCAGCTCAACTCTAAGGTGATGAGAACTTGCCGCCAAGCTAGTACTCTGCTTAAATTCATAAAGTCTAAATACCAAAGAGGAAAGTTCATCAGAACAATGACCATGGAAGTATTTATAGAAAAAGCACAGGGAATCTACGTGATGGCGATGGGAAGGTGACTGAAGCCGAGATGCCAGATCAGGACCAATAACGTTGCAGATACTTGTATGTATTTATGAAGATTATCTAAATACATAGCAGAAGCGCAAGAACATGTGCCAAGAAAGTGTGTGTGTGTGTGTATACACCACACACACACACACACACACACACACACACACACACACACACACACACACACACATATATATATATATATATATATATATATATATATATATATATATATATAAATGAGAGAATCAACAAATGGAGTAAAAATACACAGTTCGTAGCATTTACTTTTAAAAAGTGCTCAATACAAAGTAGAGCAAAATATAATTATATTTTTATTATAAGAGATTACAATAAAAACATTTTGAAATCGCTACAGAAAAGCTTTCATGTTTCAATACTATGATTGTACTTCCTCAGGCGATGGTTACCAACCATCGCCTGAGGAAGTACAATCATAGTATTGAAACGTTTTTTATTGTAATCCCTTATATATATATATATATATATATATATATATATATATATATATATATATATATGTATTGGTCATCCACAGACAGACTGTTTCGCTGTTTCACAGCTCATCAGTGTGGTTAGACGTCCGGTTGCCTCTAGCTAGGATCCAATCCCGACTGAATTGGCGTCAGTCGGAACTTCTACCACTAAGCCGTCGCCGCACGGCAGGGATGAAGGTGAATTTTAGCGTGTTTATTTTTAGATTTAGATAAACACACAGTGACTGACATAATCTTTATTAAAAAAAAAACTATTATGTAAATATTTGTAACTTTGTATAATATTTATGCATTGCACCCTAATTTTTATTCGGTAAAAATTTAATTGCTAATTATGCCTTACTTTTTAAGTAATACACATATTTATGTCTTTGTTGTTTCCGTTCCTTATATTATGGCCGCTACTATATATATATATATATATATATATATATATATATATATATATATATATAACAGAGAGAGTTTGGGAATCACACACAAACACACACACATATATTTTTTTATTGAAATTGGAGTAGATTTGAACACCGAAATTAGATCAGAACAATTTTGTTTATTGATGGGAATCTGATCTAGCCCATTTGGAATTGGGTCATTAGGAAGACAATGAAAGATGATTGAGATAATGTTTATTGGTTAACATTTGGAATAGAGCTTACTAAGGCTATGAGGAACTTTGAAATTCACATGATTTTGGGTTGAAGGCAGCACTCGTGATAATCGCGTTAGGGCCAAGGGGCGATTTATGATCAGCCAGGTTTATCTATATAAACGCGCACAGAAATCAGTTAACAGAGTGGTTGGTTTCTCTGCCCTCGAGTGCAGTCGAGTTGGGTAAAGAGAGGTCGGAGAATTGAAGTGATGTCAGAGATTGGAACCAAACGCCTGCTAATATATTTTGTTGATATAAGTACGAATTAGCGAATTACTCCTCCAACATCTGCTACTGCTACTGCTACAATTATTACTACCACTGGAAACGGAAACCTCGAACAAGCTACAATAATCAAAGAGTTGCGTTTGGCTCGTCTGTCGTCGAGTGCAGTCGAGCTGGGTGGAAAGATATCGGAGATATGTACTGATGCTTCTGCTACCACGAAGATTACTACTACTGTTACTACCGCCGAGGAGGAACGCAACTATAAACTTTAAGCCGCGCACAGAAATCTTTATCTCTCCATCGCAAGAGTCGTATATCGTTCTGAGACGATTTCACAACAAGCTAATCACAAACCACTCTCACTCTGTCTAGAATCCATAGTATGAGTTTTTAGGTCAATTATTTTCTTTTCAGTAACCCGTTTCTTTTCAATACTGTTCTTTTCTGCTATATATAAAGAATTAATGGATTTTTTTTCTGCCTCTAAAGAATTAATGGATTTTTTTTCTGCCTCTAAAGAATTAATGGATTTTTTTCTGCCTCTAAAGAATTAATGGATTTTTTTTCTGCCTCTAAAGAATTAATGGATTTTTTTCTGCCTCTAAAGAATTAATGGATTTTTTTATTACTTCAAATGTTATTTTAAGTGGATACTCGTATTTGAAAGAGATTTTAAAACAATGTTTATTACATCTATTAGCCTGCGCATTCGAGAAATCTTAAAGAATAAAATGTGCTCTCTGGTGGGGAATGAGCTTGTATCCCCCTTTGTAGGAGAAACCATTGTTTGATCGGGCGTGCTTTGCCACTCGGCTACAGAGAGCGTCGCAGTTCAGTAAGGCTCCCTGATGGAGAGCACATTTTCTTTATTAAAATGTCTAGGGTGAGCAGACCGATAGACGTAATACACACTGTTTAAAATAAAAATTGGCTGATGTTGTTTCGTGTTGTTTCGCATAACACAGCAAGTTTCTACTAAACCAAAACGTTAACTTAAAACCTCCAGTCATGTTTGTTAATAGGCTCGTCACATCGAAATATTCATATGGATGTAATATATGGCGCGAAAATCGTTCAAACTGTCAACTGTATACAATGGCTTTCACAGATCGATGGTTACGAGTTACTTCGAGCGAATGAAACATGTAGGTCTTAGCGAGGACCATCCTTTTTCAAAGTTTTAGACAACACAAAGAGCTTTAGCAAATAACAAAAAACAGATCACTAGGGGATATTCAACAGCATCAACAACTAAAATGGATGTCATATGTAACGCAAAGAGAAAATAATGACATAATCAAGATGATGACTTTCCATATACCTAAAACAGAAAGTTAGGAAGGAAGTCCCCATCGATACTGGAAAAGGCAATAACAGTTACTGGACTCGAGAAAACTATATTCCTGAAAAATTGTTTTACAAGAAAGATTTTATATACTTCAACTGAAAGTAGCACTGGCTGCTTGGTCAATGAATGTCTAATATTTCCTTATAAGGAAACGGTTAATATTAATTTTAACTAAGAAGAATTCACACATTATGTTTTTTTTATTTTAAAGTTTGAAGTAAAATAAATTCATAATGAAAATCTTAATAAAATGAAAAAAACCTTATTGATGTTTATTGGCCAATGTGCAGATGACGTTAGTTCTTACACACAAGTCTAGAAAACTTCCCTCTTTTTGAACCTTAAAAAATATCTGTATTATTTGCATTATACGGACTCTTATCCTCATCTTCATTGCCATATTTACAAAGTTTCAGCCGTTTTACGCTCCGGTCTTCTTCAGGTGATTGGAATTTCCTCAAGGACACATGGCACAGTGGATAAAGGCCTTTAATTAGGAGGTTTTGAGGAGCGTGGAACATTGCTGGTGTTCTCAACTCCACGCAGACCCGGGGTGGTAGTACCTGTTAGGGTCCTAGCTATGGGCAAATCATTAGCCCTCAAACTGGGGTCAAAATGAATGAAAGTATAAAAATACATTATTATAATCAAAATACCTGCAATATATTTTCATAGCTAAAACAATTACCAGCAATACATTTTTTAAAAATACCAGTAATACATTTTTTGTAAAAAAAAAAATTACTAAAGCTCCCAAGAAAATTAAATTTCGACATTAAATGACCCATAAGGGGTTGATGTGCCGCTAAACAAACAAAAAAAAAGAAGGAAAAAAAAAGAAAATAAACTTCCTCTTCACCTGCATTGTTTACATTATTCGGACTGTTATCCTCATCTTCATTGCCATATTCTCAATGTTTCAGCCGTTGTATGCTCCGGCCTTCTTCAGGTGATTGCAATTTCGAATCGAACCCTTTATTTCGTCCATCTGAGTAGATTGTTCAAGTGGACGAAATAAAGGGTTCGATTCGAAATTGCAATCACCTGAAGAAGGCTGGAGCATACAACGGCTGAAACGTTGTGAATATTGCAGTGAAGATGAGGATAACAGTCCGAATAATGTAAATAATACAAGTAATCACAATACCTCATCTCAGCGATATAGACAGATACTTAACAAATACATTTACACAGAAAGTATAAATAAATAATAAATCGACGGTTTTACCTGATGAGCTACAACATTTACCCCAACCAGTTTTGTTTTTACGTCTTTTTTTTAAATGTCTGACAAGCTGTTTTAACTTTTCTTTCTTTCTTTCTTTCTTTCTTTCTTTCTTTCTTTCTTTCTTTCTTTCTCTCTTTCTTTCTCTCTTTCTTTCTCTCTTTCTTTCTCTCTTTCTTTCTACTTTTTCCCTTCTTTTAATGCCCATCCTTTCTTTCTTTACCAACCAACTAACCAACCTATGTTCGTCCGACTTGCGTTTCGGGTCAGCCTGACTCATTGTGGCACCAATTGACGCACTAAGATAGCAGAGGCTTAGACAGACACCTACAAGCTACTCACCCTTCCCCCAATGAAGAAGACGAAGAATAGGAAAAAAAAAAGACACGAGAGATCCCCAGTGAAATGCCTCTCCTTTGTAAAACTTGCTGTTCTCTTCTCTATCGATAGAAAAACAGAAAAAGAAAGACATATCCCTTCGTCTAATGCCCTATAAACGATATAACGTTTTCCACCCCCTCTTCTCTTCTTATGCACTAGTTTTTCCTCTAGGAACCCGTAAAACAATTTCTTTGTAATACCACCAAATTCTGACACTATTATATAATTCTTTCTTTGTTTCTTTTTCTTTTTTTCCCTGGCTTTCCGTTTTCTTTTTATCCTTCTTTCTCCCCCTCTACTTTTCTCTCTTTCTTTTTTGATTTCTTTCTTTTTCTTCTTTTGCTTTCTTACCGCTCTTCTACTTTTCTTTTTCTTTTTTATTTCTTTCTCTTTTCCTTTCTTTTTATTTCATTCTTTTTCTTCTTTTTACTTTCTTTTCTATTTCTGTCTTCCTTCTTTTTTTATTTATTTCTCTTTCTTTTTCCTTTCTTTTTCTTTTTCTTTTTTTCATTCTTTTTACTTTTCTATTTATTTCTTCCCCCCTTTTCCTCTTCTTTCTTCTTTCTCTTTCCTTTTCGTTTCCTCCTTTCGCTTTCTTCTTTGTCTTTTCTTTCTTTTTTCTTTCTTTCTTTTTTCTTTCTTTCTTTCTTTCTTATTTTCTTTTTTCTTCCGTTCGTTTTTCTTTCTTTTTCTTTCCTACTCTTTTTCCATTTTATCTCAGCTTTCCTTCTTCATCGACTCTCTTTCTCTCTCAGCCTCTCTCTCTCTCTCTCTCTCTCTCTCTCTCTCTCTCTCTCTCTCTCTCTCTCTCTCTCTCGTGTTGTCTTTTCGTCTCTATCGCTTTCTATTTTTTTCTATTATTTTTATTTCCCACTTATTTTTCAATCTCTTTTTTGGTGACTGTCATTTCATATTCTTATTTAGAAACATTTATTTTAAAAGCTTTAATTCGAAATGTGGATGAGCTGAATGTTAACCCTGAAAATCAGCATTCATTATCTTCGCCTTTATTTGAATTCAAGCACCCACCAGTGGAGCCTGATTTTTAACAACCCTTTCAATCGACCCAGTTCCCTTTGTTGATATTTACTGAGCTGAGCTTCCGATAGCTCAAGGCCTGATTGAATAAAATGAAGCGAGAAAAAGTTGTAGTGCCAATCTTCCAACTGGCATATGTTTGCCATGAAAATCGGCATTTCAAAGTTCTGACCTTTATCTTGGCTTGAACAGTGAACACCAACCTCTTGTTACGAGTGGGGTGTAGTGAAACCAATGCAACCACGAGACAATCGCCATACTTTGTTAAAAACACAAACTTTCTTTTCTCTTCCGGTGTTCTCTTTTCTATTTCTTCTCTTCGTATCCCCCCTCTTTCTCTCTTTCTCTCTCTCTCTCTCTCTCTTACTCTATCTCTCTCTTACTCTATCTCTCTCTATTACTCTCTCTCTCTTATTCTCTCTTACTCTTACTTTCTTTCTTATTCTCTCCCTTACCCCTCACTCTCTCATTTTCTCTCTCTCTTACTCTTTCTCTCTTATTCTCTCTTTTACCCTCTCTCGTTTACTCTTACTTTCTCTCTTATTCTCTCTCTCATACCTCCTCTCTTTCTTATTCTCTCTCTTAGTCTCTTTTTTATTCACTCTCTCTTACTCTCTTTTACTCTCTCTGTCGTGTTCTCTCTTTCTTACTCTTACTTTCTCTCTCTCTTATTCTCTCTCTCTCTCTCTAACCCTCTCTATCTTACTCTCTCTCTATCTTACCGTCTCCCTCTCTCTCTCTCACACACACACACAATCATGTCATAGTTTACAAACGGTCTCCCTCTATATGTCCTGCTCTCGACACCTCCTGCCCAATGAAACCACTGACTGAGACAGCTGCTACTGCAATGAAACAGCGCAATATCTGCCTCCAGGAGGTTTGGCCCGTTTTCAAAATCTTGAACGTCACTCTTCCAGTGACTTTCTCTATTTACATATTTGTTTATTTTATCTTTGTTATTGACAAAATGGAGGGCAGTTGGGATCAAAAGGAGTAGGGCGTTGCCAAAACCTGTGAACGACATGTTCACATGCGTAGAATGTTCGAAAGATGTTATAAAGAAGAAAAAGATATTTTTTCTCTCTCTCTCTCTTTCTCCCACTTATTCGCGCTCCCTGTCCCTCTCGTTCTATCTCTTTCTCTCTTTATATATATATATATATATATATATACGAGAAATTGCTGAAAATTTGTCAGTCGGACCCACTTTGCAAAGTTTGTCATTCAATGACTAAACAATAATGATTCTAGGAAATGGGAGGGAGCGAAAGTTTTTCCCTGCCGCCTAATTTACACACACGCGCGCGCACGCGCACATGCTCTGAGGGACCTTATCAAAGTCAATTATTTGTTAAAGTATCTCAGAGGAGGAAACGCGTCGGTTAAGATAAGTTTGTCTTTTGTTTTTTTTTATTCATATTGTCATTTCACAAATATACTCTGTTGGAAAAAAAATGGTAATTTTTTCTTGAAGCTTTTATTTTAGTTTTAATTGCAAGCTAATAGATGAAAGTTAATATTTTCAATAAGCAAAATACTTCACTTCACTGTATTTCAAACCGAACTTAGATTGGATTTATTTTACTGGCTATTATTAAAATCGATAATCGTCCATATTGACAAAGCTGTCAACACAAGATAATCCCATTTATTAAAACATCTTTAAAAGTCAAAATATTCTTTTCTGAAACGTTATTTGAAAAAATTAGCCGATTTAAAGTTTAATTAATCTAATTTGAAAAAAAAAAATACTTATAGTTTAAAATATCGCAGAAAAATCATTCTTAACATGAAGATGGGGTTTTTTACGAGGTGTTGACAGATTCATCGACAGTCTAATATTTGTGAACTGTGTAAGGAAGAGATAATAGAAATAAAGTTACATGACGAATAACGTCATTTTTTTTTTTACCTGCCCAGTAATTTTAAATATTTTAAGCGTTCTAATATTTTATGGAATTTTTACTTTAGCTATATAGTTTTACTTACAAAGACGTTTGTTGAGGAAATATCAGAAAATTACTAATAAATTTTAAATTTATTATAGGAACTGCTCTTATTTTCTCATAATGAACATCCGTATTCACAAAAATCGGAACGTTTATACACACATGAAATATTTAAAATTTCTTTTAATATACTGGATATTGCTGAAATGTAGCTTTTCAATTTATGATTATTAAATACAATTTTTATCACTTGACCCTTACAAATTAATACAGAATTTTAAAAGATTTAAAACTTTCTAAATTATTCAAATTAAAATTTGTAAAAAGAAAAAATTCTTGTAAAAATTCATTATTCATCGAATTTTTTTTAAGACAATAGTATTCATACACCCTTATGCAAATTAACTGAAACAACCGCTTTAGTTTCCTTTCTTTCACCATACGGTCAGTTTTAGACCCACTGGAGTGACAGGGTGTAATCTGATTCTATTTTTCCTCAACTTAGGACACTTGCAGTGGTGTGCAATAATATGAATTTATTTTGGGTGTGTATTATGAAATTTGTTTGGCCTTGAAAAATATTGCGTCATCTGTGATTGCATCAGATTTTCATCACGCCCAGACGCAATTGTCTCAACTGTCGATTAGTTGTCCTATGGCCATTGTCTGCGATGGACGTTATTACAAGGAAGCGTACGAAAATTATAACGCTGCACGAACACACTGGTATGCTCTACCAGTGAGCAAATCAAAGTACTATAAACAGGCCCAGAAACTATCCAGATTTAAATCCAATGGAGAATCTGTGGTCAATCTGCAAGGAACGACTTCATGGAGTGGCCATACGAAGTACTAACATGCGAACTTGGTTACGTTTCATTAAAAAAAATACGAACAAAAAGTAAATAATAACGGAATTATTCGTTTTGTTTCAATTAATTTGTACAAAGATGTAATATATTTTATTCATAAAAGCAATTAAAAACTTTAAAAAATAATGTCTTAGTTTTATTGTATGTTTTTATTTTATTATTCAGATCAAATTTTGTGAAACTGGTGTTCATGTTTGTGACCGAAAAATTTGATGATTTAAATTCTCCGAGGACTTGTCCTTATATCAAATATAAATATTAAGTAGCGCTAAAAAGAATTTCTCGAAATTTTCTAAAATTAAATAAGTGGAGAAGCGTAACAGATAAAAAAAAATTTTTTTCAAAGATTTTCATGCATTTGTAAATCAATCGCGAAAGTTTCATTAAAATCCGGCAATTCAGATTTTTGCAAACATTCCCAAATCAAATTTTTTTTTCGCCGCAAAAAGACATAAAAATTTCCCGGACAAATTTATGGTCCCCCGCTGACGCAATAGAAACAAGATTTTTAACCAAAATTTCGAAGGTTCTAAAAAGCATTTAAAAATAATTTTACATTAAAAATTCCTTTGGTCCTTTCTCTTAATAATAGCAGAAAGATTTTGAGGATAAAATTTGGTTTTTATTAATTTTGGGTCATTTTTTCATCATGGTATGTTCTTTTTTTAGCGAATCTGGTGAATCAATAACATCGCAACTTGACACATACATATTATCTGAATTGTCTGAATTTTGATCTAAAATTACCACTGCATAATGTTCTAGCGGTGTATTTAATATCCATCAGTGAATAAAGTGCATTATGACAGAAGGGGCTTATGATGAAAAACTTAAAAGATTTTTTCTTTGTTTACATACAGTCTTATTGCTGTAAACTCATATCCCCGACATATATATACATACATACATATATATATATATATATATATATATATATATATATATATATAGATAGATAGATAGATAGATAGATAGATAGATATAATTTAACATCGTTTGGCACATTGTTACATCTATGTGGCACTTAGTGTGAATCAAATTCGCGAAACAGTATCAATGTATTGCTCGGCGAACTGATTCCTCTATCTCTCTTTGTATGTTTATCTGTCTCTTTGTTTGCCTGTCTCTCCCTCCCTATCTCTTTCTCTCTCTCGCTCTCTCTCTCTCTCTCTCTCTCACACACACACACACACACACACACACACACACACACACACACACGCACAGACCCCCACGCATAAAACATCAACACAAAATACATTTGAAATTACGTTTAGCTGAGTGAAGGACAAAGATAGATTTTTTTGCCACATCAAATGAGAACTGAATTTATTATTAGCTAAACCCAAATAGAAACTTTCTATTACAAGTGCAGATTATTAGTAGTGCAACAGGAAGGCCGCAAAAAATCTCATGAGTCTACGGGACTGATGGAAGCCAGTTAAAATAATAAAGGTGTCGTGGAAAAACCACCATTTTTGACTATTTCGCGGGCACGAATGCCCAAGGTTGACCTTTTCACTTTATGTCAGCGAAAAAGTTAGTCCGAGAAGGCGCAATGAGTCACAGAGGGTAGGCAGAAAGTGTTCTCTCAGACGATTAATAGGGAGCAGTTTCGTTCTGGGGTCGGTAAAATTAACACGCCACCCCTTGCCCCAGTTAACAACAGAATGCATGTCATTTTTTAGATAAGCCTCCAATTTGACCTGATCGAACCGATCAGACTTATTATTAAGGCAGGAATAAATAGCTGTGTCATCAGTTTATATACCGAGTTGAGAACATGCCATCAGGAAGGTCATTGATGAAAATTAGTAACAATGTTGGCCGAAGGATATAGACCAGCGGGTACTTCTGCGTTAATACAAAAAGATCTAGACGAGTAACCATTCAAGATAACTTTCATTTCACGATTTAATAAGAAAACCTGAATAAATTCAAAAATTCCTTCAGAAATACCATAACCATTCAACAAATTATTGACGCATTCATGCGATACCACTGAGCGGAGAAACAGGTCATGGGCCTCCTCCCATCGGATCAACAGGTCATTTGCACTTATATCCTTTTATATCCAATAATGGTATAGTAAGATTTTTGTAACCCCCAACGTTATATGGCCATATAAAAGGACTAGTGCTGGTGTAAAATATATTCCAAAAATACGCATTAAAACCAATCCTGTTTAAATCTAATTCCGTTCGTCGACAGCTGCCAATCCTCTCTGTGGTTCTACTCAACTCATCACGTCACACATGAATAAATATCCGTTTATTTTAAACAGTATTTATTTCGTCAAACAGCGCATGCGTACTCGAGAATATTTAATAAATAAGGATGTGGCTTTCAACCCCCGGCAGGTTTCGAACCTGCGTCCTCTTTTTCAGAAATAACCAACGTCTTATCCGCATTTGACAGCTCGACTGCGAAGAACTTCACAAGGTTCTATTTTGCTTTTAAAGCACAGTTACTTCTTCAAATTCAACTTCACGCCTTAATATGACCTTCAAACTACTGGTTTAGAAGGTTGTACATATAGGTCACTGGGGGATTAAGGGAAGTGAAGGTGAGGAAACACTTTCTAGTTTATTTATTATTAGACTGTTGCTTAAATTTATTCACGGTCATGACCTCTAGGTTACTTATATATGCTTGAAAGCGTCGTACCACGCACCCCGACATTGTAAAATAATATCCACACTGATGAGCTGTGATACAGCGAAACAGTCTGTCTGTGGATGACAATATATGCTCCTGAAAAATTAACTATTGACTATTGCGGCTAATAATGCAAGACTCTTCGGTAAATCGAATCGAGTTCTCTCAGTCACTGTGTGTTTATCTAAAAATAAATACGCTTAAATATACTTTCATCCCTGTCGTGGTGGAATCCCCGACTGACGCCAATTCAGTCGGGTTTCGATCCTAGATAGAGTCAATATATATATTGACATAAATGAATGGAATCGTCCGTTTATATAAGCAGAGTTAAGCGGAATTAAGGAAAGTCAAAAATAGAAGGTAAACTTAGCAATGAACCTAATGCTAACTCGGTATTTACTCGAGTTCTCCCCAGACCGGGATATGGCACAAGGACGATTTAACATGGGTCTTTCCGAGCCCGTAAGCCAGGGTAAAAATCCCCCGTAGACCCCGTAATAACGGGGTCGGGTTTATCTACCTCCCCAGACAAGAATCTGCCCTTCGGCATAGCCTCGTCTTGGTTCCTCTCTGCCCGAAGGCAGAGAGTTCAACAAGCACTAAGAGCTTAGAACGCGGCTAAGACACTAATTCTGTCTCGACATGTACTGCTCGAAAATACACCAATTGTGGTACAAGGCCAAAAAGGGGAAATGGGTCGAGGCTGGTCGTCACTAACTATCTTATACCTAGCTAATCTGATTCACGATCCATTCATTTGTTACCGATTACACGTTCGCCATAAAAACTCGCCCGTCATCATTCAATCCTTCATTCACCACAATGCCGCATACAGACAGGGGAAACTATAAAAGATCCCAGGACAAAAAATTCTGAATATAAAAACATATATATATATAAACTTACCAAATTATGGATGATAAGCAATGAGTGGGGTGGGGAAACCAAACTAAAATATAACAAAAGACACAGACTAAAAATAATTGATGTTATTAGAACCCGTCCTAACCTCACAAGAAATGAGAAAGACCGCTGTATTCTGTCTACAGACAAAATCGAGGACCTAATGCTGAGTAGGTATTTATCCAAGTCCTCCACACAAGGCGGGATGTGACATAAGGCCTGTTTTTTTTTAACGTGGGGGGATTCCGAGCCCGTAGGCTCGGTCAAAATTTCCCCGTAGACCCCCGTAATAACGCGGTCGGGTTTGTCTACCTCCCCAGACGAGGATATGCCAAAGGGAAGAGTCTCGTCTGGGTACCTCTCTACCCGAAGGTAGAGAGTTGGACAAGCACTAAGACCTTAGAACGCGGCTAAGCCCTAATGCTGACTCTCCTCAATTCCGCTCATCTCCGCTTATTTATATAAACGGACGATTCCATTCATTTATGGCCTATATGACACTAAGATAAGTTTACCTCTATATATATATATATATATATATATATATATATATATATATATATATATATATATATATATATATATATATATTATTTTACAATATCGAGGTGCGTAGTATGACGCTTTTAAGGAGGCGGCCTTACTCGTCCGGAGTCAGGTCGGAGTTACTGTTTGAGCCGATATGATGTAAAACCCGAAACACACACACACACACACACGCACACACACACACACACACACATATATATATATATATATATATATATATATATATATATATATATATATATATGTATATATATATATATATATATATATATATTTACTTACATGGTCTTATCTTTATGACCAAGCAAAAAAATACTTTTTCAATGTTTGTTTAAATTAATCAATTAAAAGCTTAAAACTTTCGCTTGTTTGTTGATAAACTACATATTCTAATTAAATGCAAATGTTTCACAAACATATTTCAATTAAAGTAACAGTATTTTATATTTCTTTAAATTTTTTGTATCTGGTCTTAAGATATTGACCATTGTGTGTGTGTGTGTGTGTGTGTATATATATATATATATATATATATATATATATATATATATATATATATAATGATATTTTAAAAAAATATGATTCCTTCGCTACATAAGAGTTCTCATGTTTCAAAAGATATATATATATATATATATATATATATATATATATATATATATATATATATATCTTTTGAAACATGAGAACTCTTATGTAGCGAAGGAATCATATTTTTTTAAAATATCATTATATATATATATATATATATATATATATATATATATATATAAACTGAAGTCTATGATATTCTAATATTAAGCGTAAAAAATGGTGTCTTATATGTCATCAAATACACTGAATATCCCTTGCACTTATATTCGTGCAGCAATGACTATGAACCAGGTATTCAATGTTCTGTCCATCAATCACTGACCTTTATTTACCATGGCTATTTTGTTAATGTTAAAACGCGTAAATTTTAATATTCATCATAAAATAATTTTGTAAAGGGATCATAGGTTTGTTTGAAAAAAAAGAGAAGCGTTTATTTACTTCTGTCATGTATATAATGGAATAAGTATTTGTCAATTGGTGAAAGTGAATGTAATTAAGTCCTTATGCATTGGTGTGCATTATGTCGACGAAGCAAATTCATTCAGAATATGCAACTCTACTGGAAAAGCGCAGTTTAAGAAGAAACAGTTTTTGCAGTTTTACAGCTACCACTTTCAACAAACGGGTTAATCTTATTATGTTGGCGAACATGGCTCTCCACAACTACCTGTGATTTATAGCTCTTACTAAATTTTATATTTTGGTAATCTCTCCCAAACCCTTCTACGCCATCCATTTATTCAAGCTCAATAGATGAATTGCTTTCCTCCTGTGTGTATCAAGTTTTCCAAACTCTCTTTCCTCATTATGTGCCTTAGAAATTTCAACTTTCTTTCTGATGTTAAGTAGAAGTGTCGTTTTTGTTTCCATTTTCTCTAGAACTTCGTCGTCTCTCACATGTTTGGTTTGTCTTGGGTATGACGATAAACTACATCCTGTAGCAAGGCCTCTGATCAGGAGACTTTGAGGGGTGTGGAACCATCTTTTAATTGCTGTTGTTCCAAGGTTCACCTTGACTTGAAGTGATAGCAGCTGTTAGGGTCCCAGCTATGGGCAAATAGTTAATCCCCAAACTGGGGTCAAAACACGATGAATGTATAAAAATAGACTTTTATAGTAAATACCAGCAGTATATATTTGAACAAAAAAAAAAAAAATTACCAGCAATCCACTTGACTCTCGACAAAAACCCTCTTTACAAAAATACGCCAATGAAACGTAATCGACAAACTGATTTCTTACAAAGAATATATATTCTATTCATACGAACGTATTTTTAAAATTTTTTCGGCATTAAATGGCCCATTAAGTTTGATATGCCGTAAAACAAAATAAACCAATCCAAACATGGTCGATTCATGGTATTCTCAGCACTCTTCTGTAGAACCACGTTTCTGTTGCTCCAAGTCTCTTCATCTGTAAGATTGTCAAGCATTCACTGTAGAAAATGCAGCCTCGTTAAAATGATTCTAAAAATCAGTAAGAACTTTGCCTTTGATATTCTTTGGTATTTAGTTGATTTATTTATTTATAGATTTTGCTGGAAAAGTTAAATAGAAACAATAAAAAGAAGGCTTTTTAAATGAAAGAACCGCCATTTTTTAAAATTTTCAAACAAGCAGCCGACATTGAGGCCGAGTAACATAGAGCATTTTCCGTTTTATTATTCGTTCATTTTATCTAAGGAATGGATTTTCTGGAATTTAAACCCCAAGTATTATGTGACATATCTCATGCTTTGAGATCAACGAACTGGTTGGGGTTGAGTAGGAAGAATACACGGGTATTTGCTAGAACCACACCTGAACTGATTCAGACATAAATATAATTGATGTTATATGACGAGTTATATGATTCATGTTGTTATGACAGGTTATATAATTGATGTTATATGACGGGTTATATGATTGATGTTATATGACGGGTTATATGATTGATGTTATATGACGGGTTATATAATTCATGTTATATGACGGGTTATATGATTGATGTTATATGACGGGTTATATAATTCATGTTATATGACGGGTTATATAATTGATGTTATATGACGGGTTATATGATTCATGTTATATGACGGGTTATATAATTCATGTTATATGACGGGTTATATGATTCATGTTATATAACTAAATATATGCATACTAAGGAGTATCAAATTTATACTTTTTTTCTTTTCACATTCCCTAAATATGTTAATTTAAATTAAATTATAAGATGTACAGTATAATAGATATTAATATATAATTGATTGATTTGTTTTTTACCGCTTATAAACCCTTTGCAGGTTATTTAAATCCAGAAAATATTTTAGATTGGAAGTATTCTTATTATTTTTATTTTCAAAAATAATAATGATTTAGTAATAAAAATTTAACTAATTAACCCATAGCTGGGGGAGAAGAGGTAGATTCATACCTTTCTCAAAGATATTTGCGTGTAAGTGAATATAACGAACCTAAATGGAATTGGAACTCTGCTTTCCGATTAACAATTTCAAACCCTTATCGATTACATCATCTGCACTTCCCAAGCAGTCACCCATCTAGGTACTGACCAGGCTCGACATTGCTTAACTTCGGTGATAGGACGGGAATGGATGTTTCAATGTGATGTGGCCGTAAGCGATTAATATATAAAACCACCACCAAAATGTTGCACGAGCGTTTGATTTTTAAAATAACGTTGGTATAATTTGTCGAGTCCCGAATTCAAGGAAATTAAATAAAGAATGATATAAAGTCCTGTTTACAAAGGCAAATAAAATTACTTAATATTTCCTACTTTGGTCAAATATATAGCGATATTAGTAAAGTTAAACTTAAGACCAGGTACAAAAATGGTGGACTCAGAGGTTGTTTTTCTCTTGACACCGACATTACTGTATATTCCCTAGGTAACTTTTATTGTTTAAAAAGCTATTTTAACGTTTTATTAAAATTGTAAAAGGGCGTGAAATTTGAAATGAATGCTAATATAACGCATGAAGATTTTTATAGCGGTAAATATATTTCAACGAAACAAATATAATCTTTCTTTGAAAATGGCGGACGAAAGCCGAAGATAATACTTATACAACCTTAAACCTGATGTCAAAACAAGGAGTCAGAAAGGAAAAGAAATTTAATAATAAAAAAAATACTTAACAAAGAACTCCCGTCGGTCTATAATAAAACCATTGCTAAAGAAATGAGGCGTTTTCAGCGTGCGGCACCTTTGGAGAATGCCTGAAAACCATACCAGGGGTTGACCGAAGCTTTGTGAGTGAAACTGGCCAAACGGAACAATTTGGGGCAGTTGATGGTTGTGCTAGGACAAAGTCACAAATCATCGTGACCGAGGGCTTGAGCATGATGACCATGTTCAGACTAGATAATGAGCTCTGTCCCAGAAAATGTAACTACGGTCGGCTCAGCGCAGTTGCAGTATAAACCACATGTGGGCTCTGTAGGTGTTGAACAAACACAAATGTGCCTGATCAGGCGTTTGCAACAGGGATTGGCTAGCCGCCTCCCTAGTAAACAGGCATCCTCGGAAACGAGTAGCCAGCTATCCATCAACCCAGATAGATAGATAGATAGAACGAAAAGAGGAAAATCTTTTTCCTCTAGTTTATATGTTTTACAGATATATTTTATTCATATCTGAATTTTACGCTTGTGCATGCACACACAAACACATACTGTATTTGGTCAGCAGTTTTTCCTTTACACAAGGTCGATGTCTTTAATCTATTTATTGGTATTTTTCTAATTTTCCAGCACGTTGTTGCTCACCTGGCATTATCAACAGTGTAAAAGTGGACAGATCAATTTAGTAGAGAAAGTCTTGAAGATGATCCAAGGTCTGAAGACCCTGCAAACTGTTACCACCAAGGAAAACATTGATCATGTTCCCCACATGGTGACAGATGACAGGCAATTGACTATAAATCAAATAGCCAATGTAGTTAGCATATCCCGTGAGAGAGTTGAGAATATTCTGCGCAATGAACTTGGCTTATCGAAGGTTTCTGCTCTGTGGGTGCCACGTCTTCTAACACCTGAACAAAAGCGCTCTAGGCTGATCACATCACGGGAAAATCTGATATTGTTTGAAGCAGATCCAGCTGGTTTCCTTGAATAGTTCCTAATCCAGGATGAGTGCTTGCTTCATCACTTTGAGCCAGAGACAAAGAGACAATCCATGCAGTGGAAACGCCCATACTGACCTTCTTCAAAGAAGGCAAGGTCATTTTATCTACAGGGAAGTTGATGGCCTCAGTTTTTTTTGTTTTGTTTTTTTTTAATGCAAAAGGTATGTTTTTATTGACTATCTTCAAATGGGCCACACTATCAATGGAGAGTACTATGAAACTTGCTGAGGCAGTTGCAATAGGCTATCAAGACCAATCGCATAGGAAAACTAACGAAATGGGTCTCGTTACATCAGGTCAGTGCTCAAGCATACAAGTCTTTGGTTTCAATGGCTGTAGTGTATAACTCCCCTTATTCTCCTGATATATCCCCATCTGATTATCATCTGCTCCTCAACATGACAAAGACACTTGCCTGGGAACATGTATTGCAGTAATGATGACGTCATATCTGCCGTTAATGATTTTTTTTCCCAACAGGATGAAAGTTTCCTCGCTAATGAGATCCAATCACTACAGCACTGATGGAAGAAGTGTTTGGATCGCAAGGGGGACTATGTTGAAAAATAAACCTCATTTGGTCACATTCCATGAGTTGTATCTTGGTGAGCCTATAAACTTTTCAGCCGAATCTCGTAATCTAAATAATGGATTTTTTAAAAATCGAACTAATTATTATAAACGTTATTTTGAGTAGGTGACAACACTTTCGATGTTCTAGACGTCAATGTCACTGTTTAAAAAAAAACAGGCATATATATTTAGCCCGTGTACCCACACGATGAAGTTTATTTTCTTTGACGTGTGAATATGTATCTATTACTAATATATAATAATATATATGTAATACATATAATAATATTATATATATAATATATATATAATATATATATAATATAATAATATAATATAATAATAATATAGTAATATATAATAATATAATATAATAATATATAATATATATATATATAATATATTATATATATTATATTATATATAATATAATAGTATATATAATAATAATATATAATGTATATAATAATATATATCTGTTAGGTTGATTGTAGGGTTTTTTTCCTTCTTGTTTATGTTTATTGTGTAGTTGGTTTTTGTAGAATAATTTAATGCTATTTTTTGTTGTTTTTGTTGTTGTTATTTGCAATATTGTTATTTTAATTATAAATTTTCTTTTTAAGGTCAGGTAAAGGTTTTTATCTATTACCTTGCTATTGCTAATGTTGTTTTTATAATCTTTAGTCTGTTATAAAACTGTTTCGTGCATAGGGAACATTAACTATGCCCTTTTGAATTATTTATAATGCCTATCTTGCATCTGTGACGGCTTTTGATATTGTAGTTGAGTAGGTATGAGTTTGAATTGATCATTTTTTGTTTGATTTCGGTTTTTTTTGGTGTTGTTTGTGGGCTTCTACCTATAAATTGGGGAGGGGAAAATTTTTTGCGATCATTCCTAGCCAGGACTGGAACAAACAGTTTCTTTCATAAACGAATGTTTTACAATGACCATTATTCGAATTGACAAGTAAGTGTAGAAAGAAAATCCTGTTATTGACGTTAATGTTGTCATTTGTGAAATTAAGAACTGAATCATTTTCAAAGATTGTTCTATTTTTATACTAATGTTCGCCTAACACAAGGCCCAAGAGCCACTCAAGGTAGTGGGTTACTGTGTGATTTTGTATGAGCCTATGAAAAAGCAGGAAGCAAAGTTCAAGAGGCTATGCAGGAAAGATAGCGGTTAACCCTAGACTTGAAGAGGCCAAGATTGCAGTGATTGAGAAAGCATCCTACCGGGTGTCTGTTGTTGGGGAGAAGGTGCATGAGTGGAACTTCCTCCTTACTGAATACTTTATGTTTTTAAATTCATGTCACACAATATAAACCAGATAAAAACTGGAAGGATGTATATAAGGTCTATCTCCATTTTGGGGTGGATTGGTAATCTTTTTGATCTTAGCATACCTTATGTTTTTAAATTCATTTCGCACAATCTAAACCATATAAAACAACTGGAAGGATGTATATAAGGTCTATCTCCGTTTTGGTGTGGATTGGTAATCTTGTTGATTTTAGCATACCTTATGTTTTTTAAATTCATGTTGCACAATCTAAACCATATAAAACAACTAGAAGGATGTATATAAGGTCTATCTCCGTTTTAGTGTTGATCGGTACTCCTGTTGATTTTAGCATATCTTATGTTTTCCAAAAGCAGTCCACGAAAGGTTTATTTGGTATTTTACTGCAACTTCTAGCATATGCTAATCTAAATGGGAAGTTATATTTAATAAAAGTCAGTTGAAATGAAAGTTATTCATTGGAATTTATGCTTAGGGTAAGCCGTAGCACATTATAATCGACATGAGTGTAAATTTAAAAGGAAGGAAAGAAAAAAAGAATTAATTAAAAAAAGTAACGATGATGTCTAAAAAACGGTAAACAGGCAATCGTGAGAAGTTTGCGAAAATGCAAATATGCTTATAAAATCAAAATTTTCAAAGCCGCACTATTTTGACTTGAGTTGTTTTGTTCCGTTTATCTATTGCCTACCGGATATCCGGTTCGGGCTTCTGCTGAAACATTTATCTGTTCGACGTTGCTGAACAAGACACGAAAATGCATTAAAAAGAATTCAAAAGAAACGGGCGTCGTACTAAGTGACGAAGCGTGAAAATGAATAGGAACTTTCAAGCAACAAAACATCGCCTCCATAGAGGATATTTACAGGCTGGGTATAAAATCATAGGACAAACATTTTACATGTTATATTTAGCCTATTATTCGTTTAACCGTGCCGTCAAAAATAGCGATCATAACTCTCCACAACTTCCTCTCCATTGTAGCTCTTAGTAAGGTTTATTTTTATCTCCCCTGGTCCCTGTTCTAACAACCATTTACGCAAGCTCGTTATCTGGTTTTAATCGATACTTTTCTGTCCCACTTGCTTTCAATATGTCCTGTGAGTGTCAAATTCGCTAAGCCTGATTTCCTCATTATGTGCCTTAGAAATTTAAATTGTCTTTTGCTAATTCTAAGTATAAATGTTCTTTTTATTTCGATTTCCCCTAAAACAACGTCGTTACTCACATGTTCAGTCCATAGCATTCTCAACATCCTTCTGTAGAACCACATTTGCCTCAAGTCTCCTTTTTGTTTAATACATATTAAATATTAAACTGACGATAAAATCAAGTAATGATAATAATCGATTGTCTGCTTTTGGATCAATATACGTGCCGATTGACCATGCATTTTTGTTTGTGTTGTATTGTCGCATAAAGGCGACACTTGCCGCATAGCGTCCAGCAGCAGCATCGCCTTCTCGCCTTTTTTTCTACAAACTTAAATAATGTAGGGATTAAAAATAATTTAACACATTTGTCAAGTTTAAAATATAGAATGCTCTGATAGCGTAACTGTCATCGGCACGGAAGATGATATCGGCGAGCCGAGTTTCGAATTCCAGTTAGTTACATTAATTTCGCACTAATAACTTTGGGTAAGGCAGGAATCTATCTCATTTCTTCCCTCAGATAAGAGTTAAATAGTAAAGCAGACTGGGTTTTCTAGCCTAGATTGGTGGCCAGTCTAGAAGAAGGACTATACCGAATTCAAAACTGGTAAAAGCAACGGGTAATCATTCCACAATCTTTTCCAAGAGGGCATGGCTATCTGTGGAGAGTTTTGATCGCCGACGTCTTAAAGGGATATAGCATGAAAATGATAAAACTGAAATAACAGAATATTCTTATTCTACTTCTTTCATGTGCCATTCCCCTTCAAGACCTGGGCGATTGTGGCTCTCTACAACTTCCTACATTTGTCGCTCTGGGTAATTTTTGTAATGTTTTTACCCATACTTTACTTTTCTTCCATATGTCCTGTGAGTGTTAAATTCACCAGACCTTCTTTCCTTGTAATGTTTTCAAAAGATTTCATGTGTCTCTTTCTGATTGTATCAGTTTCTTTGTAGTTCCTGCTTTCCTCATTAATGCCTTCACATTCCCTGTCCGCGCCGTTCTTAGCCTTCGACAAAAAAACATATAACTGTCACTTTGTCTCTTTTTGCCGATGTGAGGAGATTTGCCAATATTCACTGCCATATAAGACATTCGATATTACAGAGCATTGCATTTAAACAATATTTTCTTTATTTTTAAGAATATTTTCCTACCTCTTAATACGTTGCTCAGTTTCAGGAAGATATCTTTCGCTATTCTTATGCATTTCTGTGTCTTATTTCATCATGAAATTATTACAATACATGACTCTTGACAATTTTATTACATCACCAGAAGAGCCCACTACATCAAGATGGACATCACACAATTCTATATAGTGAACTATTCTGATGACGTAGAAAAGTGTTATACAATATGTGTACTTGTGATTTTCTATTGATTTTGTAAATGATTTATTTTATCTATCTATCTATCTATCTATCTATCTATCTATCTATCTATCTATCTATCTATCTATATATATATATATATATATATATATGTGTGTGTGCGTGTATATATATATATATATATATATATATATATATATATATATATATATAGATAGATAGATAGATATATATATAGACAATATTAGTGGTAAATATACACATACATATGCAATTATATGTACACATACATATATGTATAAAAATAATTCCAAGAGGATATGATCCAGGTAGAACTCGATGTCCAGGACAGAGTAAGGATATAATAAAAAGACTTAAACACTAATATTCCATGGTCATAATTTATTCCAATGGAATCGTAAGAGTTCTTACGATTCCAATGGAATAAATTATGACTGTGGAATATTAGTGTTTAAGTCTTTTTATTATATATATATATATATATATATATATATATATATATATATATATATATATATATATATATATATATATATGTGGGGGGGGAGGAGACGTCTAATAGTATCCAAAACAAAAGTGGAGATAATGAGACAAAGGCAAAGGGGAAAAGCTTTATAATTCTCATCGTATAGAGACGGATTATATATAAGGGTGTTTCATTAAGACGGATCAAAGTCAGCAGTAAATAAATCAGTATTATTTGTGAAAATCTATTTCTCTAATGGATTATGTAATTTAAGTCGTGGCAATTATGTGTGAAAAATAATATCGCCCAAATGTCCACCAAACCTGAAAGAAAAAATCATTAGACGCTTAAACTTAATTCACATTTAAAATCGCTCTAAGTTATTGGAACACCCGTTATATACAATACTAAGAGGTAAAACACCGTATTCTACCGCACACTACGTGGTTTCGACCGCTAGTGTTTCTCAAACCACAACACACTACTATTATCGTGCTACGGCACCGGAAGTCAAGAAGGAGAAGAGGTGCGAGCAAAGAAAAAAAATATTTTTCTTCATCCGGAGTCGTACAGACCCCGGATGAAGAAAAATAATTTTTGTTTACATTTAGACATTATTTCAGTTCTCCCATTCTATAACACCGCACTGTCTTTATAAGTGGTTATAAGTATTAAGTATTTATATCAGGTAACTCTATGAAGGTAGTGTAAGGTAGGTAGTGGCACCGTGTAACTCAGTACCACATGGTCGAGTCATCGGCAGTTAAACTGGTTTCCCCACCAGGCTTTTCTGGTGAAGAAGATGGCTGAACACTCAACCAAATTAAAAACAAGTCCTGTAAAAGGTCGGATAAACTTAATCTGACCTTTGACAATGGCCATCCAGCAAAATAGGGTAGACTGGGCTCCATAGCTCTGCGTGCAGCCAGTAAGGTGAAGACACGACATTGATGGGCGGATGGATTGCTAGACTGAAATCAACCGCCAGGCCGGAGGCTTCCCCAAGGAGATCAATAAACGTGTGACAGTGACCAAGGAGAGCCTTCAAGATGGAGGACATCAACTTTGCTTTGACCTGGAGAGGAACGGGCTCGCTATGCACGCCACACATGAATGAATTCCTTCAACCCAGATATGTGGAAGGAACTAGTTAGGTGCTTAGTTGCGTAGCGGCCGTACGACCACGCTCTGTTATGGGATTGATGATGATGATGATGATGATGATGATGATGATGATGATGATGATGATGATGATGATGATGCTGATGAAGATTAATGACGATTCTTACATGATCCTGCTTCGGACATGTATCGTACCTTTTTTTTGTCTGCAGGTGGTTGTTACGTATTCACATCGATGTCAGGGGGCTGGTGTTCAACTCCAGGTAAAAACCCAAGATCTCAAATGGTGATTGTGGGACAACAAAACAGAAGATGTAAATAAATTCGTGTTACAAAGTGACGGCCGTCCTGGGTAAGACGATAAACTACATCCGCGTCCAGGGTAAGACGATAAACTACATCCGCGTCCTGGGGAAGACGATAAACTACATCCGCGTCCTGGGTAAGACGATAAACTACATCCGCGTCCAGGGTAAGACGATAAACTACATCCGCGTCCTGGGGAAGACGATAAACTACATCCGCGTCCTGGGGAAGACGATAAACTACATCCAACAACAAACATGAGGTTTTGAGGAGCACGGAACCACCTCTTAATTGTTGGTGTTCCCAGGTCCACTCTGATCCGGAGTGGTCGCACCTGTTAGGGTCCCAGCTATGGGCAAATAGTTGACCATCAAACTGGAATTAAAACACTATGAAAGTGTAAAAATAGGTTTTAATACCAGCAATTCATTTTTATAAAAGTTATTACAAGCAATTAATTTTTGAAGAAAAAATTATTGCTAGCAATACATTATTACCAGCAATACATTTTTTGAAAAAAAAAATTAGCATTAATACATTTTTGAAAAAAATATTACCAGCAATAAAAATCTTGTCGGCATTAAATAACCCATTCAGGTTGATATACCGTCAATCAAACCAAAACAAAGTGATGGATTGTGGGGAACACCGTTTAAGTAGATAAACACCTCGCTTATAATAACGTTTTTTTTTTGTCCCCTAAATGTGTGCCTGTTTATTTATATTGAACAAATATCCACAAACACCAATTGTTATTAAAAATCTATCATTTCACAAACAATGTGTTCGGAAAGGTTGTACAGAATTTTGACGCTACTCTTTGTGAGCAATGCCATTTGCGAGTTCGCGCTATAGATGCCCTAGAGGACTACTTAGAAGGAAACGGTGGAAACTAAATGAATTCTTTTTCATAACCAATCTCATCGACCTCTTGGGTCACACTTGGTATTGGACAATTAGCGTCACGCTATTTTCACACACTGCTTGCTCGTTTAGTGACTGTTTTTCACCGGATGTCCAACTATTGCCGGCTTGTGTCACATTAAATAAGAAAATAAATCTCTCAATATATATATATATATATATATATATCGAGAGACACATATATGCGTGTGTGTGTGTGAGCGCGCGTGTGTGAATGTCTGTGTGTGTGTGTGTGCGCGCGCGTGCGAATCAAAATATTGAGGAATTTGAACATGTTGATCACTCATTTAATATGTTTTCCTAACGTTTTCCGTGTCTCACCGGATATTTAAAACATCTCTCCCCATATGATGTATGATAATGGATGAACAGTCGCTTCGCGCGTGCACACCGGGGATTTCCGGCCTTATCTCAGCTTCACGCTATTTGCTTAATATCAATGCACCGTAAATAAGCTTGCACTAAGCTTTTATAGCTGCACATCTGAAATCTTTTTAAAGTATAAAGGGCGTCAATAGACATCTCCGAGCACTTTTGACAACAAGGCGACATGTGTCGATAAAAGCTTTTTTTTTTCTTTTCATTTCTGTGTTTCCTGAACCTCAAAAACAAAGAAAAGAACAACAGTTTTTTAAAACACATTAACGTTAAATGACATTAATACAACTCATTGAAAGCGGTATCCGACTCAATTTCACAACCGACTGATGACAAGATAGTCGGAAAAGAAACCCGGCATAATGCTAAATTCAATACAATATTCTGAACATTGTCTTGAAATAAGATCATTGAAATTCTAAGAAAATAACTCCTAATATGACACAAAGACATATTTGAATTGCTATGAAAACTATAGAATGTGTCCATAACATTTTTATGTCGAGACTTAAATCAGAACCAAAATGGAGTATTGCTGCTCTACCAGGGCTCGTGCTGCTCAGTTTTATTTTTGAAGTCTTGTCCAAAAGAATTTACACGAAGAATTATATCCCACCTACAGCCCAGTTGACCCGCCATGCGATGTACACAGACTTAAAACATCCCCATTCCCCTCGCATTCCATTGGTACAGCTTCTTCCCACTAGTATGGCGATAAACTACATCCGCGTCCTGAATAAGACGATAAACTACATCCGCGTCCTGGGTAAGACGATAAACCACGTCCAACAGCAAGGCCTCTCATCGGGAGTGTTTTGAGGAGCGTGGAACCACCTCTTAATTGCTGGTGTTTCCAGGTCCACCCTGACCCGAGGTGGTAGCACCTGTTAGGGTCCAAGCTATGGGTAAATAGTTAGCCCCCAAACTGGGATCAAAACACTATGTAAGTTTAAAAATAGGTTTTAATACCAGAAATACTTTGTAAAAACAATTTATTACCAACAATACATTTTTGAAAAAAAAAAAAAAAGATATTACCAGTTACACATTTTTGAAGAAAAAATATTACCAGAAATAAATATTTTGTTAGCATTAAATAACCTATTGAGGTTGATATACCGTAAAACAAACCAAGCCAAACCAAACCAATCTTCCCAATAGCCGCTATTTTATGGGCTTATATAGCGTTGAAACACGGTTCCGTACGATCATCAAAGTTAAGCAAAGTCGAGCCTGGTCAATACCTAGATGAGTGACCCCGTGGAAAAAAAGGTGCTTTAAGTTTGTATGTGCGGGTGGTGTAATGGATAATGTCTCGGAATTGTTCATTGGAGATCCGAGTCCAAGCTCCAGGAAAAGTATGAACCCACCTCTTCTCTCAGCTATGGGTTAAATAGTAAAACTTGTATCACTAAATCATTATTATCTTTAAAAAAATTACAATCCAAAAATATTTTCTGGTTTTAAATGACCTACAAATGGTTGATAATCCGTAGAAAACGAATCAATCAATCAATAAATAAATCAAGTTACTTTATGGAACAGACTCCCGAGAGGATGCTTCCCCTATTGCTACCATCTTAATCGCTTCAAGTTTAGGGTCAACTGTTACTTATCCTACATAATATGCACTTATTTCACCCTCCTACGTCGATACAACACCCACATTTAGTAACCCTCTACCATGAGTGGCACTTGGGGCTTGTATTGGGTGAACATTTAGTAAAAATCTGCCAGGTCACTCTTTGAGTTCTACTTGTACCATGTAACCGAGTTCTAACTGTTGGATGGGTCGGGTAATCGGTCACTAGACCAGTTCCCTCGCCAGTTTTACTAGTAAGGACGGTGCCTGTCAAAGGCTGGATGAACTTTCTTGTAGAGTGAACGGACATCTAGCACAATGGTGCAGACGGGGCTCCAAAGCAATGGATGCAGTCAGTACTGTGATATGACATCGCTAGGCGGAGGATTTCCTAGATTGAAGTCAACGGCCAGAGCGGAATTTTGCAAAGATGGAATCAACGGTCAAGTGTCCGAGCCTTTAAGTTGGAGGATATCAGCTGTCGTTGGATATGGATAGGGATGGGTTCCACCGGGTGTATTTGCCAAAGACACGCTACACAAACCCATCCGTCTTTTAAACTAGATATATGGAGTGAGCTGGTCAGGTGGTCAGTTGAGCAGCAACCCTACGTCCACGCCCGGTCATGGGACTGATGCTGATGGCGATAGTATTTGCTAGGAACAAAATGCCTGCATGCAGATAGAAAACAAGTTCATCAACTAGAGTAAAAGGAGGTGTAAGCCAATGATATGTTTCCTCATTGGATTTATTTAACATCGAAATGTTCCTAAGAGAATATTAATCAGTATTTATTATTGATGGCTTCAATAGTAACAGTTTTCGATATCCAAATGACATTGTGGCCATCACAGACTCAGAAGGAAAACTGCAAATCTCCTAGACAGTTTTAAACGGAAAGCAAGAAGAAAGGACTATGATTTATAACTTTCTTATACTAATGTCACCTAATACAAGGCCCAAGAGCCACTCAAGATAGAGGGTTGTTGTGTAGTGTTGTATGAGCGTAAGAAAGCGTGAGAAGTTCTATTCAGGAAAGATAACGGTTATCTGCAGACTTAGAGAGATCAAGATTGTGGGGATTGGGAAAACATCCTGTTAGGGAGTTTGTTCCACAGAACAGTAGCTTTTGGGAAGAAGACATCCGAATGGAATTTACTTCTTACTATTAGAATACGAAAGGAATGGGGGTGATTCACCTTTTTGTTCGCAGCATCGGGGGTCCCAGTTGTAAAGATCAGCGGTGGCGGGACTAAATAACGTAGCTCGCCAGAACACAGGTCATGAAAGTAGAGATAGAAAAGCGAAAGGCTCGCAACATTTCGCCTATGAGGAAAGGGGTTGTAGGATGGAAATACTTCATTACCTATAAGGCCACGTAGGAGCTTTTGAACTCTATTAAGACAGATGAGTAAGAACTGGACAGCTCCAGCCTAGATATGACAGCAACGCACCATTTTCTTTTCTGATCCGGCTCTTGTAAAGATAGAGTATACAAGTGGGTAGTCGGATACTTACTGGAGCGATACAATCAATCGGCCATTTTTTTTTTTCAACATCTTTAGCAATAGATCGGATATATGTGGGCTACTATCTGGATGGTTTAATAACAGTTTAGAATATGTGGCAAATAATTCCTAAGGCATTTACAGAAAATAAAAAATACTATTACGATGGTTAAAAGAAAGAAAAGTTTACGGAACTGCTATGCAATATCAATCCTCCTCCATGACAATAAACGTTTGAAGGTTTCCTTTCAAAGAAAAAAGAAACTTGACGCGATAGAGATTGATTGATTGGTTAGTCATTTACGGCTTTTCAAACCTTTATACTTAAAATCAGAAAGAGACGGATAAAATTACAGGAATACATAATGAGGAAAGAGGACTTAAATACTTCAATTTAAGACTCACGGGACATGCTGAAGACAGGAGAGCCAGAATGAAACAGCGAGTAATCTATTTAATGAGTTTGTGTGACAGGATGACAGTGGAGACATAGGGCAACAGTAAGGAAACAAATATTGCTTGTAGCTACATGGAACAGGAAGTTTTCGAGAGGCATGATCACCCAGGAGACGGCGCATAAAAAATGATTTCATAACTACCAAAGCCAGTACATTCGTGCACTTGTAAAATGACCTGCAATATGTTACCAACTGCTTTTCTTAAACATGCGTACACATGCGGGCAGACTAAAACGGAAAAGCTATGTGATAAAAAAAGAGGGACGAGACGAGAAGAGACGAGACAGGAAGAGACGAGAAGAAGCGGGAGGAAGCGAGAAGGGAGCAGAGGAAATCCTTTTAAGCGATTTCAGTTGTTCTGCTGCACAGGAAACACTTAAAATGCTGTTAGAATAAAAATGGACGTTTGAAGTTTGAAAATATAGAGCGAAAATGTTTGACAACGCCGCAGGATGCACTTAGATCAAAAGCGAACGATGTAAATGCAGTCAGTTCCTACCTGCATTACTTCACTGTTTATTGCGTTACGAACCGTTTACGAAGCCTATGATATCACAGGTAGGATTTATGGAGCTCAGATGTCAAAAGGCTCATTTCATTCACCCGAGTGACTGTATAGCGTCAGCGTGAGGCTAAAAGATACATTATTTGCGAAATTATAAAAATCCTTTAAAGTTCAGAATAAAAATGCACAATACCATTTTTTAAATAATTGGGGTCGAAATTAACAAAAGTAAATTTTACTAGAATATTGCGAAAGTTATAGGGATCAGTTTTCGCATTTCTCAAATGGAGAAAATCATGTAAAAACGACATATACCAACTTACGCCCTTTTGTTTTACCATATATATATATATATATATATATATATATATATATATATATATATATATATATATATATATATCACCTGATGAGATGCGTTGATACGCATCGAAACACGACAGCAATTGTGTAGCGATTTTGACATGTTTTTCGATGTAATTTCCTAAAATAAAGTATATATATATATATATATATATTCGTTCTCATCTTACCGGGATATACATACATACATACATATATATATATATATATATATATATATATATATATATATATATATATATATATATATATATGGAGAGAGAAAGAGAGAGAGAGACAGACAGACAGACAGTAGATAGATAGATAGATAGATAGATAGATAGATAGATAGATATCGCAAAGACAATGCAAACAAGACCACTTTTCTTTAGCAATTCGCCCCAAACAAGGCAGGAGTGCCACTAGCACGCCAGGGTTACGGAGAGCGAGAGTAAGAGTAAAGAGGAGTGTTTGGGAAAAGGATAAAGAGAAGGACAGGGATCAAGTTCAAAACATCAGAAGATGTCGATTGCCATTACATTTGAATATTTGAAGATTATAGCTATCAGGGAAACAAGTGATAGGAAGGGAGTTCCACTGATGGGAGGTGCGAGATAAGAAGCTGTTGGAGTAGAAGAGGTGGCTACATTTAGTCGTTTCGACAGTGAAAGGGTGGGACCGAGATGCCAACCTAGTAGCGCGCTTAAATTCATGCAATTTGGGAAGCAGTGAAAGGATCTCGTCGGAGCAGTTGTCATGAAAGTACTTGTAGAAAAGGCAGAGGGAAGCCACAGCACATATGTGTGATAGCGACTGCAGACGGGATGCTAGATCAGGACCAACCACGTTGCATATCCGTCTCTGGATTTTGTTGAGGCCCTCGAAATGAACAGCGGGAGCCCCGACCATATATGGCAGCAGTATTCCATGTAAGGACGAATAGTTGATTTACAGATTTGAAGGATGGACTCATGTGAGAAAAGTCTTCTGGTGCGACACAGAGAACCAACTTTCCTTGCGGTAGATGAAGCTATAGATTCAATGTAGTTGTTCCGCTTCAGGTCAGTGATCAGCGTGAGACCAATCAGGTGCAGAGAGGCGCTCTCGTGGAGTTAAAATTTAAAGCATAAATATAAATGTATAAGTTAAATTGAAGTACATCTGTTTCATGCTAGATGCAATCATCAGGCCTAACGATCGCATCTAGCATGAAACAGACTGTCGCCTCTAAGTGTTGACTTCTATGTTCACTTATATATATATATATATACATATAAATTGAAGAAATATAGTCTTAAAGTGTGCTATATTTATGGGATAAAGTGCTCAATATCAGAGATAGAGCGTGTGAATATAAAAGTGAACATAGAAGTCAACACTTAGAGGCGACAGTCTGTTTCATGCTAGTGCAATCGTCAAGCACGTTGCTTGACGATTGCACTAGCATGAAACAGACTGTCGCCTCTAAGTGTTGACTTCTATGTTCACTTTTATATATATATATATATATATATATATATATATATATATATATATATATATATATATATATATATATATCTGAAGGTGATATGAAATGAGGGGGGGTCTGAATCCCAATACAAACAAAATATAAAACAGAAACTAACATAAAATAATGATCCTTGTAGGACCCGTCCAAGCCTACAAAAAATCAGAGTTGCCGCTGTATTCTGTCATCAGACAGAATCAAGAGGCTAACTGAAGCAGAGAGAGAGAGAGAGAGAGAGAGAGAGAGAGAGAGAGAGAGAGAGAGAGAGATTTTACTGAGCCATGACTGTCCAATATGAAAAGATCTTAAAAGGAAAAAGAGTATCTAAGGAGTAGGGATTGATTTGTTGTCTTTTTAATAAGTTATCAACCCTTTGTAAGTTATTTAAAGTCGAATCATATTTTAGATAGAATAATTCTATTTTATATTTTGACGCGTGAATATTGCATCAGGAAAGTAAAACTTGAATCTGGAAAAGTCATTGGTGTTCTCAAAAATAATACCAATGTCTTTTCCAGATACAACTCCTACTATTTAACCCATATCTGAAGAGTGAAGACGGATTCATACTTTTCCCAAGAGTATTTGCGCGTAAATGTATTTAACGAACCCAACTGGAATTCGAACTTGACCCTCCGAATTTTAATTTCAAGCTTCTATCCATTATACCCTGCCCTGATGGTGAGTCGCCTTGACATAGTAGGACGGCTTGCGTGCTTCAACGACCCCCAGAACTATATGGGCGGGGGCTTCGGCCATTAGCAGGTCCAACCAAGCTCAACAGGAGCCAGACGAAAGACACACCCTGGCCCTCAAGGTTGGACGTTGTCTAGTAAGATAACAACTTACTCACTTAAAAACTAGTTTGTTACAGAAAACTCAATGATATCTTCAAACAACGCCGTGGCCAAGGAAGAGTCCTCCAAAGTGGAGCGTGTGACGCGTGCTGGTGATAATCCCCCAGGAAGGCCGCCGGCACAACATTGGCCGAGCTGAAGAGGATCGCCCGGAACCGCGTCCTTTGGGGAGGTGTTGTTGCGACCCTATGTTCCCCAAGGAATTAAGAGGCATAATGAATGATGAATCCATTATACCATCAGCACATCCCTAAAGAATAGGAAAAAAACTGAATGAAAAAGAAATTCAGTTTTAGTCAGAGTAAGGATAATTTTAACAAAACTTTAGAAAGCAAATTAAAATAACTGCCACGCCAGATAGTAAATGCGTAGATGGTTGGATTTTCTCTCGTCTCCTGATATTTTACTTTTGCCGGTTTTCATTCACAAAATTCAATTCTTGCTAAACAGCAATTTACTAACTGCCTCGCCCTAACTTGAGCTTGCCCCGAATTACGCTTAACCCTAGAACACTAACCATCAATTAAAGTTACACCACTACTAAACATGGGTATATCATACCCGATTTTGAAAATATCAAAAAATATTAAATATAAATCTTTATTTTAAATATTTTACATGCAGGCACTTCAAACTTTGTACTTTGAGTTAACATTAATAGGAACTGAAAAACATATTATTTAGGTAAGAAAATCAGGTACTGAAAATTGTAATTAAAAATTGGAAAATTTGTGCTGGGTACTATATAAACATGGTTAGTGTCAGGGAGGACTAGAAGTAAGTGGAGTAAAAGTGAGTACGGATGCAATTAGTCGTTCACTTCGTCGATATGACACCTTTTCGAGGACTCCGTGGAAAAAAAAAACACTTCTTAAGCTAGACTGGATTTTGCAAACGAGCATTGTATCAAACCTGCAACATTTTGGGAAAATGCACTTTGGTCAGACGAAACGAAAATTGAACATTTTGGCAGAAACGCTATGGCAAAGGTCTGCGGAAAGAAGGGTACTGAATATTCGCCGAAGAAAACTATCCCAACAGTAAAATTTGGAGGCGGATCAGTCATGATCTGGGATTGCTTTAGTGTCCAAGTGGTAGGGAACATTGAAATAATTGAAGGGAGAACGAATGGAGCATATTATGGGGATATTTTTGAGAGAAATTTACATCAGAGTGCACATTCGCTGGGCTTGAAACCAGGTTGGGTCTTTCAACAATAAAATGATCCTAAACATACTGTAAAGCTTGCAAAATCATGGTTATGTTCAAATAGACGTTCTAAAATGGCCAAGTCAATCTGAATCCGATTGAAAATTTATGGAGAGAGCTGAAACCGAGAATTCAAAGAAGGAACCTGCAAAACCTTCATGGACTAAAGGAAAAAAATATTAGTCAAAAAAACATGCAAGAAATTCGTAAGGGTTTACTCTAATCGCCTACAATGTGTAATTAGTAATAATAGTTACGCTACGAAATAATAATAGATGATTTAATAAATGTATTGTAAACTTTTGCGTTATTAAATAGTTTTTCTTCGTGGGATAGTTTTATTGATTATTTTTTAAAATCTGATTGTTTGACTAAAGGCTTAAACATATGTATTATTAGCCGTAAAAGTTTCATTAATCTGTGTTAGAAATACCTAAAGAAACATTTTTGTAATGTGATGTAAACTTTTGCGTAACACTGTATATTTAAAAGCAACAAAGGATATTCCTTTCCGGTTCGTTTCTCTCGTTGTTATGAAGTTAGAAATTCAGCCGTTACTTTCGTTGTATACTGAATATATTGAAGGCACCCAGAAACCCAGACTTTTAATAAAAAGAACATTATTTGAAAGGCGATAGACTAATAGTATCTACGAGATCTGATCAAAAAGAGTATCGGGACTATTGCTATGGTAACGGAGCGAAAGTACGCAGAGTGAAGTCGCTTGGCACAGATTGACCTTGAATTCTGTTGCACATGTACACTAAGTTATAACGTATTCGCTCACTTCCGTTGTTTATAGCACAGTACTTGGAAGGAAGGTGTGTAGAGTGTGGTCATCTCACTAAACCACAGAGGTTTCATAAGTGACCATGGCTTGGGAAGCAGTTTTGGCCGAAGACAACATTCCCCAGCTTTGCCAACCATCATATTCTTCAGATCTCGCTACTTGTGACTTTTACCTCTTCAAAAATCAAATCCCACTTGAAAGCAGAAAGATTTCAAGGCGTCGAGGACATCCAAGAGAATGCAACGATTCAGCGGCTCGATGTCCCAAAAAAGGAATTCCAAGAATGCTTCCTTCAACGGAAACGATGCTGTGGGGCTTTGGAAGGGGACTATTCTGAAGGAGATTAAATGCCGAATTGATATCTGTTGTGGTTTTGATTTTATAACATTATTCCTGATATTTTTATCAAACCACGTATAATAATTCATCACAGTTTATTTGAATATAGAAATATAATATGACAAGAAGGAAGTAGACGTTTTAAAATTTAAACAGGCTGTTTACGTGACCCGAGCTATAAAGAAATATATAAAAATTTATTTTATTTTAATGATTACATATGTATAAAGCGGATAAAGACAGAGCAAAAGTCATCTATAGAAATTCATTGTCAATAGATTTTACTACAAGCAATGTATCTGTAAAAAGTGACGGCTTTATGTATATTTGTTTAATTTGGGTTTCGTTGATGAATATTTAAAAGCCGGTCGTTTCAATGAGTTTAACACAGAGATATGATTTTTAAAGGCCAATACAAACATGAGTACTTCGTTCAAGTAACCGACTGTCCAGTTAAATAATAAATTCTTTTGTTTTAAAAAAAAGTCTCTAACGCCAGGTACGTAACACGCTAATGCACTAGACTTTTCTCTTTTCGAAATCTTTTAATGTGTATCTATTTCACTGACTGCACAAACTATATTCGCATACAAGTTTTGTATGTCCTGGGTAAGACGATAAACTACATCCGCGTCCTGGGTAAGACGATAAACAACATCCGCGTCCTGGGTAAGACGATAAACAACATCCAACAGCAGGGCTTTGATCAGGAGGTTTTGAGGAGCATGGAACCAGCTCTTAACTACTGTTGTTGCCAGATGTTGTTGGACCCGGAGTGGTCCCACCTATGGGCAAATGGTTGGCCCCCGGGTTGGGGTCAACGCACTGTGTAAGTGTAAAAATAGGTTTTAATACCAGCAACACATTTTTTTTTGTAAAAATATTACCAGCAATGAATTTTTGAAGAAAGATTTGTTTTACCAGTAATACATTTTTGAAGAAAACAAATATTGTCTGCATTAAATAATCCATTGAGTTTGATATGCCGTAAAACAAACCAAACGAAACCAAATCAAGTTTTGCATGAATATAAAATATTTTCGATCAAACATAAGTAAGTGACGTTGTCACAATATCTTATATAGTGGGATATGTGACTGTAGGTCCGCGGTACTATCACCATCTTGTTACGACTGGTGAATATCGTAGTGGCTCTAAAGTGTGCCTGGTAAACGTTGTCGTAGTTTATAAGTGAACTGAGTCGGTTATGTCGTCTTGTTCGTTTCTACAGCTTTATTGCTACCAATATAATAACGTTGACCTGTCTCTGTCTCTTGATGAGAATCAAATTAAATATCGTTTCACCGAGAGTTTTTCTCATGGTGTTAAACAATTCAACACATATAGACTGAATTGATTGCTTATGTCCTTGATATTTTACCTAATACTTTAAAACACCTTTCGACGCCGGCTACACTCGGTGGTGTAACCACGTTTAGTGGTCCGGTCCTCAGGATCTTAGTACGACGTTTTAACCAAGGGGCTAACTCTGGTCAGTACTGAGGCTCGTCCAAGCTGGTTGTAAGTCACTGACCACTTCGATGCACACCAACTCTGCCCACAAAGTGTTCTTGATCTCAGAGCAGTGGGGAATCGAAGGTCGTATCGCAGCGCTGGTTCAAGCCGGGGCGGGTGCTGTACTAAGGACAAAATATCTTCACGACGAAAAATAAAACGAGATATTCATGGGGTTAATCTTCAATTAGCTTATATAGCTCCTTGTACAACAAAATTAACCCTTCTCGCATCAATCTCCTTAGTGACACTGGGCCTTGTCTAAACTTCTGGGGAGCTGGGTTCGCAGTCTTGGAATCAGGAATCTGGTTGGCAGCTGACGTGGATTTCAGAGGCACTCAATGTGGGATTTCAGCCCAAAGTCTCTGAGCTCCCCAAAGTCATCTGCTTATATGCATATCGGCCCCAAACTTTCGTGGAACCAAAGGGTTCTGGGGATTCGGTGATTACCCAATTTTCATTAATGCCAATAACGGTTTTCTTTGTTCCCTATTTCTGCTTTCTTAATCAACTTTCCAAATTTGGAGAATTATCTACTTTCCTTGGGGGGAGTAGTCACAGGGATTGCTCTTCCCTTAACTCCAGCAATAAATTTTGGAAGGAAAAATTATTACCAGCAATACATTATTACCAGCAATACTTTTTTAGAAAAAATATTAGCAGCAACATATTTTTGAAAAAAAATACCAGCAACACATTTCTTGAAAAAATATTGCCAGAAATACTTTTTGAAAAAAAAAGTTACCAGCAATACATTTTTTAAGATAAATATTACCAGCAATAAAAATCTTGTCGGCATTAAATAATCCATTGAGGTTGCTATGTCGTAAAACAAACCAAACCAAATTTAGTGGCTTTACTGCCTTGCATGGGGTGAAATAGATTTTAAAGAAAGAAAAAGAAAAAAGAATAGCAATAAGTTGAGAGCAAAAGTGTTTGCTCAAAGAAAATCCAGTTTTTTCCCTCCAAAATTTAGAGGAAAAAAAAATGAATTTTACAGAAAATATCTAGTTGTAATTAATTACATTAATCGATTTAGCCTGTAACGACATTCTAGTGAATGTCTTAACAAAAGGAGAGAATAATCCAATGGTTTACTTATGCGACACGTGGTATGCTTAGAGATTAAGCTTTCCGGAGTGGAAACGAGACACGTCCCTACGTCATCCTGTGGGTTTCCGTACGATTATTAAGCAACGTTGAGCCTGGTTAGTACCTTGATGTGACCTCTTGGGAATATCGGGTGCTGTAAGCTTGGATGTGCAGGTGGTGTAATGGATAATGTTTCGGAATTGTTAATCAGAGATCCGAGTTCCAATTGCAGTTGAGTTCGTTATATTCCTTTGCGCTGAAATACCCTTAAGAAACGTATCAATTTACTTCTTTTTCCCCTCCAGCTATAGGTTAATTAGTAAAACTCGTATCACTAGAATCATTATTATCTCTAAAAATAAAAAAACAAAATTGCATTAAAATAATCGATACAGTTTTATATGCAGCTAAACAAAAACAACCAACCTTTTTACAATTTATTTATGCTTAAAAATATTCAAAACAGATTTTAAAGGATGTTGAAATTCTTGTCTACAGAAAACCTAGTTCTGATATAAACATTTATTTATCTATTTGGCAAAATATTTTTACGGTCATCTTGCGATGTATGGATCAAAGACCGTTCCGAAGGGTGATCTCTTTGACGTCTCATTCATTTCGAATACCGGTTATGACTTGTATGAGCGAAAACAACAAACCTTTTGTTAACAGCTTCAAGTCAGTTGTGCTAAATTTGTCTACTGCGATTTAAATTTATTCTTTTAATATTTTCAGCATATTGTGAAATACAAAAGGAAATACGTTTTCGCATTTAAAGTCTCTTGGTTCGGCAAACAATGAACGAGACGTGGCAGACGTCATGTCATTAGCGTTCAAGCGGCAGGTTATTTCAAAAAGCTATTTAAAAAGTAAAAGAGGCGGTTGTGGTAGCATGAATATGTACTTCTAAAATAGTGGGGACAAGCAGTACCCAAAACAGAAATATCTCTGGTTTTTTGGGGGGGTTTTTTGTTTGTTTTTTTTTGTTGTTTTTTTAGAAATATTTCTAAAGCTTGATTTATTTTAATGTGCGACTACAATAGTGTAGTATTCAATATAAATTCCATATTTAGCTTGTAGGCAAAGAAATATAGATAGAAAGATCATGTTGCGCCATCGTGAGAGAGATTGCTTTTATTAAAAACCAGTATTTGAATTACTGGATTTTGGAGATTAGAGATAAGAGTGCTAGAAGAAAATGTAAAAAAAAAAACTAGGTAAAAATAAAAAAATAAACATGCATATACAGAGGATGTGCAGGTTCTCGTACCATCAGGTACACAATAGTAGGGAAATCTTAGAAGTGGTTATAGGTGCTGAACGTGATATCAGGGAGCTGACTATAAATTTCAGTTTAGTCTGCTGCATTCATTTTTGCACAAATACCATTGAGAAAGACATGAATCCATCTTTTTTCCTCTCAGCTATGCGCTAAATTACAATGTCGTTTACGCTCTCTCGATTTGGCTGGTAATATGAATTTAAACCGTAACAAAAAAAAAAACTGGCTTGGGGGTTAGAGATACTTTAGAAAATCTATTTATTGGCTTACGATTCGGGTATTTAAAGAGAGAGAAGCAAGAACACCAAAGGTTGATATTTATAGCATCGGGATGTAATTATAACAAATGATAGATCAATTTGACACGTCGGAATGCGACAGAAGAAAGTGGGAAATATCGATTGATTCGACATCGGCCCCTATTCCACTGTTTTCTTTTTCGTCGCCTGGGCACCGTACCAAGCTAAACTTTTAAAATAATATACGCGAAAACTACCAAAGGAAAAAAAATGTAAGCAAATAGATACAACTCTAAAACCCAAATATGAACTTCTTTTATAACGACTTACGAAAGCCGAAAGCGATCAGAAAAGTGCTATAAAATCAAAGTTCTATATAAAAAAAACAAACAAATAAAACGTCTATCTACCGACAATTTACAAGTAACCTTAAGAACAATTCTGGTCGAAAACACAAAAATTCTATATAAATCACATTACCGGAAACATCTCGCTATATGAGAAACTCTGTAAATTAAACATCTCTCTCCCCCCCTCTCTCTCTCTCTCTCTCTCTCTCTCTCTCTCTCTCTCAACTTCACCTTATTTAACAGTGAGAAAAATGTGTTAAGTGTTTAAAAAAATACAAAATAACGCTCACTGGAATTCCAGCGGCGCTCAACACGCGAAGGTTAAGTATAAAAAGTTAAAAAGTTGATTCGCATATTTAAATAAAAGGGGGGATATGAGTTTGATTCTTGTTGAGGGGTGAATTTTCTTTATTGGGACTTCCCAATCTCTACCCGTTCAGACAGAAACGTTACCCTTAAAAAATCAGGTGTGTCTACTTAAACACGTGGTACACGTATTTAAGTAGACACACCTGATAGACACACATTATTTTTTGTAAGCATTATCAAAGTAGGTACTACTTTGATAATGCTTACAAAAAATAATGTAGGATTTAAAAAAATAATTACTTCAAAATAGATATGGACTGTGAGGCCATTTTTTAAAATCATTTCACCTCAAGCAAGGCGGTAAAGCCTCTAAGATGTAAGGGGGTTACTGAGAGTAAAAGAAACAGAGACGACAATAAAAAAACAGGTTTTAAGGAGACATAGCAGAACGATTTTCATTACATTTAATTTTTTTAAAATCGTAGTTGACAAGTAACCAGGGAGATGGAAAAGATGTACACAAGCGAAAAATGCGGAAGATGAAGCTATTAGCATAGAACTTATAGGCAAAGGTAAGTTACTTTACGGTAGTGGGAGAGTGAGTGAAGCAGAGATGCCAGATCAGGACCGATAACGTTGCTGATTCTTCTATTTTGTCAAGAATCACTAAATACATAGAAGAAGTACCAGACCAGAGGTGACAGAAATATCCAATGCATGGATGAATTGTAGACTTATAAATATGCAAGATAGATGCTGGCAAGAAAAATTATCTAGCACAGCATAGTGAAGTAACTTTCCTAGCAACAGGCTTAAGAATTGATTCAATATAATCTTTCTACCTCATTTCGGAGGAAAACTGGTGGTTAGCATCTGCCATGCTGATGGGAGGAAAAAAGTTCTCCAAGACGATTATTAGATAGCAGTTTCGTTTTGGGGGTGTTACAATTAACAAACCACTTCTTACAACACATAAAAGGTCATTTTATTTAACCTATCAGACTTACTAATTGTGTCATCAGTATAGATAACGAGTCGAGAAGTGATGACATCGGGGAAGTCGTCGATGAAAATAAGGAGTCAACACTACACAGTGACTGTCACCCTCTTCAGTGGGATCATCAGACCAAGCCAAAGAAAGAAAGAAAAAAAAGAAAGAACGAAAACAGCTGTCGTATCATAGGCGAAATATCAAAGTTAATTTGAGGTCGTCCTACAAGTATGTCAACAGTAGGTTCTTGTCCCTTTTACCTTGGCAAAGTAGCCACACTTCATAAGCTTGACAGACCACTGGACGGCGGTTTTCAAAACGATAAAAAACGAAAGACGTTTGAACACGTGCCTACTGCACGACAAACCAAATAAAAAGAAAAAGCAATTACGAAAAATGACAAAAAAAAAATGGCGTTAATTCACTCAACTTTAAAGTGCTTGCGCCCTCTCGCGGTAACTATCGAAAAAGTTCACACGCACTTCTTATTTTAAGTCCTGGTGGCTAATAAAAATAAACAAACTTAAAAAAAAGAAGAAATAAAGTATGAAAGAAAGAAGGAAGGAAAAGGTAAATATGAATTCAACACTAAAAGGGAAAAGAAGTCTTGTATTTTTTTTTTCAAATATACCATTGCAAAATGGTACAGCTATGCACGAACGCTCTACTCTTCTCGATTATCCCACCATTCATTCAGCACCCACCAGAGAACTGGATTGAATACAGGGTATCATTACTCACTTTTTAAACGCTGCATTATATTGAGTTTCACTTTAACTCACCAAACGCCGCTCTGAACGCCTCCAACCTCCACCTCGAGATCATTATATTTATTTCCTGTTTCCTTCATATCCCCTGTCCCCAAAGTTACTTAAGATTCTTGCAGCATGAGAATTTGGCCTCGTCTTGACTCCCCCTTTTAATCTGAACGAACTTTACTAACTTCGTTTAAATAAAATTAAGTACATAAATATAACGGGGGGTGGGAACCGAAAATCTGATCTATTTATTTTGATCATATTATTGTTTTCATACCATTTGGCCCAGGGTTTTCATTTCTTCTTAAACTGCGAAATGAAAACGTCTTCGCCACTACGCTCTTTCTTTACAAGAGCCAGATCAAACCAAAAATAGACTACTGGCTGGAGCTGCACAATCCCCACATCTACACGGCCTTGTAGGTGATGAACTGTTTTCCACTCTGCAACCACTTTTCAACAAGCGAAACACTTCTAGCCTCTAGCTAATCTATCGCTGATTTCATAGTAGATGTTCGGACGAACTACATTCCTTAGTTCTACCAGTCCAGACCATCACAACTAGAACCCACTAGGCCACGGCTCATCCTAATTCTCTTCATATTCCATTGGTAAGGAAGAAGTTCCATTCAACTCCTTCTGTAGTGCTGTTGCATTGTAGATGGTGGGATGGTTTCCCGATTACTACAATCTTAACCTCTTGAAATCTAAGATCAATCGTTATTTCTCGTATATATCCTTATAATATGCACTTTTTGCCCCCTCCTTATACACGCTACTACAACAGCCTCATTTTGAAACCCTGTACCTTGGTTGGTTCTTGGGTCTTTTATTGGGTGAAAAAAAAATTATTTCTTGTCTTACAATATACGACTGTACATGCAGGCAGCGTAACAGTAATCGGCGTGAAAAATCGAATTGGCGTGCAGAGTTCAAATTCAGACCGAGTATATTACGTTCACTTTCGCGTCACTGTCCATGGGAACGGCTTTTATACTCTCTCTTTCCTCTCCGTCCTCCTCAGCTACATGGTAGACTTAGATCTCTAGCCTTGGTTGGCAACCAACCTAGTTGAAGGACAACACTGAATTTAAAACCATGAGAAAAGCAACAGAAAACATATCTCTCCCAAGTTGTCCAGGCGAGTTACAGACATTAAAGAAAAGGAAACCATAACCGCTTATTTTTACGTACCTAATACAAGAAGTGCGGATTTCTTTTTCTTAATATGCAATAAACAGGGTGTCTTAATAAAAGGAGATGGAAATCACTTAAAGTGTCAAAACGTGTGAAATTAATAAATACGAGTGGGTTGTCGGAAATTTAAATAAAGTAAATAAATGAACGTCACCCCCGTCTCTTAGGTACCTCAGTGTACGACCTGAAAGAACATGACATGAAAAAATTAATCTACCTGGAAAAGTTTTCGTCTAAACCTACCTCCCAGAATCTGATTAAATTTTAAGATACCAGACTTTTTAAACAACTCTTAGTCGGGCTGACCTTTCAGCCAAATAGCATCCTGGTCATTATTAATTTCTGAGCAGGACAGAAATTCAAAATAAGGTGAAGTGAGAATGAAGGAGGTGCTGAAGAATTTTCCAGAGCAGGATCTTCTACATGATTAGAAAATCAGTAATGGAATAGCAAGATTATATCTTCAAAGTGCTCCTTAATGATGGTCCCAAATTCTAGGCAAAATTGTAGTTAGGCAATTTTTTTAGCCACCTTCCAAATCCATATTTTCAGGAAAACGATTTAAAATAAAACAAGCGTTTCTAACCTCTACACGACTCCGATTGTGGTGCATGTAATCTGTTTCTTCATCAATGAATTAGCAACGAACTTCAACAAAAGAATCAAATAGTGTCGCGTAATCTGCTTAAGAATTGAAAACGCGAGTAAAATACGAGCTCACGTACCGGTTTGTCCATGCTCTTAGCTTCCACCGAGAGTCGTGATTACGTTCAGTTTGAATAGAAATTTTCTGCTGCTGCCAAAAAAAGAGGAATCGGTTTTAAAATGAGACATTCTTAGTGTTGTGGATTCCGGGTATGGAATCCTGCACAATAAATAAACAACGCCAGTAATTGAAATAGGAAAATAAGTGTATTGAACGTAAGAATACAAACTTGAAATGAAGATTAGTAGTCCAGGAATGCGGGTTAGTAGAAAGTATATGTACAAGTCTGTAAGTGAAGCCGTAATTTTTTTTCCTTCCCCTCTCTCTCTCTCTCTCTCTCTCTCTATCTATCTATCTATCTATCTCTCTCTCTCTCTCTCAACCTTGTCTCAACGTATCTCCCCGTATCTCCAACTTTGTCAGTATAAGTATACTTTAGACGAGTCCATCTTGTGGAAAAGGGGAGAGACACACAACACTTAGTAATATATCTCAGAAAATTGAAGAATAAAAATAAACATTGACCCGCTAATGTTTACTTATATTTAAAACTCAATTTGAAATTTCTAAGATTATCTACTTCCAAAATCGTACTGGTGGTACTCGTGAACATTTCGCGGTTTTTGCTATTTTAATTCTTTGATGAATCATAATTCTTAAATTAGTGATTGGATAAGCTCCTTGCGATGTCGACGACTATAAAATCCCCTTGGAAATTCCCATATTCCATTCTTCGATATTTAAGCTTACCTTCAGAAAGTATTGCAATGACAATAGTAAGTATAAATGCAGGTCATTATTTAAGTCTGAGTTTACTAACAGTCAATCTACCGATAGGTTGCTCTGCTGAGTATAAGTCTGAGTTTACTAACAGTCATTCTACCGATAGGTTGCGCTGCTGAGTATAAGTCTGAGTTTACTAACAGTCATTCTACCGATAGGTTGCGCTGCTGAGTATAAGTCTGAGATTACTAACAGTCATTCTACCGATAGGTTGCTCTGCTGAGTATAAGTCTGAGTTTACTAAAAGTCATTCTACCGATAGGTTGCTCTGCTGAGTATAAGTCTGAGTTTACTAACAGTCATTCTACCGATAGGTTGCTCTGCTGAGTATAAGTCTGAGTTTACTAAAAGTCATTCTACCGATAGGTTGCTCTGCTGAGTATAATTCTGTGTTTACTAACAGTCATTCTACCGATAGGTTGCTCTGCTGAGTATAAGTCTGAGTTTACTAACAGTCATTCTACTGATAGGTTGCGCTGCTGAGTATAAGTCTGAGATTACTAACAGTCATTCTACCGATAGGTTGCTCTGCTGAGTATAAGTCTGAGTTTACTAACAGTCATTCTACCGATAGGTTGCTCTGCTGAGTATAAGTCTGAGTTTACTAAAATTCATTCTACCGATAGGTTGCTCTGCTGAGTATAATTCTGTGTTTACTAACAGTCATTCTACCGATAGGTTGCTCTGCTGAGTATAAGTCTGAGTTTACTAACAGTCATTCTACCGATAGGTTGCGCTGCTGAGTATAAGTCTGAGATTACTAACAGTCATTCTACCGATAGGTTGCTCTGCTGAGTATAAGTCTGAGTTTACTAACAGTCATTCTACCGATAGGTTGCTCTGCTGAGTATAAGTCTGAGTTTACTAACAGTCATTCTACCGATAGGTTGCGCTGCTGAGTATAAGTCTGAGATTACTAACAGTCATTCTACCGATAGGTTGCTCTGCTGAGTATAAGTCTGAGTTTACTAACAGTCATTCTACCGATAGGTTGCTCTGCTGAGTATAAGTCTGAGTTTACTAACAGTCATTCTACCGATAGGTTGCTCTGCTGAGTATAAGTCTGAGATTACTAACAGTCATTCTACCGATAGGTTGCGCTGCTGAGTATAAGTCTGAGTTTACTAGCAGTCATTCTACCGATAGGTTGCTCTGCTGAGTATAATTCTGTGTTTACTAACAGTCATTCTACCGATAGGTTGCTCTGCTGAGTATAAGTCTGAGATTACTAACAGTCATTCTACCGATAGGTTGCGCTGCTGAGTATAAGTCTGAGTTTACTAGCAGTCATTCTACCGATAGGTTGCTCTGCTGAGTATAATTCTGAGTTTACTAACAGTCATTCTACCGATAGGTTGCGCTGCTGAGTATAAGTCTGAGATTACTAACAGTCATTCTACCGATAGGTTGCTCTGCTGAGTATAAGTCTGAGTTTACTAACAGTCATTCTACCGATAGGTTGCTCTGCTGAGTATAAGTCTGAGTTTACTAACAGTCATTCTACCGATAGGTTGCTCTGCTGAGTATAAGTCTGAGTTTACTAACAGTCATTCTACCGATAGGTTGCGCTGTTGATGTATATTGGCCACAGCCTCATCAAACAAGTCGTGGATTCCGTATCAAGCAGGTTAGCTAGCCCCACGCTAACCCGGTTTTGAATTCAGGGTTATCCTTCTCCTAGACTGGTTACCAACCAAAGCTATCAAGCTTAGACTGTAGTGCTATAAATCTCTATCCGGGTTAAAAAAAAAAGAGATGGAATCATATTTTTCTAATTGGTATTTGTGCAAAAGAGAACGCAACGCCCCCAAGTGGAATTTGAACTCGGCCCACTCCACCTAACTTTCAGCTCTGATAACCGCTGCGTTACAGACACATCCACCTTTAACATAAGTGTTTAAAAAGCGAAAAACTACAACATAAAATAAAGGTTTAGACAAAACCTCCGCTAACATGTACTGTTGATATAAGTTCCGCTGCGCCTGCTACCACGAAGATTACTACTACGGTTACTACTGCCGAGGGGGAACGCAACTATAAACTTTAAGCCGCGCACAGAAATCTTTATCTCTCCATCGCAAGAGTCGTATATCGTTCTGAGACGATTTCACAACAAGCTAATCTCTCTCTCTCTTTCTCTCTCTCTCTCTCTCTCTCTCTCGTTTTTACGTCAATTATTTTCTTTTCAGTAACCCGTTTCTTTTCTGTACTATTCTTTTCTGCTATATAAAAGACATTAACAATTCAACCATTGAATAGTTGTTTGTCAGGCTTTCTACAGATATATATTTTCTTTTTTGGTGCATTCTAAATTTCTTAGCAGAGACTCTCCAGCCGTGTCTACATCTTAAGTCGACCGTGAATGGATGAACATCACTTCTGCTTCCTGGATCAAAACATACACAACGTGGGCAAGAAGCAGGATTAAACCAGTGGACTAGTCGAATGATGTACGGATGTTCACGGGACCTAAGGTCACTCCCTTAAGTTCGGTTAAGACCGAGTAGACACCTCAACCAAGAGAGTAACACGTCGGAGGTTTAGGGGCTGGGGCTAAAGTGATAGAAGGGAGTCTCCTTGAAAGATTCCTCGTCGGATATTCAACCGATTAGCAGTGCAGTTGGTCTAATTAAGACATAATGTGGTTGTCTACAGTTCCATGCTATATTTAAGGAAATTTACCATCGCCGATGAGAGTATATATTTCCAAATCCTTATGGATCCAAGACTGTGGCACACTATCAGAGGTTTTACGGTAATTTATGCAAGCACAGCTTAGATTTATACCTTTTTTCCTGCAATTTTCCAGTATCATTTTGTTGGATAAACATGTTTTTAGGAAAGTGGCCTATCATTTTCTTGATCGTCTGTTTCACTCGTTTTTGGTCGGAGATATATAATAAGAACAGTGATCAATTCTGAAATTTCATTGGGATTATTCATTAGCATTGATAAAGTTTGTACAAAGTTCTTACGGATTGATAACAGATACAGCCAAAAGTAATTCCTTAATGAATTCTATTTGGGGATTTTGCTTACTTTATATTATTTTTAGTTATATGTTGCCATTCTTGTGCAGGTATATTCGACATTCTTTCTTCTTTTTTATCCGTTCTGCAGTGAGATTATAGACCTTCAAGCTACTCCAAATATTCTCCCAAAACCATTGCACTTTCGTCCTGGGTATGATGATAAACTACATCCAGCAGCAAGGCCTCTGATCGGGAAGTTTTGAGGAGCGTGGAACCACGTCTTTGTTGTTGCTGTTCACGCTGACCCGGGGTGGTAGCACCTGTTAGGGTCCCAACTATGGGCAAATAGTGAACCTCTAAACTGGGGTGAAAATACAATGAAAGTGTAGAAATACATTTATATAGTAAAGGTGCCAGCAATACATTTTTGTAGGGAAAAATATTATCAGCAATACATCTTTGTAAGATAAAATATTATCAACAATACATCTTTGTAAGATAAAATATTACCAACAATACATTTTTGTAAGAAAAAATATTACCAGCAATACATTTTTCTAAGGAAAAATTACCAGCAAAGCGTTTTTGTAAGGAAAATAAATATTACCAGCAATACATTTTTCTAATGAAAAAATATTACCAGCAATACATTTTTGTAAGGAAAAAATATTACCAACAATACATTTTTGTAAGGAAAAAATATTACCAGCAATACGTTTTTGTAAGGAAAATAAATATTATCAGCAATACATTTTTCTAATGAAAAAATATTACCAGCAATACATTTTTGTAAGGAAAAAATATTACCAACAATACATTTTTGTAAGGAAAATAAATATTACCAGCAATACATTTTTCTAATGAAAAAATATTACCAGCAATACATTTTTCTAATGAAAAAATATTACCAGCAATACATTTTTGTAAGGAAAAAATATTACCAGCAATACATTTTTGTAAGGAAAAATATTACCAGCAATACATTTTTGTAAGGAAAAAATATTACCAGCAATACATTTTTGTAAGGAAAAAATATTACCAACAATACGTTTTTGTAAGGAAAATAAATATTACCAGCAATACATTTTTCTAATGAAAAAATATTACCAGCAATACATTTTTGTAAGGAAAATAAATATTACAAGCAATACATTTTTCTAATGAAAAAATATTACCAGCAATACATTTTTGTAAGGAAAATAAATATTACCAGCAATACATTTTTCTAATGAAAAAATATTACCAGCAATACATTTTTGTAAGGAAAATAAATATTACCAGCAATACATTTTTCTAATGAAAAAATATTACCAGCAATACATTTTTGTAAGGAAAAAATATTACCAGCAATACGTTTTTGTAAGAAAAAAATATTACCAGCAATACATTTTTGTAAGGAAAAAATATTACCAACAATACATTTTTGTAAGGAAAATAAATATTACCAGCAATACATTTTTCTAATGAAAAAATATTACCAGCAATACATTTTTGTAAGGAAAAAATATTACCAGCAATACGTTTTTGTAAGAAAAAAATATTACCAGCAATACATTTTTGTAAGGAAAATAAATATTACCAGCAATACATTTTTCTAATGAAAAAATATTACCAGCAATACATTTTTGTAAGGAAAATAAATATTACCAGCAATACATTTTTGTAAGGAAAAAATATTACCAGCAATACATTTTTGTAAGGAAAAAATATTACCAACAATACATTTTTGTAAGGAAAATAAATATTACCAGCAATACATTTTTCTAATGAAAAAATATTACCAGCAATACATTTTTCTAATGAAAAAATATTAACAGCAATACATTTTTGTAAGGAAAAAATATTTCAGCAATACATTTTTGTAAGGAAAAAATATTACCAACAATACATTTTTGTAAGGAAAATAAATATTACCAGCAATACATTTTTCTAATGAAAAAATATTACCAGCAATACATTTTTGTAAGGAAAAAATATTTCAGCAATACATTTTTCTAAGGAAAAAATATTACCAACAATACATTTTTGTAAAAGAAATGACTAATTCCCCGAAGAAAATTAAATTTCGGCATTAAATGACCCATAAGGAGTTGATATGTCGCTAGACAAACAACGAAGCAAACAAATAAACCTTTGCACTTTATCTATAGATCGCGACTTTTTGATTTCTATAATTTCTTTTCCAATTTATCAGTTGAATTTCTTTATGTCTGTTTGAAATATTTTGTGTAGACAACGCTTTTCATATCGTCTTCTTCTCAGTGCCTTTAATTGCAGTTTCTTTTTAAGAAGTTCTTTGATTGGTGGAATTTCATTTTCTTCTTTATATTTCCTTTTGACAGTCCTGGTTTTCCGCGTCGAAATATATGAATTTCTTGAAATCTGATCCAGTATCGATAATTTACATCTGAATTCCTCAATTTCCCGCTTTAAGTTTGTTTTTTCAATCAACTTTTTTCCCTGTTGTTTGATTAAGTTTTCCAGTAACCGCTAAAACCGTTGCATATATTGCATTATTTACTTTTTTAATCTTTTTCTGGTGCCCTGTCGTTAACAATGTTTTCAATGCGTTATATATTTGCACATTACGTTTATTTGTCTTCATCGTGTGGATTTTTGGAAGTTGTTTTGTTTCTGACATTTCTGAGTTACTTTTCTGATTATTTGAATAATGTAATTCTTTGCTTCAATGATCTTGTTTTTAAGGAATTCTGTTTAAATTTCGTATTACATTGATCCCTCGCTAATTCGCGGTTCTACTATCGCGGATTCACGACTTCGCGGATTTTTAAAAATATATATATGGAAAATATATCGCGGAGTTTCTGGAAAAATCTAGAAAAATCGCGATATATGTACACCTAAAATTTTTCATTAAACCCATTAAAATATTAATAATAAATATTATTTCCTAGTCTAGGAACAACAAAACAAGCGTAAAATAGCAAAAAAACATATACAGGGGTATTTGAACTTGTAACTCACATGACAAAAAAAAAGAACCATTTAGAATGAGATGTGCATACAGTACCCGCGTTTCCTGTTGTTGGGAAAACGCAAAACGTACCATCTCGGTGACGAAGTGCGTTGTAAGACGGGCTGTGATTGGTGCAATGGAGACAGAAGATGAATCACAGTTTTCTATTTTGTAATCTGGCCTGTGATTGGTGCTTTGACCGATGCTCATATCTGCAGCATTTTCCCTTGTCTCTCTCTCGCGGCCATTTCGCTAAAACAAAAACAAGAATCTGCTACCCGTACATTGTATGCACAATCCAAAGGCGTGCATAACAAAGATGCTGACCTTCGACTGGTTCCACCAGTGTTTTATCCCGCAAGTTAAGGTGTATCTATTATCCCGCAAGTTAAGGTGTATATAAGGACTTGCCTTTCGAAATCCTTCTTCTAATGGATAACGCTGGTGGCCACGATACAGATCTGTCGCGTGAGAGCATTCAGATTTAGTTCCTGCCGCCCAACGCTACGCCACTTATTTAGCCAATGGACTGGGGGTTATCAGGGCGTTCAACGAGGAATGTCCTGGCGAAAGTGGTTGCTTCTGTGGATGCCACCCAAGAAGACGAAGACGAAAAATTTAACTTGAAGACACAGTGCACAATGTGCCTCCAAAATATCCAGAAGGTACTGCAAGAAATGAAGCCTGCCACCATTAACGCGAGCTGGAAGAATTTGTTGCCCGAGGTTATTTACGACAAGGGATTTAGACCTGCCGACATCGACGAGTTATTAGAGTGCCACTCCCAGGTGCTAACCGATGCAGACCTCGAAGACTTGACGAAGTCGGCCAGCGAAGAAGAAGAAGAAACGCAGCAAGAAACGGAAGAAGAGTTATTGCTTAACTGTTGTCCTTGTTATTAATAGAGTACTTTAATGGGTGGGTTGTTAACAGTACAGGGAGGGTTTTAAAAGTCCAAACACACGTTAAATAAATACTGTAAATATGGCGTCCTTACTTCGCGGAAATTCAGTTATTGCGGCCGGTCTCTGAACCAATCTACCACGATAAACGAGGGATCACTGTATTATTATTATTATTATTATTATTATTATTTCCTTTGATTTCTGTTGTATACACATTTCCTTCCGGGTCCCAACCAGAGATCTAAGAAATGTATTCATGACATTTTCCATTTATTATTATTATTATTATTATTATTATTATTATTATTATTATTATTATTATTATTATTATTATTTCCTTTGATTTCTGTTGTATACACATTTCCTTCCGGGTCCCAACCAGAGACCAAGGGTCAGAAATGACTTCATGACATTTTCCACTGATAATTTTTTTTTGTAAAAAAAAACAAAAAAATAAAACTGAGATCACACATTTTACATAGATAAAGTTTTCCGTAAGTCATGGGCTACCAGAAATCTCTTCAATGAGTTTATTAAAACCTTTTCCAATCAATCCAAGAGCTCCAACTACAAATGGAATTATTAATGTCCTCACATGCTAGTTTTGAGATTCTCCATTTCAAGATCCTTGTATTTTGATAGGTTTTTAAATATCTTCAAAGATACATTACAATCTGTAGGAACTTCCATGTCAATAAGAAAGTACATTCTGTTTTTGTGATGTTTGACCATAATGTCTGGTCGATTAGATTTGGTTGTTCTGTCTCTGTGCCCATTGTAAAGTCCCATAACATTGCTACAGGTCCTATCTCAGTAACCGGCTCTGGGCGACGTTCTTACCAGTTTCTTGTAGTTTCCTTCCCGTAAAAGTGGCATATTTTCCAACGTAGATATTCGTCCACTCTATCATGTTGAGTTTTAATATTCAGTGGGTACTACCTTAGTGCAACCTGATACAAGGTGGTCAATTGTTTCTGAATATTTATCACATAATCTGCATTTGGGGTCACCATAATCTTTCAGTATGTCTGTTTGGTAATTTTTAGTTAGCAAGCATTGGTCCTGTGCGGCAAGAATAAATAAAAATTCGTTTTCAAATTTTAACCCTGCACTACTTTTTCACTGGTAGCTACCGGGTTAGTTTAGTTTACATCAGCTTCTTTGGTACGGTAAGAATATTGACCATGAAGAGGTTTATCTTACCATAGTTTCTGCATTTGGTACATTACATTTGCTTTTGCTTTATTTTTTAGTTTCTTTGCAGCTGCAGTGGATGTATTATAGTTTTTTTGCACTTCTTCACCCTTTTGATTTTTTTAGTTTCCTTCATTACTGAATAATGTTTCTTATTTCTTTCATCTTCTTTGACACAGATGATCATCTAGTCTTCTGTAGTTTTAAGTTATCTTTGAATACCGAATGTTGTGGTTTTGTAATACAGTTCTAGTTGAACTAATCCTCTGCCTCCTTCGGGTCTAGACACATACAGACGATCAACATCATGCCTCAGGATGATGCATGCAGTGGCAAGTGAGAAGCTTTCTCATTTTGACATCCATTCGCTTAATGTCAGCTATGGTCCAATTCAGGATTACGAAACTGTATTGCTCCACAGGGACAGGCAAAGTGTTTATGGCTGATTATTCAGTTTTGAGAATTCAACTCGGTATTTAACACCAGACGCACACATCTGTAGTATTCTTTTCTTAATTTCTCCTTCACTTATTCAAGTTATTATTATTATTATTATTATTATTATTATTATTATTATTATTATTATTATTATTATCATTATTTGTGTATGTTATGTTTCCTTGTATTTGGACAATTTCTTGATAATTTTCATTGAGCTGTTTCTCTCAGATAAAAGTGCTATGTCAATAAGCATAGACTTATGGATTTCTTGTCTTTTATGATAATATAAGATTTGTTGGCTTTTATTCCCCTGTCAGTTTGAATTGGCATGTACATCGTTATTGTGGGTAACTGTGTCTGGATGGTACTCATACCATCTCTCAGTTGTTTCGATTTTGTGCTTCTTGCATATCTTCCAGTGAACATATATCGCTACCTTTTTATGTTTGTAGATATATTCATTTTTTACTAGTTTTTTTGTTGTAAGGTGGATTTGTTTTTGTTTTGTTTTTTTACTATTTGTAGGAGAGGGTTATTGGTTTTTGTAAGATATGCTTCCAGTCCGATTGTTGTAGTTTTTAGAGTTAGTCCAAGTTGGATTAGACCTCGGCCTCCTAAAGCTCTTGGTACGTACAGCCTATCAACATCTGATTTTGGGTAGTGGCTCTTCATTTGGGTAAGCATTTTCCTGGTCTAGGTGTCTAATATTTTAATGTCAGTTAAATTCCATTTAATAAATTTGTATGTGTACGTTACTACGGGTAACTAAGCTAAGGTGTTGATAGCTTTCATTTTATTAGCCCCATTAAATTCGCTTTCTAGTATCGTTCTAGCACTCTCCTATAATATTCTTTTTGGATCTTTTTCTTCATAATGGAATGTTGTATTCCGTCTCTTTCATTAATTCCTAAGACTTTGTAGGAACCATCTTGGTCCCCTTCTTTAATCCTGTTATTGATATCAAGGTCTAAATCTGTAGTTTTCGTTAGTTTACCGCCTCTGAAGGTGGCTTTGGCACATTTGTCTATTCCGAACTCCACCCTAATGTCTTCGCTGAAGGTTTTGACAATGATGAGTAGGTTTTTTTTCTGCAAGTTTTCATCCTTGGCAAACATTTTAAGATCATCATTACAGAATAGGTGATTCAGTTTGCTATCCTATGATTTGTATCTGTTGCTCAGTAGGCAGCTAAGTGGCGCTAATGAAAGGCAAAAGAGTAGTGGTGACAGTGAATCTCCTTGGAAGATCCAGCTTTTGATGTTGATGACCCGCTTGTATAGTTTAGGTTTAGTGTAGTCTCCCAGTCTCTCATACTCTCTGTTATGAATTTTGACCGTTGTGGGGCATCATGAGTGTGGTACACCGTCGAACGCCTTTCTGTAGCCAAACCATGATATCGATGAGTTTCTTTTCCTTATTTTCACCTCTTCCAATATTGTTTTATTAATAATTAGTTGGTCCTTGCACCCCTAACTTCCTCTTTTACATCCCTTCTGTTCTGCTGGGAGTAAATTGTTTTTCTCAAGGAAGCTGTATGTCCTCTCGGTTATGATGTACATTGTTGGTAGGCAGGTGATGGGCCTATAATTCTTCGGGTTCTGCGTCTCTTCTGTTTTAGGGAGTACGTATTTTGGGGCATTTTTCTGGGTTTATGATTATATCACTGTATGCCCGTGTGAGATCTAGGTGGGTGCTAGATAGGTGTTTTTTTATCTCAAAATTGGCTATTCGGTATGTTACTGGTGCTTTCCAGTTTTTGGTTTGCAGATGGCACCGGTTGTTTCAGTAATATTGATATCCATCCATTTTTGGCACTCAATATGTGCGTGTTGCTTGATCCACGTAGAATTTTGCAGTTTTCCCATATCTTATATCAGAACACTTCGACTTCTTGGATATTAGGTGGATCGTTTATCTCTATTTTATTTTTTTCTTATTTTCTTGATATAGTTTCTAGTTTTGCCAGAACAATCTGTTTACTTTTTCATAACACCTGATTCTCTGTGCCTTCGCTTGAATTTGCTGTTCCAGCTTTTCTTTAAATTTTCGTCCGTCAGTCTTATTCTTTTTGTCCCCTTTTACTTTCTGTCATTTTGGAGTCCTTGTCTACTTCACTTAGAAGTGAAAATTGTCCTCATAGTTTATTTATTTCACTTTGTATTTTTTTATTTCCAGACTGGCATTTTTCTTTTTCGCTTACCTTGTGTTTCTACTATTGGTTCTGCGATCGTTAATAATTTCTGTATCGGTCTTTCCATTTCGTCTCTTATTTTTCTAATTGATTGATTAGCGAGGTTGGTGATTTCCTTCACTTGACAGTTCTTTCTTACTTTTGGAATCGTTGGCCTTTCCTCGAAAGACATTTCGTTTACATTCTCCCATTTTCATCGGATGTTTTTGCCATCTCTGTTCCTCTCTCATATTCCTCATTATCTTCCCCTGTTTGCTTGTTTACCTCGGAGGGATTATTACAACTGTTTTTTATTTGTTCGTCTGCATGCGTCTACACTGGGTTGTTGGCATTTAACTCCTCAATGTTATCGTTTAATCTATTTTTAATGTTTTCTCGGACGCCTTCGAGTTCTATGTCAGGTATTCATTTTTCCTGATGACGTCACGCCTGACATTGGCTAGTTTGTTGGCGTCGATGTTTAGTCTGTTTGACGGGTGTTTCTCTCGCCAGATATTATAGGCGGCTTTGGCCGTTGCTGTCGTTGTCGGATTTATCGTTGTAGTTTAAAATGCTATCATTGCTTCAATATACCCTTCCCTAGACCATTTATTTATTGTTCCTTTTGTGGGGTTTTCTTTCAATGAATACAGAGGGCCTCTGTGAGGTATGTCCTCGGCGTAGTTTTTCTCTAGTTCTCGTTGGGTTAAGTTTACTCCCGTTGCAGACTTTTCGATCCCAGTCTGGTTCCTCAATGGGGTTTGCGATCTCTGTTGACCCTCGTGACGACCGATGAGGTTTAGCAATATTTTTCGTGGTGTCAGCGTTATAATTAGGTCATATTTAACCATACATGGGGGCTGGTGTGTGGATGACAGAACAGATCCATAGCATTATGAACCATCACATTCAGTCGAGAGAGGCCTCCTCCTACTATTTTTTATTTATCATTATTTATATATTATTATTTATTAGTAGTTATTATTATTATTATTTATTATTATTATTATTATTATTGTTTTTATTTCCTTTGATTTCTGGGGTTTACACATTTCTTTCCGGATCCCGCCCAGAGACCTAAGGTTAGAAATGGCATCATGACATTTTCCACTGACGAAAAATCCAAAACAAAAAAAAACAAAAAAAACAACACGCATATTTTACATCAATAAAGCCCTTCGTAAAGTGTGGGCTATACTTTTGAGAACAATTTTTTGTATTTCTTTGAAGCATGGACTTCCAGGAATCCCTTCAATTCATTTACTGAAATCTTTTCCAACCAATCCTAGGGCTCCAACTACAACAGGGATTGTTGATATTCCCATGTACCACATTTTTGAGATTTCGATTTCAAGGTCCTTGTATTTTGACAGCATAATGATTATTATTATTATTATTATTATTATTATTATTATTATTATTATTATTATTATTATTATTATTCAAGCAAATGGTCTAGTATAGGAAGAGAAATAGAAATTGAAAAAAGGAATAACAAAAGCTCACATGAATCTTATTGGGAAACAAGTAAAAGGACAAAGGAATTTCTACTATTAAATAAAAAATATTATTGTTATATATATATATATATATATATATATATATATATATATATATATATATATATATATATATATATTGTATTCCTTATGTTCGATGAGGGATCAAGTATTCCGTGAATTAGTCGGTAATCTAAAAATTTAAGGGGACCCTCGGTCTAACACAAACCTGAGATACTCGGTGTGAATCATACTGACTACAGTAGTAACTGTCTTCGGAATTATTTTACGAATCACTATTCCAGAGAGCGGAACTTTAAAGATTTTCATATCCACACAAGTCCAGCTCTTTTACTTAAGTGTCCCATCACACGTCCTTGTCGCCATGATAATTTTACGTGAACGTCAGTACGATAGGCAATGTACCTTCAGATCTCTGTTACGGGTATCATGTGAAGTGTGATTTCCTTTGTGTTACCCTGTTACGGGTATCACGTGATGTGTGATTTCCTTCGTGTTGCCCTGTTACGGGTATCATGTGACGTGTGATTTCCTTCGTGTTACCCTGTTACGGGTATCATGTAAATCCTTATTTCATCCGTGTTCCAGATTTAAGAAGAAAACCACACAGACAGATTTTTTTTCTCAAGAACTGCCAAGTTGTAGAACAGACTCCCACGTGGAAGCTTCCCTGAACACTACAATCTTAACCTCTTCAATTCAAGATCCAATCGCACTTTATTCTCTTAATCTCTACATTCTACCACCACTCCTTTCCATTCATATCACACACCTTTTTCATTATTACCATTTTAACAGTAAGAAATCTATCTTGAGGTCTAACATTACCATTACATTACATTACATTACCATTACATTCTAACATTACCATTCTAACATTACCATTACATTCTAACATTACCATTCTAACATTACCATTCTAACATTACCATTCTAACATTACCATTCTAACATTACCATTACATTCTAACATTACCATTCTAACAGTAACAATCTATCTTGAGTTGCTCTTGAGCTGTTTATTAGGTAAATTGTAGTATAAAAAAATTAACTTGATGAGAAAATAACGCCTGTTGTCATATGAAATACCATGTTGGATATGACCCTGAAAAACAGAAAATTCAGCTACTGACATCATAGGGCCAGCTAACCAATTATCTATGAAGTTACTTGATGTGAAATATTAGTGGTGGGTGTGTTTTGCTTTTTGTGTATGAGAGAAAAGTGAACAGGATGCAGCAA
>OZ038492.1:96020547-96065547 GCA_964036315.1 Acanthosepion esculentum
ATATATATATTTTTTAAAAGAAATATATATATATATATATATATATATATATATTGTTTTTTGAAAGAAAAACAGACCACTTTATGATTGTAACATCGCAAAGAAGCAAAATACAACTATCAACTTAAGACAAACATTAGAAGATAATACCAAAATATTATATAACACACTGCAAGGAAAGGCGCAACAGTCTCGGAGCTAAAATTATATAAAAGGATCGGTTCACATTAAATGATGTAAAGTATTCAAAATGCGTACAAAATATTAATAATTTTGGTGTGGTCTAGCTCCTGTACTCGCTTTACACATGACTCTACTTTAGACTAATTTCAATCCTAGCCTTCCCCAAAATGCCACGATATGACCAACAAAATCTTGTCAATCACACAAAAATGAAATCCCACTTGAAAGGAAAAAGATTAGAAGACGTCGAGGAAATGCAAAAGAATGCAACAAGGCAGCAGCTTACTATTCCTCAAAAAGCAGTTCCAGGAATGATTCCGTTAATGGAAACGACGCTGGATATAATGTGCGTGGATTCAGAAGCGGGCTACTTTGAAGGAGATTAAATGCCGAATTGATATGTGTTGTAGTTTGTTTTGTTTTTTATAGCAGCAGTCTCGATACTTTTTGACCAGACCTCGTATACATACATATATGGTGGTTACCAACTCGTGCCCGACTACGACCATTACTATATATCTTTTTGGAGGATATCCACTGATATACTGAACAAATGTGGCTCTTTAGTCCAGCAAGGGACCTACATACTCTGGCACAAACATGGCACTTAAGAGGTGCAACAGTGGGTGTTAAATTATCATGCAATTTAAAATGTCACATGAAACCGCCTCTGGATCTGCATGTCTTACCGCAAACATCACATTTCAATGCATACATACATACATATATATATATATATATATATATATATATATATATATATATATATATATATATATATATATATATATATATATAGTCTGAAGTTTGCGTTCAAGCATGAAACCGACTGTCACCGCTCGGTGTTATATTCGAGGTTTATTAAGATTTCTCGAATACGCAAGGCCGATAGACGTAATACACACTATTTCAATCCAGCCATGTTAGATTGTATTTCCTTCCTTTTTCTTTTTTTCTTTTTCCTAATCGATGCCAGCTTGCAACCACTTTTTTCTTTTAACTGCATGCCTTGATGAACGTTTATCATTCTCTATTTATTTGCATATTCGTGGGTAAGACTTTTGTCTGTGTGTCTAACTCGCTGCAGGGATACACATTTAACCTAACGGTTAAGCTCTAAGGTGTTTAGGAAAGATGGGACTCTCCCTCACTTAATAAATCAGATCAGTAACTAGTCGAACCTGATGAATATTACTTAGTGACGAGACGTGCACAGTCAAATCTGGCCCTGGAAATACGATGACTGACACAACATAGGACCTCAACGGCCTATTAGCTGATAGGATGAGAAAATAAAACTCACATGCAGGTATATACGTTTTCTCAAGGTCAACTGTATGAGCATAGGTTCAAGGTGGACAGGCTATCCCTGCTAAGAAAAAGGGTTAAAATTCATTATTTGCTATATATATATATATATATATATATATATATATATATATATATATATATACAGAAATATAGTCTTAAAGTGTGCTATATTTATGGGGTAAAGTGCTCAATATCAGAGATAGAGCGTGTGTAAATATAAAAGTGGACATGGAAGTCAGCACTTAGAGGCGACAGTCTGGAACTGGAAAGGATCAGTATATATATATATATAGTTATAGTTAGGTCAATGTCTGATCCGTACTCCTCCTCAATATTAAGTATTGTAATAAAAATAAAAATAAATTTTAAAACTCTCCGTTCCCTCTGTAAACTCAACCATGTCTCTCACACTATTCCTCACTACCCTCTATGTTCACCTTATATAAAATTAATACTGCCTTTCAAAAGTGTAAATTTTATATTCATTTTTTCAACTCTGAATGTGAAGTCTGAAGATCCAGAGAAAAATAAAATCTCTGGTGAAATAAATTATAAGTAATGGAACCTTAAAGTGGTCTGTTTTTTCTTTAAATTTTTTTTTTAATATATATATATATATATATATATATATATATATATATATATATATATATATATATAATATTTATTAACAATTATAACAATAACATGTTATAAACCGCTACATAAATACTATCATGTGTGCGGTGTTGCCCAACTGAAGAATAGATGGCCATTTTATGGTTTAAAAGTAGCAATTCCCTTAACGGAAAGGAGTGGGGCAAAAAGACACACACAATGTCGAAAGATGATTGCATTTATGTAGCAGTTTATTGCATGTTTTTGTTATAATTGTTAATAAATACTATTATTATTAAACTCTACTCTGTACTGAGCACTTTTAATATAATGCCTGGACATTGGTACTAACCTAACTTACACTTGGACATAATATATATATAGGCTATTTATTTTTATACTGATCCTTTCCAGTTCTCTGATAGGTTTCTTGATGTTAAGATGAAATTCACCAAGGAAGGCGTCGAAGTATTTTCTAACGCAAGTACTTTCGATCTTTTCGAAGATCATCTGCAGGAGTGAATTACAAAGACAAACTTATTGTAACTGCGATAAAATCTGCATTCCGTTGTGATGCTGATTTTTAAAAACACGCTCGAACGCACTGTGCAATTATTTTTTAATTTTTAAAATTATCCGTTTTAGCTACACTTCTTTTTCGCAAAACAATCTTTTCAATATAAGGAAGCTGACAAGAAATTGATAGAAATGCAAATTGACATTAAATGTTTGTCAAATGCACGTCACTACCTTGCTGCTAAATATGTAATAAATTTTGTTGAATGTTTGTTGATTGGCTTTTATAAAGACGGCCACGAGAATTTGATGTTTTTGTTTATTATCTTCATGGTGCAGTATATTGGTATAGTCAACAAGTATTTTCCTGTATTGTGAAGGCCGGCAGGAATATGTTTTTAGATGTTGTGCAATAGAATTTGTATTCGACAAATGAAGTGTAAGACGTCTTGATAATGTTGTGGTCATCAAACCAATATGTGTACTTACTTTTTTGACAGAGATAAATCTCCAGAAGAATATTTAAACTGATATACAATGTTCGCCTTTTTAAACTGCTATACAATGTGATTGAATGTAGATATGCAGCCTATATATATATATATATATCACGTGACGTCCGCGTCTTGCGACAGTTATTTCTAATGAACGATCGAGGTCGGACGGAAATATCAAATTACATATATATAAAAAATATAAATAAATACTTTCATAAAAAAAACATATTTTCTTTAATTTACAACTTTTTAGTTGTTTTATATATATATATATATATATATATATATATATATATATATATATATATATATATATATATATATATATGTTTAACGTTCTTTTTATACATACAAGTATTTAAGAAAATGCTCTGTTTTATAATAAACAGTATTAAATAACATTTACCGGCCTGAATGTCCGAGAAATTTTCATAGAAAACTTTAAAAAATATAAAAAGAACGTTAAACATATCATAAATGTCTTTAAATAAATTGTCGGACTTTGTCCAATTCAAATATATATATATATATATATATATATATATATATATATATATATATATATATATATATATATATATATATATATATATATATATATATATATATATATGGGAAAAAGATATATGAAGGTGGAATCTACTCTATCACCAGCAATAATTGTCATAAAGAATGCATAGGACAAACCCCAAGGAAGTTAAATAAAAGATTATACGAACACAAAAGGGATCTTTTACTAAAGAACACATTAAATACATTAGTTGTTCACCGTAAGGAGACTGGCCATAATTTTAATTTAAAATGTTACTCTAATTAAAAGGGAAAGCAATTTTCTATGTGGAAAATGTATAGAAAGTGTTTTAATCGATAGATGATCGTCAGTAAATTTGTGTCCAGTTTATTACAGTGTTTCATCATTCTTGGCACATCTTCTATTATCACAATGTGGGATATTTAATAAGAAAAGCGATGTAAACATAAACAAAAAGAAAAAGAAATTAATGAAACTGGCTAGATTATATGCACAAAACATATCTTTCAAAAAATTTAAATTCTTCTTCTTATTCTTCTTCTTCTTCTTCTTCTTCTTCTTCTTCTTATTATTATTATTATTATTATTATTATTATTATTATTATTATAATAATTTTCTCTCTATATATAAATATTTAATATTATTATTTTATTACTATTATACATTTTTGAAATATTATACATACATATATATTTATTCTAAATTTATTTATCTGTTTATTTAATCAATTCGTTTTTACCACCTTATTTATTTTTCTCATAAGTAAATGAACTGCTTCACCATCTTAACAGTAAGCTATAAATATTGATGTATTGCAACGGTCAGTTTTGTGCCTGACGATTGCTACGGGCATGGAACACAGTATTACATCAAATGGTGAGGAACAAATGCATATTTATTTTTAGTATAAATGTATGCAGATAGATAGATAGATAGATAGATAGATAGATTAATTTTGTCTTCCTCGGCTAAACGCTTCAAATAATGAGGGTTAATTCTTTTTCTTCTCAGGGATAACCTGTCCACCTTAAACATATACACATATTTCGCGCGTGTTTTTAAAAATCGCCATCACATATTTATACACAGTTTTTTTTTTAAATCAATACACCCCAAGCAAGGTGATAATGCCACAAGTACGCACAGATGTACTGAAAGGAAAAGAAAATGGATAGACTTTAGAAGGAACCGGAAACCTAATTCTAAACCGGAAACAAGGGATAAACCTGCACTCCTGTTCAAAAGACCGAGTAGTGTGAACCGGACGATAGGCGAAGCGGTCCGCCCTCCTTCCCAGTCATTTGAAGACAGGCGTAGAAGTTATCCCTTATTTCCTGTTTAAGATTAGATTTCTGGTTCCTTCTAAAGACTTCACATTGCTCATATGAAAACTTATGTGCCTGTATATAAGTCTTATTTCTTACACACACACACACACACACACACACACACACACACACACACATACATACATATATATATATATATATATATATATATATTGAGATAGATAGATAGATAGATAGATAGATAGATAGATAGATAGATAGAAACAGCCCAGATTAAATATCATTCACCACAGGAGAAGGTATCTTAAAGTGCATATTATATAATTGATATGCGCACATATTTTATTAGTATTATAATAATAAAGATAAAAACGAAATAAAAATTTAAATTGAATAAATAAATAATTAGTATTCTTTATGTGCGACCTCGTTCCCATTACGCTAGACCATTCCAATATCCAGCTTCCCAAAGAATACCAGGATTGCAGACAAAGGAATTCTAACTACCACACAGACACTACATCGTTTCTTAATATTGAACAAAAGTTACAAAATATGAACTTCGGACAGTTTATTCACTACTTCAAAAACAAGATTCAACACTTAATCCGAAAAATGGAAAAATACAATAAAAAATTAAACGGACAGACATAAAATGTGAAATTTGCAATATTTATAAAGTGGTCAATATCGGAGACAGTGTTCTTGTTGTACATATAGACAATGTGGACATTGGAATCAACAATAGATAGCTAGATAGATAGATAGATAGATAGATAGATATTGTTTAATATATTTGTTATTCCGTCGGATTCTCACTCACGCACACACGTACCGTTTTTCCTAACACACTCACAGAAATTCAAATAGATAAGGATAATAGTAAAAATAACTGTTTCCGTTCAGGAAATATTCAGCATTCATTGGTCGGATTGCTGCTAGTGTTACTCTTGCTTGAAATTCCTAAATAATTTTTCTTAAAACTGTTTTTCAGGAAATCAGTCTTTTAAAGTCCACTAACTGTTATTGCTCTTTCTCGTACTGATGTGGTTTGGTTTTCGTTTTTGGTATTATAAAAGTTCACAGTTTAATTATATCATTTTTCGCTACTGTTTTCATGTAGTCTTTGTTATTTTGTGAAACACTTCGTGATTTTGTAGTATTAGTACACAGATAGATAGATAGATAGATAGATAGATAGATAGTAAGCAAGCATCCGTTTATCTCGCGAGGTAAAGATGGCGCCCTGTTTGGTCAACATTCAGTCCTTTGGCGGTGAACCTGGAGTGACTTCTCCAGGACGCTGGCCTGGTCGATGGTATATGGAGGCCATATGCAGCACAGACAGCATGCCCCCACCACCTCTCGTCCGTACCAACAAGATCCAAAGGAATACAGAGCATTTGGGGACAGCTTGGTTGCAGGAGTTGCCGGAAAGATGTGTGGATGACCAACCACGTTCGGGTCTCTTGCCTGGATTTACTTCCATAGGCTGTTTGGTATATATGTCTGCAAGGTAGCGGAGGTTTAAAATCAGTATTTTTTTCCTGCAAGATTCTGCTTTCCTGGGTTGTGGAGGCTCCATTTTCCCGAAGCAGTTGGTTATGAGGCAACAGTATTCCGTCTTCGCCCATTCTGAGTTGTCAGAGGCTATTTGAATCGCATGTCATGGAAGTTTGATATATATATATATATATATATATATATATATATATATATATATATATATATATATATATATATATATATATATATATATAGCTGGCCACTTGTATTTAAGGATACCCGTTTACTCGGGCGGATAACCAATCTCTATTGCAGACGCTTGTTCAGGCAAATTTGTGTTTTGTTCAACACACACTGAGCACAGCTACACTGCAACTATGCTGAGCAGACCTTAGTTACAGTTTCTGGGAAAGAAATCAGCAATATGTCAAAAATAGAAATCAACAATATATCAGCAATCTGATCAAGGTCAGCACGCTCTGTTATTTTTATTGATTGTTTCATTTTTTACGGCTTATCAACCTTTTGGAGATTATTCAACGCCATAAAATATTTTTAAATTGTAAGAATTTTTGCGATAATAATGAAGTATATTCACATTCTCTCTCTATCTATCTATCTATCTATCATGGAGAGAGAGAGGGGGGGCGGAGAGAGATAATGTGGATAATATATGCAGAAATACCGAACACATTCCCTTATTTCTGGCTTCAGTCTTAAATGTGTTCAGTTGATTGCTCTGGCTTACCGCCATGTAGCGTTGAAACATCTGTTTCCGTACGATCACCGAAGTTAAGCATATTCAAGCTTGGTCAGTACCTTGATGAGTGACCTCTTAGGAATACCAGGTTGGATATACGGGTGGTGTAATGGTTAGAATTGTTAATCGGAGAGCTGTGTTCGTTATATTCACTTGGGGAAGGCATGAATCCACATCTTCTCCACCTCAGCTATGGGTTAATTATTAAGTCTTGTATGACTAAATCATTGTTATCGCAAAATATTCTTACAATTTAAAAATATTTTCTGGCTTTGAATAATCTTCAAAAGGTTGATAAGCTGCAGGAAACCAATCAATCGAAAAAAAAAACACTGATTTCTATTTCTAGCAATCTTGTTTGCCAACATGCAGCCTCTGTCCCGGCAGACACCTTCCTAGTATAATATTCTGACTACCCATACACACCCCACACAGAGCGGAAGATTTATATGTAAACAATGTCCTTCTTGAAAACTTAACATCGTGGTTCGACATGATGACTCATAGCCTGACCAAACGACCTGTTTGGCAAGGTTTTGATATTCACCTTTGACCTTTTTTTCTGTGAAGCATTTTTAAAGTCACCGACGACACGTGCACTCACCAAACTGCAATGTCACCAAATTTTCTGCATCTCTCTCTCTCTTATGCTTTTGGTCTCTCTTTCTCTCTCTCTCTCTATCTCTCTCTTACTCTTTCGGCCCCTCTCCATAAAGATAGCCCGTCATGCTGCGACAGGAGAACAAGCAGATTGGTGTCGTAAATTTATATTTTCGTTCAAACTCCTTGCATAAACACAAAATTAAAAAATAAACATGATATTGACTTGCAAAGATATACTACACTCAAAGTGTGGAGGTGCTGTTAATTCACATCACCCCATTATCGTCATAGTGTCAAGTCTTTAACAAAAAACAGGACATCATTGTAGACTAACAATAAAAGTATTTCTTTATGGTGTCCAACTCGTTCCGAAATTTGTAAAATAACAGCTACACGCAAACAGTTTTTTTTCTCAGTTCAATGGGTAAAATTGCTTCCAGCGACTGAATCATCATATGTGTGTGTGTGTGTAGGTTGAAGTATAGAATATATATTATTTATAGTAAATATTAAAACTCAATCTATTTGCCTGAAATTAAAAGCTTCAAGAAAAATTTTAACTTTTAAGAATTCATTTTGAACCTCAGTCTTCGCGCTTCTTTGACAGTACATTATATATATATATATATATATATATATATATATATATATATATATATATATATATATATATATATATATATATATATATATATAATATCTGGATAAAATAAATGAAACAAAATTGGGTGTTTTTTTTATGAAAGTATTTATTTCTGTGTTTTTGTATATATTTATTTATTTAATATTTCAGACCACCTAGGTCTTTCCTCAGAAATCAAATGAGATACTGTGTTTGTGTGTTTGTTTACAGCGTTTGTTTACAGCGTTTGTCGTGAAGCGTGCATGTCGCGTGATGTGCAATGCGACTTTGTTTGAATTTTTGGCGGAAGACTGATGATAGTGTCTTAAATGTTGTTTAAAAGGTCTTTTGACCATAACTCAAGAAATATTTCTTAAAATATTTTTAACTGTTGAAATATTTATGTAGATTTAAAATATCCACGTGTTTGTTTACCCCTCGTTTATATGTGTCTAATTTTAGAATTCATTTAGAATTTAGAATATACGTGGCCTCTCATTATGCTATATATATATATATATATATATATATATATATATATATATATATATATATATATGGGAGAGAGAGGGTTTTGAAGAAGTGCGGTCTTCACCAAGATCCATAAGTTGCACTCACTAAAAAAAAATGTTAACCATTGATCTGAGAAAGCTGTTGTATCCACATGACAGTTTAGATATTTCCTATGAACCGGTTCGACGCCCTGCATGACATTGATATAAAAGTCTTGATCTGAGGATGTTATTAACGTATATGGTACGTATCTCGAGTTTTCCTGTTACTGTTTGGGTTTTGTAGTAATTTGCAGTGTTGGGTGAAACTACCTATCTCTCTCTCTCTCTCTCTCTCTCTCTCTATCTATCTATCTATCTATCTATCTATATATATATATATATATATATATATATATATATATATATATATTCTCGTTTTTGCCTGTTTTTTAAATTTGTTTTGAAGCCGGTCTCATTTGATTTTTTCTTAGCTATTTGGTGGTTTGAAAATCCTGCAAATTATTTTTAATTTATAGGTGAAATGGCTATTACCCAGAAGTAATCTTAATTCCTTTTGGATATATATATATATATATATATATATATATATATATATATATATATATATATATATATATATGCTCTGTGTGTGTTCGTGTGTGTGTGTGTATATATATATATATATATATATATATATATATATATATACATTGAGGCATTTTTATGTTTATACATTCTTTTTTATAGATACAAATATTTAAGTAAATACTCTGTTTATAATAAACAGTATTAACGACATTTACCGGCCTGAATATCCGAGAAATTTTCATAGAAAATATGAGTCCTTCGACAGGAATCGAACCTGTATCCTATACGGAACCATCATATAGCCTGGCGTGCTTTTACCGATTTAGCCACAGAGGAGTGTTTTGGTTAGCAAGGTCGATTTTACTGTTTTTAAACTACAATTCTCCATGATTTTCTCTCGTACATTCATATCTGCTCAATGCGTATCCAAATATAAACAAATGACGTCACACATTATGAAATGGACAAAGTCCGACAATTATTTTATAACATTCAGGCCGGTAAATGTCGTTAATATTGTTTATTACGAATAACCATGAATATTTGGCAAATATATATATATATATATATATATATATATATATATATATATATATATATATATATATATATATGTATGTATTTTAAATATACCTTCATTTAAAAAATTAAACCTTATCCTTTAACTGTCGTTAAGAGACTAAAACAGCAAATGTAACATCTTTGTTAAGTTTCTTGTCTTTCCTTTGTTCTGATGTTGACGAATGTTTATATCTAAGAAACACTAAAACAAACATAACCTGGTTATATTTCGAAAGCTTATTACATGGGCGTACCTGTAGCGTTTTTTTTTCTTTTTCTTTAGCGCAGGCCGCCTGGGTTACTGGCTTGTAATTCTCAGACCCATTGCAGCTATTTTTAATCACGTTTTCCGACTCCTACCCGCGCTAGAAAAACAAACAAGACCAACACGAGAATACGCAAAAGAAACAGATACAGAAGATAAGCAAGTAGATCTTTCCAGACGCAGAATTGGTAATATTTATCCTACAAGGGTATCGCAGAATTTATTGTCAGAAAAATGACGTTGATATGACAGGAGATTTCAATTCTACGGAAAAGTGTCCTACAACAGCATGTCTGCGACTAGTGTATATTCTTGGCGAAACCATAAAATATAATACACAAATGGTTGTTGCGTTAAAAGGGCTGACTGCTTTTTTTCCTTCTAGCCATGGCGTCTAGTTAATCCCTGATGCAGACATCCGCTCAGACAGATTTGCGTTTCTGCAACACAAATAAATCCAATCTGTAGTTTATACTGCAATTATTCTGAGCAGCCTGTAGTTACAGTTTCCAAGAGATAGCTCATAATCTGGAGTGATAAGTAGTTCCACAAAAACAGTATACTCAAACGCTCTGTCACGATGACTTGTGAAATTATGCTGACGGCTTCTGAACAGTTTCGTCCATTCAATTTCAGCAACACCGATTGGATTCAGGGCTGGTGCATACTACCAATGAACTCTCCGACATGGGGGTCAAGCCAGATGGTGGGGGGCAGTGCTTTGTGACTCTCGTTATTTTATCAACATTTGTTTTTTTTTCTACTTACATTTATATACGTTACAAATTAAATTATGCACAAATGTCTATTAAAGTGTGAAACATTTTTGCAGATTTTAACGTCATTCTCGGTGTTTTTTTTTTCGCCCAAATTTGAGAATTTGTTTTACTCATGCTAAGTCTCGGAAAAAAAAATCATTCTATAAAATTCACTATTTTGTATCCGTAATGTTGAATGTGTTAAAATTATTCAACTTTATAACAAGAAAAATCTTAAGTTGATGTTAAACATTGCTGCAAAACATTGTAGATTTATTCAAGATGGGATGATCTATTATGACAGGTCTTTAATTATTTAAGATGGAATGATCTATTATGACATGTCTCTGATTATTTAAGATGGGATGATCTATTATGACATGTCTCTAATTATTTAAGATGGGATGATCTTTTATGACATGTCTCTGATTTGAAATTATATACATTGTATTTATTTTCAGTTTTTCTAGTTGAATTGTTCACCTATTACATATGATCCATTATTGTATATAATTAGACTACAATGAAATTTATATTTTATATGAATAATACCTTATAAAAATGTAGTAGAGTACGGGCCCCGTATCATAGATTAGTGGAGGTGTATCATAGATTCAGGAATGCGTATCATAGATTCAGGAATTCGTATCATAGGTTCGGGAATGCGTATCATAGATTCTGCAATGCGTATCATAGATTCAGGAATGCGTATCATAGATTCGCGAATGCGTATCATAGATTCTGGAATGCATATCATAGATTCAGAAATGGGTATCATAGATTCAGGAATGCGTATCATAGATTCACGAATGCGTATCATAGATTCGCGAATACGTATCATAGATTCAGGAATGCGTATCATAGATTCATGAATGCGTATCATAGATTCGAGAATGCGTATCATAGATTCGGGAATGCGTATCATAGATTCAGGAATGCGTATCATAGGTTCAGGAATGCATATCATAGATTCGCGAATGCGTATCGTAGATTCAGGAATGCGTATCATAGATTCGCGAATGCGTATCGTAGATTCAGGAATGCGTATCATAGATTCGCGAATGCGTATCATAGATTCAGGAATGAGTAACATAGATTCGCGAATGCGTATCATAGATTCAGGAATGCGTATCATAGATTCAGGAATGTGTATCATAGATTCAGGAATGCGTATCATAGATTCGCGAATACGTATCATAGATTCAGGAATGAGTATCATAGGTTCGAGAATGCGTATCATAGATTCTGCAATGCGTATCATAGATTCATGAATGCGTATCATAGATTCGCGAATGCGTATCATAGATTCTGGAATGCACATCATAGATTCAGAAATGGGTATCATAGATTCAGGAATGCGTATCATAGATTCAGGAATGCGTATCATAGAATCAGGAATGCGTATCATAGATTCCCGAATGCATATCATAGATTCGGGAATGCGTACCATAGATTTGCGAATGCGTATCATAGATTCTGCAATGCGTATCATAGAGTCGGGAATGCGTATCATAGATTCGGGTGTTTGGAGGTGTTAGCGAGGCACTTCCACCGGCCCTGATTGGGTTAACCTGTGGCATAATTTTCAGGCACTTCTTAATGTTGCTGCACGCTGGGATCGTTTTTTACGACAGATGATCTTGGGGTTTATGGGAGGACCACTAATGTCCTACTACCGAACCTAACGATCATCGATGTGTATCCAGTACAACGCACTCATGGGTCGAATCAAATGCCAGTTGTGAAGCTGCGTATTCAGACCAGAAATGATGACAAGAGAAGACGATGCCAGCTGAAAAGATCTATCACCCGAGTGTGTCGGAAAGTCACGGTTCATTTGTATGTAGAGAGCGTACTAAATTAATAGTTGGACTTTAGTCTGCCGACTTATTTTCAGCATGTATCAAGCTAAATTTCCAAATTGTATTTTTCCCCGGATAATAACATAAATGGATCTATTGAGACCCATGATTGCCTACGCCCTGAAGGTCGTCATGCGTATGACGATTAACTACATCCGGCAGCAAGTCCTCTGATCGGAAGATTGGAATTTTTGAGGAGCGTGGAACCACCTCTTATTTGTTGCTGTTCCCAGGTTCATTTTTTAAGAAAAAAAAATTACCAACAATACACTTTTGAACAAGAAAGTGATATGTGTATTTTATGTTGCATTTTTGTTGAAGTTATATTTTGGAAAACAGTTTGATTTAAGAAATTGTAGGATATTATACGGACTAATGTCATGAAAGTTCTTTCATGTTGGTTGTTTGGTAGTATTTTAAATGGATTTGGGTGAAGTCGCTGCAATTTGTTAGTATGTGCTTATTGTTGACAATTGTACTATTTGTAGGTATTTTAAATTAACAACTTGTTGATGACTGGATGCCATCTGGAGGGCCTGTCGACAGCGATGTCTGACAGAGATGGTTGGAAGGAACGAGTCAGGAGAATCCGAGAAGAATTCTCGACCTGATGATAATGATAATGTATTGCTGGTAATTTTTTATATAAAAATTTATTGCTGGTATTTTTATCATAAAAATGTATTTTCATACTTTCAGAGTGTTTTGTTTTTGGATTCACTATTTGCCCATAGCTGGGACCCTAACCAGTGCTACTACCCCGGGTCAGATTGGACCCGAGAGCAATTAAAAGTTGGTTCCACGTTCCTCAAAACCTCCATTCTTCCGATCAGAGGCCTTGATGCCGGATGTAGGTTATCGTCATACCCAGGACTAAATTTGATTTTTCCTTTGAAGAAAAGAAATAAAAGAAATTTGTTATCTTGTCACCACCACTCTCTTTTATTCCTTATTTATCTCATGTTATAATCGACCATCATTAATCCGGCATCACTTGAACCTATCGAATAATAAGTATGTTTTACGACATTAATTGCTGGTTACATTACAACACACTTATCGCAACGGCTAACCACTTTATCCTGCCTTGAAAATGGTTCCACGACGGGGGTTAAATATCAGTAGGTTATAATAAAAATACACTGAAAGATAAGTAGAGATGCCTTACCAGTGTTTGAAAGTGCAGAAAAACAGCTTAAGCAGGAACTAGCACCTCAAACTGTAGTGGTCCGTGCGTTTAAACGGGAAATCTGAAATTAGCTCCGGATTATCGATTGAACTGGATAATTGATTGCCAGATTGGTGATGGTTACTATATTGTACGTTATCTACGGTAGACGTCTATGAGAAATTCCTTCATAGTGGCATATCAGTAACGAGTGTCACCAATGGGCATTTAGAATATAAAATCCCCGATTTCACATCCTGGACATATATAGGGTGTTTTTACAATTGTTGAAACAAAATGATCGGGCACAAATCAAGGACCACAAATGATAGAGTAATGGAAATTACATTTATTGAAAGGTAAAGGGATAAGATTTTAGGATCAGCAACCATTTAATCTCAAACATGAAACCCAAACTCTCAAGAGGAGCCCTAGAGTACATACTCCAGATGTCTGACGTTCAGGTGAGGGCGCTGCTGAATGTAAAATTGTTGATAACACGTGCACATTCCAGCTGGGCGATCGCTTGCATCTTCTCAGTGATGGCTGCCTTCAATGCAGCAATGGTGCGAGGGTTGCTCCGGTAGATGTTGTCCTTGAGCCCCCCCCCCTTTCCAGGAAGAAATTTGGGGTTTCTGGTCAGGCGAGTGAGGTGCCCATTCCACTCCAGATTTGCGACTGATGTGACGCCCCCCACCCGACTTTTCACGGAGCCCTGCCATGGTAACATTAGCAGCGTGAGGATGAGTACCATGCTGCTGGAACCACTGTTCCTCCTCATCAATGTCTTCACCCTCCTCGGTCTTTCCCCATCTGAGAGGCCGATGCTTTGATTTAACAATTGTTAAACACCCTGTAGCTATTAGTAGCTAAACAAAAACTAAGACTATTTTTATTTTATTGTTTTTACTAATGTCGAATTATTTTTTTTTATATCATCGTTATCTTCTTTTTATATATTTTCCATTTTTGATATTTATTTTTTAAATTTTTATTTTATAATGAGGTTTTAAGTTTATTAAATGTTTATTTAAGTTCATAATTCATTGCAAGAGATTTCTATCAGATATTTTGAATTTTTCTCTTCTTTTTCTGTTGAATCATCCTTAATTTTGATACTCTTCATTATAGAAAGAAAATAATCACCCTATGTTTTCTGCTATAAATTTTATTTCTTGAGAGAATAACCCCCACCCCATCTCTCATCGATTCAGGAAACGAACAACACATATAAGATTCGCCAGCGGCGCGTAGAAGAAGTAGTCAACTGCTAGAAGTGAGTCAAGTGAATTTCACAATGGATCTCCAGCTGCCGACCAACATACAGTATTTACTACTCTATTTATGTGAATGGGGGCATACCCATTATCATCCGAAGGTATACGACAACACCACCCAAGGCTATAGAACCCAATATGTCCTACTATTCAACCCATACGAAGAAAAGATAGATTCATAGCTTCCCCAAGGATATTTGCGCTTGGGAATGTAACGAACCCGACTGGAATTTGAACTCGGCTCTCCGATTTCTCACTCCGAGGAGTTAAACATTGCACCACAAGGCACATCTGCCTTTCCCCACAGCAGACCTTTAAACTAATGCTTTTATTACGTTTGTAAAAGCTTCCAAATAAAAAAAAAGTTTCAAACGATGTATTTAATCTCTAGTTTTCTTGAGCGCTAGGAACTTTTGCACACACCTCATTCATCTATCAGATATTCACCTGGGGAGGATGGGCGACGGTAGTTTAAAAAACAAATGAACATTCAATAATAAAATGCAAATTACTGGAGATGGTGACCTAAAAAATGAATACAGAGGCTTCAGGATAGTAACTCTTTACGACCTCTTGGGCTAACGTTTTCCAATGACATGAAGTGGAAAGATTATATTGAATCAATTGCCAGGATTGCTTGTAGGATAGTTGGTACAATGCGTTGTGCAAGGCAATTTTTCTCGCCAGAAACTATCTTACACATTTATAAATCTACCATTCGTTATTTATCAATATTGCTGTTCAGTTGTTTCTGCTATGTATTTAGAGATTCTTGATGAAATACAAAGAAGTATCTGCAATGTTATTGATCCTGACCTGGCATCTCAGATTTCCCACTACCGTAACGTAGCTTTCCAGTGTCTTTTCTATAAATCTTCTCATGGTAATTATTCTGATGGGATTTTCCTCTTTGATACCAAGACTTTATTTATTTAATCGCAGTACTAGATTGGCATCAAGATTTCATCATCTTAAAAGTTGAAAAGGTTAGCTGCAACCGTACGTTCTTTGTTAACAGTTTCTTCTCTCGTACTTCTTACCTGTGCAACTCTCTTCTGACTTCTTGCTTTCCAGTCAACTTTGATCTTCAAACATTTAAATGCAATATCAATCGTCATCTTCTGTTTTCTTAATTCCTATCCTTTTATTGTTCTCTCAAATTAATAACTTATTATCTTACACTCGGTAACCTCGTGCGTGTTAGTGGCTTTGTTGCCTTGCTTGTGGTGAAATGACTGGAAAAAAATATGATCGGCGACTGTTGGAAATATGTCGATGAAAATGCTTGACAAAATTTGAAGCGTGTCGTGAGAGTTGATTTTTTTTTTTAGCGAGGGTTGAAGGGTGAAGCAGCGAAGATGACTTGGGAGTTATGTCTAGAATCTTGAGAACAACCTTAATCAAAGTTTATCTGAGCGGACTATGATAACCAACTTGAAGAGGTTTCTAACTGGGGCTCCCACCTGCAAGTTTACGCACTGCTTTTAAGAAAATCTGTCACATATAGCGAACATTTGGCTGTGATGCATGTGCATGATATACCTTTATTAGACGGAGTGCCATGATGGGTATATCGGGCATCGTATATGTGTATTCCAGCATCACTTTGTTGGCCTACTGCACTTTCACTCAACAACAATAAATAATAATAAGAAAAGCAAGAATTCAAATATATCCGTGAACAGTTTAGGATTAGTAAATAATAACTGGTTATTTAAAGCATTTTTGTATAAATGCCATACCCCTTCAGAAACAAGACGAATATAGCTTCTCCACCGATTCCTTTTTCGTTATCATCTGTGGAGTGTCATGACGTCTCAGTTTTCTTGTTAACCTTTTTCACGATTTTGAATTCAAGATAGTCTCTGACTGATTGCCATCCATAGTACCTTAGGAATTTATCCATAGCTTGAGAGGGAACAGATTAATTCATGTTTATTTTCGAGACCATAATGCGAAACCTTTCCCTGCTAATAGCAAAAATCTGCCGATTCATCACCGGTCAATGTCATTTCACCGTTAATAATTTTTATAAGCAAAAAATTTGGATTACCAATGGGTTCACCTCTGAGTGAGGTTTTAGCGTGTATTTTTCTAAGAGTTTCTTGAATCTGGCCCAGAAATAATTGCCACATCGGAGAAACATTTAGGGATTTAAATAAAAGATTGTGTAAACACAGCAGTATTCACAAAGAACAACACACTCAGGGCATTAGTTGCACACCGTAACAAGGCTGACCAGAATTTCGATTTAAAAATAAATGTTATTTTATTTAAAAGCAGAAAGCAATCTTCTATGACGAAAGTGTAGAGAAAGTGTTTTAATCACCAGGTCATCCGCAATGAATTTGCGTCCAGGTTCTTGCAACATTACACCTTTCTTAGCAGATTTGTTTTTCTGTTATCATAATAGAGCAGCTAGACAAGCAGCTGCGTAAAAAGCGGGTTAACGGAGATCGGAACCGCGCGTTCGGTGAGGCGTGCGTCGACGACCAAACTACAGTCAAAAGTGATAAAAACATAAACAACAAAAAAACAAAAAACAAAAAAACAAAAAACAAAAAATTTGTTTGACTATATATGAAAACACATATTAAAAAATATAAAAGTTTAAAAAATTCCAGCGACGTCTCTACTTCGTGCGCATGTGTAGTTAAGTCAACGTAAATATCACTTTAGTCTGATGAAGTCTTAAAGAACGAAACGTGTCACATAAATGTTGTTTTCCACTAAATAATTTTGCTAACATTGTTCTGGTATATAAAATGTAATATCTAATTTTTTCCAGTATAATATATAAGCTGGTGTAAAAATGTTTGCACATTAATTTATAGCAAAACTGTTAAAGCGAATATAAATAAATGAGAATGATAAGACTGTTAAAACAATTATATATATATATATATATATATATAATATATATATATATATATATATATATATATATATATATATATATATATATATATGAAGAAATATAGTCTTAAAGTGTGCTATATTTATGAGATAAAGTGCTCAATATTGGAGATAGAGCGTGTGTAAATATAAAAGTGAACATAGAAGTCAACACTTAGAGGCGACAGTCTGTTTCATGCTAGTGGCCCGATGATTGCATCTAGCATGAAACAGACTGTCGCCTCTAAGTGTTGACTTCTATGTTCACTTTTATATTTATATATATATATATATATATATATATATATATATATATATATATATATACATACAGGGTATTAAAAAAATTTGACATCATTTTAAAAGCAATTATCTTAAAAACTACTAAGTCTAGCTCATTGAAATTGAACAGTTTAGGTATTGAACATTATAAGTTTATTATGGGACCGATTTCATAAGTGTTCATTCTGTGAACCGCCTGTGATACGGCACACGTCAAGTCGGTAGTTAAGCTCTTGCCAAACACGCTGTAGCATGTCTCTGGTAACATTATCCAGTGCGGAAGTGATTTTCTGCTTGAGTTCATCAATACTAGCAGGAAGAGGTGGGAACATAGACCAGACCCTTCACATATCCCCATAAATAGAAATCAGACGGAGACAGGACCGGTGGCCGCGGCGGCCATTTCGTCAGAAAACTGTCTTCATCTCCGCCACGCCCGATCCATCTCTCAGGCAGATTCTCATTGAGATAACAAAAAATAAAACATTAAATATAAAATCTTGATCTGTTTCTATACATTCTGTAAAATTTGAGATTATTTCAACAAGAATTACCAAAATTATTGGCTTGCGAAATGATGTCAAATTTTTGGGACACCCTATATATATATATATATATATATATATATATATATATATATATATATGGGGGGCTCTGTGTGTATGTGTGCAATGGTTATCGGCGCGGAAAGTGAATTGCTTGCGCCAGTCGAATCTGTTCCGTTCACTAATACACATGAAAGAAAACATTGAATCATCTTCCTTCAGCTATGGGCTTAAGTTGCAAGTAGAGACTGGGTTTTCTTGCCTTGGTTGGAAGCCAGTCTAGGAGTAGGAAACCTCTGGATTCAAAACTGGGGAAACTATTTTGGAGACACAAGCCTTCACTACTATAATCAAATAAATTGTGTGCGTAGTCTAGCCGTCCTGTAGTTCTGAGCTGAACTGTAATGCCCTCATACATCATAGTCGACGTGAAAAGTCTATTACATATATATATATATATATATATATATATATATATATATATATATATATATATATATATATATATATATTGGCTATCTCTTGATTAACTCCTTCCTTTTAAAATTATCAATGTTGGTCGAACGTATTTGGAATATATATATTCGGTGATGTTCTTCACAATTTTCCACCTGCTATCGCTTTTTTCCGTACTATCTATTTCTCTCTCTCTCTCTCTCTCTCTCTCTCTATATATATATATATATATATATATATATATATATATATATATATATATATATATTCAGTTGTATGGATATGAGTTTGTGACCCTGGGTTTTACGCTTTTGCGATCATCAGACAAACTGGATTATTTTTTTAAATTGGATCTATTTATGCTTGTTTGACTATGTTTGGTGGTGGAAGGGGGAATCTACTTCTGTGTTTGTTTGGGGTGGCACTCTCATACGCATAGACATACTTACAGGTGTACGCATTTTAGTTCGCACAAACACACCCATATAAGCAATCTGAAGTTAGGCGCAATTACATATCCGTGCATTTGGGTATACTTACATACGCAGTTGTAATTCTATTTCGGTGTCGGGACCATAGCTTTTATATAGGTAGCGATGTTCCTTTCAACAAGGAGCGGGTAGGGGTGTTCTTGACGCTTTTCAGATGTACCGTCTGCGCCGTCAGAGGAAATCACACTTTGTCACATACGCATAGCCACATGTAGACGCGCACATACACTCCTACTGGCCATTTCACCACCACTTTGGTTAAGTTGGGTTCTGTTTGTGGGCATGGTGATGATGATGTTTCTATTTTCAATGCTAACTGCTTGTGTGTTGTTAACGATTGTGATCATGTCGATAGTGATAATAACTGTGATATTAATTATTATTAGTACGTTAATGATATGTATTGATGAGTTAACGGTAAGTGATTTTATAACATATTTATGTTATAATTTTGGAATATATAATTATATATATATATATATATATATATATATATATATATATATATATGTGTGTGTGTGTGTGTGTGTGTGTGTGTGTGTGTGTGTGTGTGTAATTTGGCAGCAACTTTTCTTTCAAACATGTAGTATTGAATGTTAAAGACAACATAGTCTTGCATATTTTCTTTTGAATTTTCTCATATTCTCTAATGAGACTTTTTATTTGAAAATAGTTTCGAAATATGTATTGTCCATACGATGACCTAGCGCTTTCGAACATCATTGTTCATCTTCAGGGTCAATATTTTTAGTCAAAATTTTTTAAACAAACATTTGCCAATTATCTTGTAGCGTAATCATGTTATTATTTATTTGCATTTTAAAATACAAAATGTGCCACAAGGGCTAAAATGGGGAGGGGGGAAAAGACTGGTCTTCTCTAGTCCTACCTGAAAACTATCTAGTCTCATTCGTTGACCCATTCGTACTTACAATTTTCCTTTCACCATAACAACACATTTACTTTCACAACACAATCACCAAAATACCACATTTTCTCGATGAAAAGCCCTAACATGAATTTTTATTTACAAAATCATCGAGGGATGGGGAAAAAATCAAAAGCCCAATGTTTATATACAATGTAAAATATGTATGTACAAGAAACTAAACAAAACAATATTAGTAGTAGGACCCTTCCAAAAATGTGGCAGAAATCTCTATTAACTGGGATGAACAATTCCAGAGAACAGAGACATCTGTCACCTAAAACGTGGGGAGGGGTGGAGACAAGAAACTAAAAAGGAAGACAAAAAAAAACAGGACTTATGTACTTGCATGCTCTAGCTACGTTGAAAGGAAAATATTTAGCCCTGAGGAGGCCAAAACTAAACATGAAAATGTCCTATCTTACCTTAAAAGGCTGGGATGACTAATGTTTCGGTTCGAGGCCCCAAATCCTCTTGCTTAAGTTGCGTCCAACAACCACTCTAGGTCAGCACCTCTCACTCGCACCAAGCGCGAAATTTTCACCCACCTTTTTTTTTCACGAAATTCCACGAGGAGAGACGCGCCCTCTCCGCCCTGATCTTAACCTTAAGCTGATGCCTAAAGAATGAGACCAGTTGCAGAGAGGAAAATTTCTCACCTGCGTGGAACTCCTTCTGTCTAGTCGTCCACACCACCATTCGCATAATGCCGAGCAGACACAGGAGCACATAGTGCTGATCCCTGGACATTGACGGTACCACATTGGAACAAACGGAACTGGCTTCCAGGACAAAAAGCTTTCCGTCCAAGACGCGAACCATGTAGCCTTCAATCAGCCTGCACAGAGGTTGCACAACGTCGCAGTGGAAGAAGGCATGTTCAATTGACTCCTCCCGGTCACCACAGCGAACACATTCGGCTGAAATCGCCAAACCCGCTGCGCAGAGCTTTTTGCCGACCCTGAGAGCCCCTCGCAACACCAGCCAGGTTAGTGATGCCTCGTCGTTGTTGAGACATTTCAACCCGGGCGCCCAAGGCGAGACGGAGCGAAACTCCTTGTTCGTAAGGCCCAGCTTGCCCGGAAGCTTGTCCTTGGCAATCCCCCTCACTGCCACCCGATACAAAGCCTTCCGAGACATATCCCGTGTATCGGAGAGGCGATCTTTAACCTTTAACAGGCAACGCATCGCGTCTCTACATTCCTTATAAAAGAGGCATTCACCTTCAGGTGAACGGTGCGCCTCCGCCTCGTCTAAATGCACACTTTGAAGGGACAGAAAAGATTGACGGGCGTCTTCCTTCCAGAATTCGCCTTCACCGTCGTTTTGCGTACACATCCGTTCTAGGAAATTCAAGCGGAGCATATGCTGACGTGTCTCGACGCTTGGCATTCCCAGACCGCCTTCAGCAGGATGGAGGCAGCAGACCTCGCGACTTACCATGTGAGCCTTTCCTCTCCAGAGGAAATCGAAAAGCTCTTTAACGAAATTGACTAGTACGGTAGACGGGAGTGGAAGAATCGAAAGCCGGTAAAGGAGAATCGGGTAGATGTGCGAAATGCACACTTCCGCCCTCCTTTTCAAGGAAAGATTCCTTCGAGTCCACAGACGAACTGCTTCGACGACCTTCCTTCGAACTTCCGACCAATTTGTGTCCAGCAGAAGGCCGGGACCGAACCAGATACCGAGTATCTTCACCGGCCCGTCCGTCCAGCTGAAGGGCCCGGGGAGAGTAACTCCCGCCCACTCAGCCAACCGCAAGCCAACTGACTTTTCGCGGTTGATTTTGGCCCCTGCCACCGTCTCATACCTGCAAATCTCTTTGCCGACTTCGTGAATCTCGGCAGTGTTCGTTACGAAAACAGACACGTCGTCAGCATAGGCGGAATACTTGGCCGCTTTGGTGGCACCAGGTAATGAAATTCCGCGAAGGACCGGATTCGCCTTTAGCTTGCGAAGGAAGGGCTCCAACGCAAGGACATAGAGCATAGGCGAGAGCGGACAACCCTGACGAATGGATCGAGACAAGGTGAAAGGCTCCGACCTCACCCCGTTCACTTCCACCAGTGCCCCCGGGGACTTGTACAGGAGACGGATCCAGGAACGAAATTGTGGCCCGAAACCGGCAGACGCGAGAACAGCCTCGAGAAAACGATGGTCCACCCTATCGAATGCCTTGGACTGATCCAAATTGATCAGCGCGGCTTCACCGTCGACTTTTTCCATGATCTGGCGAACCATATGAAGGTTGTCCTGAATAGTCCTGCCTCTCACAGCGCATGTCTGTTCGGGACCGATCAGACTATCGAGGACAAGCTGCAAACGGTTGGCCAAGACCTTCGCCAAAATCTTCAACTCTACATTGAGCATAGACAAAGGGCGGAAATTATCTAACCCATCCCCTCCGCTTTTGTTCTTGCGTAGCAACTTGATGACACCCCTGGTGAAGCGTTGGGGTATGTTCCCATTCCTCAACCAGTGGTTGAACATCAGTGCCAGCAGCGGAACAAAAACGGGCGACAGCCTCAAGTACACCTCGTAGGGAAGACCGTCTATACCAGGAGTCTTGTCTCGGCCGGCCTGCTTCAGCGCTTCCCAGATTTCCTCCTCGGTGACGGCCCCTTCGCACACATCCGCTTCCCCCGTCTCGAGACGCGGAAAGTCGGCTAGATATGCGTCGAAATTGGCGGGGCTCAGTCCGAGCTCCCTGGTGAAAAGGTCGCGGAAATGAGACCGAAACGCCTCGCAGATGCCTTCATTTGTAGTAATCTGTCGTCCGTCCGGCGATGTGACGCTCGGAAAATAGCGATCTGACGCGCTGCGCAACTCCTCTTTCCTCAGTTCGGCAGCCATGTTAGTCGCCTCGGCAGACATTTTCTTCAACCTAGCCCTAACTACCAGAGCCTGATCCTTCTTGATAAGCGAGGAGGCCAGCTCGGCCCTAGCTACTGCTACTTGCCCACTATCTCCCGACTGGATGGCATCCTCTAATCTAGACTCTGCTGCCATTTGCGCTGTTAATCTATCTCTATTGAGCCGACGACTATAATCAGCTGCAAACGACCTGATGACCGACTTAAGGTGTCCCCACCACCTATTCCCAAGCACACTCCCCGTCAATTCCCGCTGTATGGTTGCTAGTAACTGGTCACGGAAATCCTTCACGTCGAGCAACGACGTGTTGAATTTCCAGTAACCAGTCATTCTGGGTTTAGGCTTATCTAAGTTTACCCGCACCCGGACGAGCCGATGAACCGAGTAAACTATCGAATGAAAACTTGGACACTCTAAGAGCCCTACATCGACTCTCCTAACTAAAACCCGGTCGATGTAGCTCGTGCGAACTACCGAACGCGGGCCGCCCCTATTTGTCCAAGTCCACGCTAACTGCCCGGAGTGTTCGTTACGAAACTTATCGACCAGATCAGATCCATCGACAAAATCACGAAACCGTTTCACGTCCGGGTTGTAAGAGCCCGATCTTAACCCACTACGATCTAATTCGGGATCAAGGACGGCGTTCCAATCACCCGCTAAAATTACCTGCCGAGTCGTATCTAAAAACGGCTCGACCCGCCGAAAAAAGGACACCCGCTCCGCCTGGTCGTTGGGCGCATAAACCCCGATGAGACGAAGAGACTTTCCCTTTATGGTAACGTCCAGGACACAAAGCCTGCCCTCCGAATCCGCGAACACAAGGGAACACGACGCCGTCAGGGACCTGCTGATCAGCCAAGAAACCCCTCTTGAACGACTATCAAAATAAGCTGAGTAGAGGTGAAACCTCCTCGACAGAATATCCTCATAGTCGCTGGCAGTAAGATGAGTCTCCTGTAAACAACAAACATTCACACCGAGATGCTGAAGATCGCGCACGAGCCTCGCTCTGCGAGACTCCGACCTCAGCCCTCGCCCATTCAAACTTGCTAACCATAAAGCCATTGCGAGACACTTACCTTAAGGTTGGGCGTCGCCCTGAAACATAGTCGGGGTGAGAATGCCAACAGCTTCACCCATCGACCCAGTGCCCATCGCAGTCTTGATGGTACCGTCTTGGGACAAGCCGCCGACATCCCAAGGAAAAGTTAATTTTAATGCCCTGTATAGGGAGGGGTGAACCAAAACAGGGACCCTCCCACAACAGTACTGTTTCAGTTTGATAAGTTCATCGTTCTTAGTGATGACGACTTGAGATGAGGCCGGGAAGCTCTTTCTCGCCTCCTCGATCATACCCCAGACGTGCCACGATCCGGTCCCGATGCGAACGACAGTTAGGACCATTTTCGCCTTCGGAAAGTTTGTGGGATCGTCCAAATCCCTGTCGCCGCATTTCTTCATGGCCAAGAGGACTTTCAATTTGGTAGTTCTCTTGGCAAAGTCCTTTGCCTTCTCCTCACTATCTGCTGTGACGCGGCACACATTCTTTCCCGAGCTATAGGCCAGCTTTGCTTTCCTCTTTTTCCCGCCGGCCTCTTCTGATGGACTCCTCGGCCTCTTCCCTGGCGTAACGCTTTCTTTTTTTACAGGCGTTTTGCTCTCAATCAAGGGATTTTCAGTCCGCTTTTCCGGAGAGAAAGAGAGAGCTCTCGTACAATCATTGGGGTGTTTTTTCACCTTGGACGGGGAAGATGGGGCAGAGGATGAGGGGCGCAAAGAGTCTGTTAATGAGGATGTCGATAATGATTTTCGCGCTGGTGAAGCCGGAGTCGATGATGATGATGTTGCTGCAGCTGTTGACTCCTTCAACTGAGCCTTTAGCTTCTTTATCTCCTGTATTTTATCAAAGGACGGCTCGTTTACAGACCATGGTTCAGTGACCGAAGTATCACCCGTACGGCTGCGAGGGGTGGGAGTGTCCATGTCTGTGGACGCACAAGCCCTATGTGAAGTAGTGGATGATGTTTGCCCCTTCCCTCTATTCTTGCCGACTACCTGCCAATCCCCTGTCTTTTCCTTAGAGAGAGGGACACTAGTTTCAATTGCTGGCTTAGCGGCGGGTTGCTGAGAGGGGGTTTTGTCCGAGGCAGGCTTAACTACAGAGGTCGCTTTGGTAGGACAGGAATGCGCCAGATGACCAGGCTTGCCACACTTCCAGCAGGTCGGTTTTCTACCAGTCACAATGACGGGTATGGCCCTTCCATCAATATCTAAACAGTAGGGAATGGATCCGAAGGCCTGCTCCGTGAGCATGATGTTGAAGCTCCATTCCCCTAACTTGCGGTCCGAGGACACACTTATTATTTGGCCAAACTGCTGGAAATATGCAGCCAGCGCCTCTCCCTTGACGTGAGCTGGGACTTCGAAAACTGCCACCCTGGTCTTTCTCATGCCCTTGTATTCGGTGCGGAGGATCTGGTCTTTTGTGATCAACTCCTTGTTCACCATCGAAATACAGTCGTCGGACGTGGGCAGCAGTACGTCCCACATAAAGGGTTTAAAACCTCGGATGATCTGTTGAGGCATAAATCCAAAGGAAGTCAGAGACTTCAAAACGTTATCCTTTGTGGATCGACATACCTTACGTAGGCGCTTATCCACCACAAACACGGAGACTGTTCTTTCTTTGTATTTGTCAACTTCCTGGGGCTCAACCAACAAGCCGCCATCTTTAATAAGATGGGCGTAACTCTCGGCCCTTTCCAGGAATTCTTGTAAGTTGAAAATACATGTGGGTGGGGTCTTCCAGCCACAGGGTAAATCTTCGGTCACTGCTTCTTTTGTAGCTATCTGGTCTGGTGCGGATGCCTTCTCATCGGAAAGCAAGGGGTCTGTTATGGTTGCCTCATTACTAAGCAGCCTTTGGTCGGTAATAGAAGCCTCTGAGGGAGGCAAATGGCCATTTTTCTCCTCTTCAGGAGAGTGTTGGTAATGTCCATTGTTGGTAAAATCCTGGGTGGGCAAGTGCCTCTTTTTCTGAGTGTTGTTAAACTTCCCAGTCTGTTGTTTATCCAGCCTGTCCGGCGGATCATTTTTTACTGACCTTGTGTCAGACATGTCCAGTAATTATCCAATGAATAATATAAGATAAAAACCAAGTAGATAATCCAATTTAGATAAAAGTCAAAGATATCCGAGCTGATAAGCTTAATATTTTTTATGTTTTGGACAAGAAACGCCTAATGTAGCGTAATCATGTTGCTACTTTTTTACAAACTAAATAAACGTTAAAATCCTTTTAATTTCAAAAGACGAGATGATGTTATCACGTGCAGGGCGAAGATTTCTATCATGTGACAGCGTGAAAAAGATTTCCAATACACAAGCCAAAAGATCGAAGAATACGCTACAAAATTTAAATATATTATAAACATTGTAATATGTTACCAGAAATATTATATATATATATATATATATATATATATATATATATATATATATATATATATATATATATATATATATATATATATATATATGTGTGTGTGTGTGTGTTCGTATGTGTGTGTGTGTGTGTAGTGAGTATGAACTCAATACAACAATTCAACCGACAAGGTTAAATTTTTATTCTAATTTTTCATTAATATATCGCAGACAAGTATTCACTGTTTGTACGATCTTTCTCAGATAAGAATATAGGCTTCTGTCTGTCAGCACCTCATGGTGGTTGGTGTGCAGCGTGCTAGCATGTCGTCGCGTATCGTTTAGCGGCGCTGAGAGTGAAATCGGCGAGCGTGAGTTCAAATTCCGACCGAATTCGTTGCATTCACTGTTGGCGAGACGTAGAATATACCGACTGCATCCCAACCTGTAAAAAGAGCAAGACTCCACTTTAGAATGGGCCCCCTACCAAGTAATTGCTCACAGAATCAAACGCAACAGAACTATATTTACTTCTTGAACTTACTTATATCAGCAAATATCAACGGCTAATTGTTATCTATCCGCACGTAAGCAATCATGACTCTCCACAACTACCTATCTTTTGGTGTTCTAAGTAATTTTTTATTTTTTACTGGTCTGGGTTCTGTCGTCCATCCATAAAGACTCGTTAAGTAGCTTACTGGCTGTTTCTTTTGCCTTCACTATTACCTGTGAGTGTTAAATTCTCCAGACATTCTTTTCTCGTTATGTGTCGCAGCCAACATTCTCTTTCCATTTGTAAGTTTCCTTGTTGTGGCTATTTTCTCAAGGGCTTACGGTCATATCATAAGGTAAGCTACGGTCGAGCATGGCTAGTAACTAGATGGGAGACCGCTTGTGAATATCAGGTACTGCAAGCTTGTATGTGCGGCTGGTGTAAAGAACAACGGCTCGGAATTGGAAATCGGAGAGCCGAGTTCTAATTCTTGTCGAGTTCTTTATATTCATAAATACCCTTGAGAAAGATATGAATCCATCTCTTCCTCCCGATCTATCGGTTAATTAGTAAGATTTGTATCCTTAAATGATTATTATCTCCGCAAAATTTGGGTGACTAACACACAAAAAAAGAATGTCTAATATCGAGAATATTTAACACCGAAAAGCATTAAAAAATTAACTCCTTTTAATTATATGTGGAAATATCCAATCTTTGCCTGATGAAGGTCGCGAGACTGGAAATACGTGTAGCAAAATTATGAAAAATAAAGCATAAGATATTTTTTTAAAAATCCACATTACAACCAAAAAGGTTTGCGGTTTCTGTTTTAAATATACACACTTTTCTCTCGTTGGAATAACTATAACCTCTTCCCCTTATATATATATATATATATATATATATATATATATATATATATATATATATATATATATATATATATATATATATATATATATATGTAATGTGTTCCAATAACTTGGAGCGATTTTAAATGTGAATTAAGCTTAAGCGTCTCATGATTTTTTTTTCTTTCAGATTTAACAACTTTTGGCAATTTCAACCATGGAAAAATTAACAATCAAACAACCTGTTCTATTTTTAGATGAAAACCTGATTTGTCTAATTCTTTTATTGTGTTCCATGGATCAGTTTTAGGTTTCGTGGAATAATTAGAATCCATTAGTCTCCGAGCGATTCTTGTAAATACCTGATAGGTGGTGTGTCTGAGGGCGCGAATATGCACGTTGGCATGTTTGCCTTTGTTTATAAATGGCACTCGGAAATGGGAAATATTTTACAGTCCCATTAACTCAACACTGACGAAACATTTCCGAAGATTTTTCTTTTCCGATTTCGAATGGTATGCTCTTGTAAACAAAATGGCACGAAATGTGAAAACAAGAATACGTGTGTGCAGAAAAAAAGAAAGAAAGAGAAAATGATAGAAAGGGAAAGCGAGAGAGAGAAAATAATAGAAAGGGAAAGAGAGAAAAGGGGGGGGGTGCACGAGAAAAGAAAAAAAGAAAAATGATAATAAGAGAAAGAGTGTGTAACAGAAGGATAGAGAAAAAAGAAAAAATGATAGAAAGAGTAAAGGAATATGTATGAGGGGAAAAGGGAAAGTTTGTAGGGGAGAAAGAGGGGTAAAGCCAAAATGATAAAAAAAGAGAAAAAGTGTTTTAGAGAACGAGAGAGGGAGGGAGAGGGAGAGAGAGAGAGAGAGTGAGGAATTAAATGAAAGAAAGAGGAAGAGGTGCGTGTAGGTGAAAAAGAAACAAAGAGAACATGATAGAGAAAGAGGAAAATAGAAAGATGCGTGTTTAAGAGAAAGAGAGGGTAAGAAAATTGACAGAAAGAGAAAACGAAAGAAAGTGTCTGCATAAGAGAAAGAGAGAAAATTATAGCGGAAGAAAGAGGGGGGGCATTGTGTGTGAGATTCAGAAAAAGAAACCTGATCACGCCACAATAATTGAAGTCTCATTAAATCAGATTTTTAGATGAATATCAACATTGTCAGAACCTGAACCATTGTTTTCTGATCGTGTCTTTGATAACTGGAATTGTCTTGAATTGGTACCAGCTAGTATTTCTCTATGATTTGCAGGGATGGCCTTGATTTTGACTTAACAATCTCAGCAAAGGAGGAGAAACGTCTGATATCTTCATCTTCAAACAATAACTTAGGTGTGGCATCAGCTGACAAGATGACAGCTTGTATAAATCTTTCACTATCCCAGAGGATCACAGTTTCGTGAATATTTTCTGTAAGGGACAACAGTAAGCTGACTTTTTGAAGTGATTGCCTAAGAAATCTTAAATTCGAACGTCTGGCAAAATTGGTCAAAAAATCATTTAGTAAGCTTAGCTTACTTTTGACACAAAGTTGCAAATAAGAAACACCCAGTGAGAATCGAATTCACTAGTAATTATTTACAACTACAGTTATCTGCAGCTTAAAGATACCACGCTTTTCTGAGCCCATGAACTGTGTAGTGCTTCCACCTGTGCACCCCCAATAATATCAGGTATCCCTAAGGTGTCTTGCTAGGCAGAGATGCTTGGAGATAGAATTTTTTTAAGCGTTTTCCTCCAAGCAAGGCGGGAAGCCACTAGCATGCAAGGGGTTACAGAGAGTTGGAGAGAAAGCAAAGAGGAGCGGGAGAGGAAAGGATGAAGAGGGGATAGATCAAGGCATCTGGAGACGTCGATTGACATTACATTTGAATAGTTGGAGATTATAGCTATCAGGGAAACAAGAAAAGGGGAGGGAGTTCCACATGCGAGAAGTGCGAGACATGAAGCTATTGAAGTAGAAGAGACGACGACATTTAACAGTTTTGACAATGAAAGGATGAGAGCGAAATGCCAGCCTAGATGAACGCTTAAATTCATGAAGTCTGTGAACCAGCGAAAGCATCTCATCGGAGCAGTTACCGTGAAAGTATTTGTAAAAAAGACAGAGAGATGCGACGGCACGTCTGTGAGAGAGCGACTGCAGACGAGATTCCAGGTCAGGGCCAATTACATTGCATATCCGTCTCTGGGTTTTATCAAGGACCTTGAGACAAACAGAAGGGGCTCCAGACCATATATGGCAGCAATACTCCATGCAAGGGCGAATGATTGATTTGTAGATTTGAAGGATCGACTCCGGCGAGAAAAACTTCCTGGCGCGGCATTAGGGAGCCAACTTTCCTTGTGGTGAACGAAGCTATTGACTCAATATATTTGTTCCATCTCAGGTCAGCGGACAATGCGAGACCGAGCAGTCGCAAAGAGGTGCTCTCGTGGAGTTGAGCGTCAGACATTCTAATGGGGGGCAGAGATGGTTTTCTGTGGTGAGTAATAGAGAGCAGTTTTGTTTTTGAGGTATTACAGTTAACCAGCTTTCCTTTGAGTTCTGTTGCATACACATTTCCTCCCGGGTCCCAACCAGAGACCTAAGGTCAGAAATAGCTTCATGACATTTTCCACTGATTATTTTTGTAAAAAAAAACAAACAAAACCTAAGATTACACACATTTTACATAGATAAAGCTCTTCATGATGTGTGAACTGTACTTGTGAGCACAATTTTTTGTATTTCTTTAAGGCATGGGCTACCAGGAATCTCTGCAAAGTGTCCATCGGACCCTTCTCCAATCAATCCGAGGGCTCCAATCACAACTTACAAAAATTATTGATGTGCTCATGGGCCACAGTTTTGAAATTTCCATTTCAATCTCCTTGTACTTTGATAGTTTTTTGAAGATCTTCAAAGATACATTACAATCTGCAGGGACTGCCAAGTCAATAAGAAAGCGCATTCTGTTCTTTTTGTCTTTGATCCCAATGTCTCTGGGCGATTAGATTTGATTTTTCCATGTGTGTATTGTAAAATCCCATAAAATTGTTACAGGTCCTATCTCTGTAAATTGTTACATTCAGCTCTTCAGACCGAAAGTTTTTAGAAAAAAAACTTTCGAGCGGAAGAAATTCATATTTCATGAAATAAATTATAACCGATATGGATTTTTAAGGTTTTTCTTGATTTATCATTATATTGCTCTGTAACTTACATAGTGCTCTCTTTGGATTAATATCCTCCTTGTAATGATCACTACCAATTACAAATTGGTATTATATATATATATATATATATATATATATATATATATATATATATATATATATATATATATATATATATATTGGTAAAACCTGGCGATTTTATTGAATAAATTTACTTTTTAGAATTTTAAGATATTTTTTGTGTAATTTTGTTAAATATATGTAAAAATCAGATGTTAGTGTTATTTTCATTTTGGCGTAATTTAGATGACAATTTATTCATCGCACCCTATATATCTGTTAAAATGAGATGTCAGTGTTATTTTCATTTTGGCGTAATTTAGATGACAATTTATTCATCGCACCCTATATATTTGTTAAAATGAGATGTCAGTGTTATTTCCATTTTGGCGTAATTTTGATGACAATTTATTCATCGCACCCTATATATCTGTTAAAATGAGATGTCAGTGTTATTTTCATTTTGGTGTAATTTTGATGACAATTTATTCATCGCACCCTATATATCTGTTAAAATGAGATGTCAGTGTTATTTTCATTTTGGCGTAATTTTGATGACAATTTATTCATCGCACCCTGTATATCTGTTAAAATGAGATGTCAGTGTTATTTTCATTTTGGCGTAATTTTGATGACAATTTATTCATCGCACCCTATATATCTGTTAAAATGAGATGTCAGTGTTATTTTCATTTTGGCGTAATTTTGATAACATTTTATTCATCGCACCCTATATATCTGTTAAAATGAGATGTCAGTGTTATTTTCATTTTGGCGTAATTTTGATGACAATTTATTCATCGCACCCTGTATATCTGTTAAAATGAGATGTCAGTGTTATTTTCATTTTGGCGTAATTTTGATGACAATTTATTCATCGCACCCTATATATCTGTTAAAATGAGATGTCAGTGTTATTTTCATTTTGGCGTAATTTTGATAACATTTTATTCATCGCACCCTATATATCTGTTAAAATGAGATGTCAGTGTTATTTTCATTTTGGCGTAATTTTGATGACAATTTATTCATCGCACCCTATATATCTGTTAAAATGAGATGTCAGTGTTATTTTCATTTTGGCGTAATTTTGATGACAATTTATTCATCGCACCCTATATATCTGTTAAAATGAGATGTCAGTGTTATTTTCATTTTGGCGTAATTTTGATGACAATTTATTCATCGCACCCTGTATATCTGTTAAAATGAGATGTCAGTGTTATTTTCATTTTGGCGTAATTTTGATGACAATTTATTCATCGCACCCTCTGTGTGTAGGGGGCACACGGGAATAATGAATAGTTACTCGAATTGAGTAATCTGAGAGTTCGTTATAATCACTTACGTGCTTATACCATTGGGATAGGTATGAATCCATCACTTCTCCCCCTCCCCCAGCTATCGGTAAATAGCAGGGCAGACTGGGTCCTATAGCCTTCTAAGAGAAGGACAACACTGAACTCAAAATCTATGTTTGAGAAATTTGTCGCACGCTGTGCACTAGTTCTCTGTATTCCAGAAAATATGGTCTGTTCTGCACAAGCCTTCACCGTTATAATCAAATCAGATGTGCAAGTAGTCTGGATGTTCAGTCTCAAGAACGGAGCTGCTAGACCCTCATAGGTCGAATAACGTCGGGAGTGTCCTCCATAGACATATATATTGAAATGCATTTTTTTTATATCTGTATAAGAATATGTGTATGCAAATATAGATATTTTCCCGTTCTAATTCATTTTTCTTTCGTTAGGTTATTCGTTTATTTTGTAATAAATTCATTTTTTATCAATTTTCTTTTCATCATAAATAAATGGACTGCTCCACTATCTTAACAATAGGTTATAAATATTGACATATTACAACGATCAGTTTTCAATTTTTGCCTGATGATTGCCACGTGTATGAAACTGAGTATTGCGCCAGACGATGACGAACAAATGTATATTTATTTTTAGTATAAAGTTTAACGCTGTTATTTTACACCGAGCACTGTTTTATTACCACCAGCAATCACTGTGTGCTCTTTCATATGTATTTATTTATTCATTTAGATAGATAGATAGATAGATAGATATATAGATAGATAGATAGATAGATAATAAACAGGGATAGATAGATAGATAGATAGATAGATAGATAGATAGATAGATAGATAGATAGATAGATAGATAAACAGGGATAGATAGATAGATAGATAGATAGATAATAAACAGGGATAGATAGATAGATAGATAGATAGATAGATAGATAGATAGATAGATAGATAGATAGATAATAAACAGAGATAGATAGATAGATAGATAGATAGATAGATAGATAGATAATAAACAGGGATAGATAGATAGATAGATAGATAGATAGATAATAAACAGAGATAGATAGATAGATAGATAGATAGATAGATAGATAGATAGATAATAAACAGGGATAGATAGATAGATAGATAGATAGATAGATAGATAGATAGATAGATAGATAATAAACAGAGATAGATAGATAGATAGATAGATAGATAGATAGATAGATAGCTAGATAGATAGATAATAAACAGGGATAGATAGATAGATAGATAGATAGATAGATAGATAGATAGATAGATAATAAACAGGGATAGATAGATAGATAGATAGATAGATAATAAACAGGGATAGATAGATAGATAGATAGATAGATAGATAGATAGATAATAAACAGGGATAGATAAATAATGAGCAGGCTCATATATATATATATATATATATATATATATATAGAGAGAGAGAGAGAGAGAGAGAGAGAGAGAGAGAGAGAGAGAAGGTGGTGCACGTGTGCATTTGATGTTTTAACCTATATAAAGTCTATACATATGTATCTGTGTCTTATAATTCTATTCGTCACATTTCTGCTAAAAACAATCACAAGTGAACACCGAGGGCTGGTTAACATTGGCAACTTTCAATTTGAGTCGAGGTTTTAGGTTACGATAAAAGAAAATGAAATTTTCGCTAAAAAAAAAAAGAGAAGAATATTTAAATTTACAATTTGACTTGGTGGGAAACAGACGAAAACTATTAAACATGAATGAATGGATGTGTGAATGGACAGATCTTATACAAATAAATACGAACGCTTTCAATGACTCACCCTGAATAATAAGGAAGTTGAACGTATGTTGAATTGGAACAGCGAACCGGATGACTACAGAGTGATAGATTCATTTAGCTTTATTAATATAGCATACTAGTGGGAGTTCACAACGTTCCCGTCCTGACCAAAAAGCCTAACACAATTCAGATGTTTGGTCATCTGGTCAAATTTTAGAAAGGGGACTTTTCAACACTTCCATATATATACATATATATATACATTTACATTTACATATATATATATATTTATATATATATATATATATATATATATATATATATGATGGTATGCTATATTAATGGGTAAAAGTGCTCGATATCAGAGATAGAGTTTATGTAAATAAAAAAAGTGGACACTGAAATCAACACCAACAGTCTGTTTCTTGTTACAACGCAATCTTCAGGCCATGTGTGTTGTGTTTTGGCTCGACTATTTATATATGCTGGTCGGTAGTGCATTATGGTTAGCAAGGTCTAGTGTCTTATCTTAACGGTTATTGGATGGATGGTAACGGTTATGTTTCAAATTATTCTAGAGGCTTTTCAGTAGAAACAACCGTGGATCTGAATGCGGTGTTTTGTTAAAATTTTACTCATTATGAAAATATGCCCTCCGGCAGGATTCGAACCTGTATCATGTTTCGTAGGAGGAACCAATGTCTCATCGGGCATGCTTTATACCATTCCACTATGGACAGCCACACAACCAAATGAAGGCCCCGATTGCCTTAATGCGCATGTCCACGATCAGATTTTTTTCTCGAAAGCCATATCTGCTCAATTTCGTAACCGAAATGTAAACAAAGCAATTTCTAAAGAATGGATTTTCATTTTTAATCCGACGTCTCGTTTTATAAACAGTGTTTATTTCGTCTACTGGCCTGTGCATTCGAGAAAACTTAATAGAAAATATACTCTCTGGCATGATTCGAACCTGCAATTAATTTTTAGGAGGCTCAGTGAAGTCGTGGATAGCGGCTCGGACTGAGGAATCGGAGAGCCAAGTTCGAATTCCAGTCGAATCCATTACATTCACTTACGTGAATGTAATAGGAAAGATATTAATCCTCTTCTTCTCCCTCCAACTATGGGTAAATAGCAGGATGAATGGGTTCTATAGCCTTGGATGGCAACTGGTCTAGGAGAACGACAATTCTGAATTCAAAACCTGCGGAGGGTTGTTTAGGGACCTTATGGCACATAGTGCACCAGGTCTCTTTATTCGGCCCTTCAAAAAGTGTGGTTGGTTCTGCACAAAGCCTTCACCACTATAATCAAATCATATGTGCTGGTGTCTGGGCTGTTGGTTCCTCGGAACTGAGCTGCTTGGCCCTCATACGTCGAATACGACGGAAGGGTCCACTATATATATATATATATATATATATATATATATATGCACCTAACTAAAATCAAATCAAACAAAATCACACGTAGTGTGTGACAGAGAATGATCTCTTATTTTATATATATTTTCACTTCTTATGCGAAAACTATAAAAATTATATTTTAACTTTTTTAGATTGATAATTAAAGAAATTAATAGAAATGTTACGTCCGTAAATTGAATATTTTTTAACGGTGTGATATATTCCTTGAAGTATTTTAAACAATGTGATACTGTTTGAAGCGTTTTAACAGTGTGATACTCCTGGAAACATTTTAACAGTATGATACTATTTGAATCAATTCCGTGCAAAATGAAGTTGTGCATTCTATGCAGCAAGCTGCCACCATTTTTCAACATATTTTTTCTTCGAGAAATATGCATGAAGAAATACCACTGTCTTGGTGCATATTCTTCAAGCAAGCAAATATTCCAAGAAATGACGTTGTGTCTCGTGAATATTAGTAAATTCTAATAATGATTCCTGGCATTTCCAATTTGTCGTTTAGATTCGAAACCTGAATGAACAATGCCCGTATAGTTATAAAAATGATGATGATCTACAATGAAACACCATCTGATGATGCCCCCTGTGACACTATAGATACCCACGTAAAAGACGAAGGTGTGGTCTTTATTTCACTCTCAAGTGTCTCTGTCTGATCGACCAGTATATGGTTCTTTTTTGAAGTCTGGTCTTCTAAGCGGCACCCGATGTGACCAAAAGGAAACGGGGTAGTATGAAGTGGATTTGAGTTTTTTAGAGACAAAGTGGCAACACAGAAATATAGGCAATCCGGCTGATGGTCTATATTAACAGTCATACTTGGGAGTTTTAAGGAAAATGGAAACAAAGAGATCATTTACACTTTGAATCAGAAAGAGACAGTTGAAATTTATAAGACACATAAAGACGGCTTAGAAAATTTGACACTCACAGGACATACTGAAGGTAAGAAGGACAAATGAAAGCAGATTGCCTACATAATAAGCTTGTGTAAATGGATAGCAAAAGAGGAGGAAGGTAAAACGTCAAACTTTACTAAGAGATACAGAGGATAGAATTTTGTGGATAGACATGATTGCTCACTGTAGGAACACTCGTTTAATAAGTAGTGTAAATTCGATATAATCAAATAAACAGGAATTAAATTTTATAATAACTTATTTATTGAAAAAAAAAACGAAGCGATTCATAATTTTTTTTAAAATTCTCTTCAATTGAAATCTTAATTAAAATAAGCATTATTAAAAAATCTTTTGTGACGTACGGTGGCCATTAATGATTAAGTATAACTCAAGACTTCAATGTTAAAATAAAATATTTAATTACAACCGCAAATAAATACTTAAAAGAAAAAAGAAGTAAACGTCAACTAAAGATAATTAACCATTTCAGTGAATACATTGTTAGTAGCGCGTCTATGCTTAACCTCCGGTAAATCCTAAATCAAAACCCAGATCATCGATGCACAATAATTCACACTAATTCGACTGGATCGTTCCACTCAATAGTCACTCAATAATCTCTGCAGTCAGTAGCCTGACACCGCTATTTATACACCTGGTGGAAACATATTCATAAATCCAGAGTGTCACGTTCGAACTTCGGTGTCGGTAGTTACTCATTTTCTTCCTATATGACAAATTTAAAACAGTATTTAGCCAATAGCGAGTTAGTTGGACAGATACGTATGTATATAAATCATATAGACTTCACGGCGGCGTTTAGGGCATAGCTTCACCAACCTAGCCATTGTTGATGTGGTTTCATCATCAAGTAAGTTTCACGGAATTGATGTGATTTCACCCCAAGAAAGGCGATAATGCAAAGGGTTTCTGAGAGTGAAAGAAAATGAGAAAACAGTAATGTTTTCTCATTTTCTTTCACTCTCAGAAAGGACAATAAAAGAACAGCATTCAAAAAGACAGAAGATAACTGATGTAATGGAATAACCTGTGACCCCTATGAGTGACTACACTATAGGTAGTAACTGCCTACAAGTATCTGTAAGTCAACGGACTACAGACACTGGCTGCGACCTGTTCCAGCTATTCAGTCGAACTCTCTGCCTAGGGGCAGAGAGGAACCCGGACGAGGCTCTGCCGAAGGGCAGAGTATCGCTCGGGGAGGTTGACCAAACCGATTCTGTTTTTACATTTTCTACGGGTATTTTTTGGCCGAGCCTTGTGCCACATCTTTGCCTCGTTGGTGGTGGGGGGCAAGTATTTATTGACTGGCTGCAACCTGTTACAGCTATTCAGTCGAACACTCTGCCTTCGTGCAGAGAGGAACCCGAACGAGGCTCCACCGAAAGGCAGAGTCTCGTTCGGGGAGGTTGACTGACCCTGAACCCGTTTATACGGGTTCGAAAGGGAATATTTTTGGCCGAGCCTACGGGCTCGGAGAACCCACGTTAAACCCGGCCTTGTGCCACATGAAACCCTCGTGGGGTGGGGGCTAAATATACTAGCTGGAATCTTTTCCAGCTGTGCTGGTTAAACTCTCTGCCTCCTGGCAGTGAGGTTACCTAGACAAGTCTGTGTCGAAGAGCAGAGTCTCGTCTAGGGAAACAGCTACCCGACCTCGTTTTATACGAGGTCTACCGGGAATTTTTGACCGAGTCTACGGACTCGGATTACCCCATATTAAACTCGGCTTTGTGCCACATCCTACCTCGTGGGGAGGCTGGTAAATATCAACTAGTTGGGATCTTTTGAGTACGACTTACGCGAGAACTACCGACCTTCCAATAGTAGCACTCACTACTGGATTGCCTTGTGCATAACTGTTACCTTTATTCTTATTGTACTGGTTTGTTACAATAAACCTTTACTTATTTTATCCACCTTGTTTTTCAAGTATATATTCCTATAAGCACGGAATACAATAATAACAATTGATGTTGAATTTAAATTTTTGACGATCAAACTTGATTGCAAAGCAAGATTGATTTTGGCCAAGAAATATTTTCTAGCACGACACTGAAGTCCACACGTAACAGGTTTTGGATTCAAAGTTTTTGTTCTGCTAGACTGGATGTCAACCGAAGAGCTAGTCTGTCCTTCTATTAACGCCCATAATAGAGAGATTAATAACATTCCAATGGCATTTGTGCGAAAATGGATACAGCGACTGGAATTAGAACTCGGCAAGTCAATACCAATTTTCATACTGAGAGCCACTACTCCACGCGCATGCCCAGTGAGACAGAAAAACCGAAAAAATGATTGGTGATGGATTACTACAATGATAGAGAGATAGACACCCAGCGAGAAAGGTCATCAGTCTACCTGATTATTACTGCTTAGTGAGTTCAATCCTCATTCGCTGCCATATACTTGCAGTCTTGTACTAAACACAGCTAGGCCTCATTCTTCTTCTACCACTACAATTTGACTCTCCACAATTTTCTGTCATAGAAAGAAGAGGAAATTGTGGAGAGCCATGGGTAAATTTTGTCATTTTGCTATCTCTCTTAAACCCTGCTCTGCCATTCATTTACACAAGCTCGTTTGTAGGTCATGCGCTGTTTTCCCCCTGTCCCTCTTGCCGCCAATATGTCCTGTGAGTATCAAATTCTCTAAGCCCTCTTTCCTTATTACGTTCTCTAAAAAACTCTCTTTTCTGATGTTAAGTATAAGTGTTCTTTTTGTTTCATTTTCTTTAAAACTTTATCGTTGCTCACATGTCCAGCACAGGCTATCCTCAGCATCCGTCTGTAGAACCACATTTCTGTGAATTCAAGTCTCTTCTTCATCTGTGAGGAGATTGTTCACCATTCTCTGCCATATAGGAGGATCGATATTATATAACAGCTCAGTACTCTTTTCTTTCTTTCTAACGAAATTTTCAGTCTCCCTGCTCATTATTGGTGGGTAGAGAGTTTGAACTTCATTTAGTGCCGTATCTTAGTCTTCTACTAAACTCATCAAAGCCCAATTCTTCTTCTTCTTCTTCTTCTTCTTCTTCTTCTTCTTCTTCTTCTTCATCATCATCATCATCTATGTGCTGTCTCTATTCAGGACGTGGGCGATCATAGCTCTCCACAATTTTCTGTCTTTTGTAGTTCTTAATAAATTTTGCCTTTTCTATATCTCAACGAATCAATGTTCTGCCAACCATTTACACAAGCTCTTCATGTAGGTTAGACACCGCTTTCATCCGTCTCCCTTGCAGTTAATATGCCCTGTCAGTGTCAAATTTTCTAAGCCCTCTTTCCTCGCTTTTGTATCCTAGAAACTTTAGCTGTCTCTCTGATATTATCCTTTTTGTTTCCATTTTCTCTAAAACATAATCAATGCTCGCATGTCCAATTCATGATATTCTCAGCATCCTTCTGTAGAACCAACCACATTTCTGTTGCTTCAAGTCATCTGCGTCAAGCATTCACTGCCATAGAGACGGACTAATATCACATAATAGTTAAATATTCTTTTCTTCGTTTCTAAAGACATTTTTCCTGTTTCTTAATACTTTTCTTAGCTTTTCGAAGGCATCTTTCACTATCCCAATGCGCCTTCAGATTTCAGTGATGCATTTTCCTTCCTCTGTTAAAACACTTCCCAGATATTTAGATTCTTGCACTTGTTTGATTTTTGTATCTTGAATTTGTAATTAGCATATTGGGTAGTTTCATTTTACAGATAACTATGCATTCTGTCTTCTTAAAGTTGATGTTTTGTCCTTTCTTCGCGTGATGAGGTTGTCCAGCATTTACCTTATATAGGAGGACTGGAGTAATCTTTTCTACTTTTCTAACAAGATTTTCCTGTTTCTTAATACTTTCGCCAGCTATTTTAGACTGTCGGTGTCTAAAAATAGAACTTCGTGTTCCAGAGATGGTTTATCTCATCTCGTTTTATCTAATTATGTATGCGGTTTATCGGTATTCATAGAGAGTTTGCCTGTGGACGTGCATAAGTGAGTGAGCGCATGCGCATAAAATATCTGCGCGAACATAAATAACTCCATCCATATTTAGATAAAATTAGAAGAGATAAAACATCTTTGAAACACGAAGCTCTATTTTTAAACATTCAGCGGCCTAAGATATCTGATGGGTCATTCTTCATCCCCCATCCATCTCGTCCCCTACCTAGACCTTTCTATATTCTGCTCTCTCTCTCTCTCTCTCTCTCTCTCTCTCTCTCTCTCTCTCTCTCTCTCTCAGTCGGCAAGTCAAGTTCAAATTTTTCTTGATTGTTTCATTCGTTTCATACTTATACCATTGGAAAAGGTATGAATCCATCATCCACCATCTTTGAGTTAAAGAGCAGGCCAGACTAGGCACACATGTCCACTCTAGAAGAAGGGGAAAAGAAAAACTTTGAATTCAAACCACGTGATTCCGGGTCGTTCATAGTTCAAAAGCGAGTACTCTCCTTAATCTTTAATATTATACTGGGAGGTGATATTAAAACAGGAAGAGCTATAATCGGAGATTTTATAGCAAACTGAACTACCTTTTCTCTCTTATCATTTCTTTATATAAATGTATATATATATATACATATATATCTATGTATGCGTGTATATATATATATATATATATATATATATATATATATATATATATATATATATATATATATATATGAAAAATATAGTTTTAAGGTGTGCTATATTTATGGGATAAAGTGCTCCATATCAGAGATAGAGCATATGTAAAATATTGCGTCTGGCATGAAACAGCCTGTTACCTCTGAGTGTTGACTTCAATGTTCACTTTTATATTTATACAGACATATATATCTATATCTATATCTATATCTATATATATATATATATATATATATATATATATATATATATATCACAAGTCATATATATATATTTACATCTCTATTTTACAACCATCTGTTTATAAAAAGAAAGGCTGGATCATTAAGTTTGAAACCTGATAGATTTATCACCTGAAATTTCATCAACGTTTGATATATATATATATATATATATATATATATGAAACACGTTAATATATATATATATATATATATATATATATATATATATATATATATATATATATATATATAACAGGCTGCTGTTGCCACTCAGTGTTGACTTCAGTGTCCATATATATAGGTAGTAATCCGTTGGTATAATCCAGGCGGGTCCCATTAACACAACATAGAATTTGAAATATGTTAAAACTGACTCACAAAAGAGTGCTCAATGTTTATTTCCATTAAACAGACAAAATTTTCTTTACAATTGGAATGAATATACCTTTAGTTAATGACCATTTTCACCTACGAATTTTAATTTTAAAATTCGCAGAATCTTTTCAACTGGTATCAGATTGGTATCCCACTACAAACTGATAACATACAGTTTGAAAAATCCTGCGAATTTTAAAATTAAAATTCGTAGGTGAAAATGGTCATTCACTATTGAATATATATTTACTATATATATGTAGTAATGATACAATATATTTACTATATATATATAGTAATGATACACTATGGTAATCCGCATGGAATTTACAGGAGGCTATAGACCCAGGGAGAGCTCTATGTGAAAAGACAGAGCAAAATTATTATTATTTAAAGAATATCAACACTTAAAATCCCATCGGCAATAATTTTTATTTCATGAGAGCTCGAAAAAACGGCAGCTCTCAATCTTCAAGGCCTACAAATAAATCAGAAATGAAATTGAAAATGTATTTCGTGTTAAAAACACGAGACATTGCTATCTTCTTTAGAGAGTGGGAGAAAATACAGAGAGTGTTTACCTATTTTGGCATCCTGACCTCAGTATTTCATTTGAGGATAGGTGGAAGGGCTTAAAGTGTGAATTTGAAACAATCCCGTCTGTTTTTGTCAACGGGCCAAATTTTCATTTCTGACATATTTCATTCAAAATATTATTTGTAAATAATATTGATGTGGATTCCGGGGAGGGAATCCTTCGCAAATAAATAAACAACGCCAGTAATTGAAATAGGAAAATAAGTGTATTGAACGTAAGAATACAAACTTGAAATGAAGATTAGTAGTCCAGGAATACGGGTTAGTAGAAAGTATATGTACAAGTCTCTGGAAGTGAAGTCGTAATTATCTCTCTCTCTCTCTCTTTCTCTCTCTTTCTCTGTGGACTCTACGTATCTCGACCTTATCTCAACGTATCTCTTTGTGAACACCCTGTGTCCTTTACGTATCTCCACTCTGTCGGAATAAGTATACTTTAGACGAGTCCATCTTGTGCAAAAAGAGGAGAGCCCCACAACAAATATTAAAAGAGGCCATTTTTAAAAAGATTTCGAAATTAGCGAAAAGGTTTTCATAAGCATTTTTATATAATTAACCAAGAAATTTAAATTAAAATACCTAAGAAATTTGAATTAATTGATTACTAATTATATCCAGAGAAACACATTTATATCTAGAGTATCTTAAATGTATTAATATTTAGCATGATATGAATGTACTTTAAACTAAGGAAATGTTAGATTGGTGTTAATTCCTTGTATTTCATTCAACAAATCCTGTAAAGAATATTTAAAAAGTGTCTGGTTCAAAATATTTTTGAAAGGTTTTTCGGAAAAATGTTTTTTTAAAAATTCAATGTAAATTAGTATAACCTTTTTGCATAATCAACCAAGAAGTTTAAGTTAAGAGATTTGAATTATAGAATTATTAATTAAATTCAGAGAAACATATTGATATAGGTTAAATACCTAGAGTCCTGAACTTTTATATCCTAGATGTATTTATTAAGATTTAACAGGATATGAATGTACTTTAAACGAAGGTAAAGTTAGATTGGGGTTAATCCCCTAGAGTATATGTATTAAGTTTATGAATTTACACACACACACACACATATATATATTTTTTTTCTTCACTCATAATACATACACTGCAATAAGGATAGTCATAATGGACATATGAAGTAAACAACATAATAAAAAATAAACAACATAATAAAAAACATAATAAAAATAATAAAAAATACATAACATGCATGGCTAACAATAATTTCATAATTTCAGTTAGCATCATATATTCGCTTATTCCCATATATACCTCCTTACATATATATATATATATATATATATATATATATATATATATATATATATATATATATATATATATATATATACCTCCTTACATATATATATATATATATATATATATATATATACATATATATATATATATATATATATATAAAGCACAAATTACAGATCAATCACTCTATCAGTATATATGTATACATATATACACATAAATTCATGAATTTCTCTCTAAACACAATATTCTTACAAACCCATCGATATGTAACAAGAAACCCCAAATACCCCCATACACAAACACAAACACCTGCACACATCTATATATATATATATATATATATATATATATATATGTATATGTATATATATATATATATATACATATTCACACACATAGAGTTTTCACAAGCAAATGCATATTTAATTAACCATGTATAGTACAATATATAAACACATGCATATACACACAATGACAACCATAAATGTCAGATTGCGATAAATATTTCTGTGTGAAGAAAAAAAAAATTTTCTTCACACATCTGAGTTGACAAGACCTATAAGTAAGTCTTGTGAACCGAAATAGCTATTCGAA